>JAWNMR010000362.1:3895000-4495000 GCA_035043845.1 Drosophila picticornis
TTAATTCTTTGCACATGCTGTCCAACGTCCTCCGTGACAACCACCTGCCAAGCGTGGCTCATGTCCATGGGGGCGTAAAGTCCACCAACATGAAAGACAAACAAACAAACGCTGAATTTTTAGACACTTCGTAAGCAAAATGGCGTAAAATGCACGCAAAGAAAAATGAATACAAATTTAATGACAGTTTTGTGGAAGCAATATGTGGAAACAGTTTGCGCTGAATTTATGGCCTTACCTTCGCCCAGTGAAAAAGGCATATTCACAAATATTTTCAGCTAAACCTTTTAAAGAGAACAGCCCAGAAGTTGCCAAATTGATATCTCTTTGCTACACACATATGAAGCTGTTAATAGACAAGATACAATCGACTTGTTTATTTTAAATAGTAATTTAATCAAGTGAAACATTAACACAAATTGTTTGCTATCCCTTATCCCCTTTCATTTGTCTCTTTCAGCTGCAATCACGTCATCAGTGTAATCAACTGGCAGAAGAGACCATACTAAAAGGTAAGTGGCTTGTTGTCTAATTGAATGCGCTCGTGTAAATACGAGTAGCAAGAAACAAGACAAGTATTGTGAGCAACTTTGGTCACGGCGTTAAGCCAATCAACTGTATCAACAGCACGCATACGCCATGTGTGCCAAACACACACTCGCACACATTGACCCACAACATTTTCGTGTATTTAAGGCTTAAAATTTGCTCATAGGGAGAGAAAGAGAGAGAGGGGGAGAGAGAGAGGTTATGGGAGGAAGCCAAACATTTGTGGACTAGACGACCCAACTGTGCAAATTGTTTGCTGCGTTTTATTCAATACAACGAAAACAACTCATACACACACACTCAAACACAAAACACACATGGAAATAAACAAATATTTAATGAAGGGAAATAATTTCTAATAAGATTTTGGCCCAATTGAAACCAGATATTATATTCGACACAATGTCAACAGGAGTGCAATAAGTTTGTGTGTGTTTTGTGGCTGTGCATGCTGCTCGTTGGCGAAGTATGTGTGTACATATTTGGCTTAATTAAATATAGAATAAAACTATCAAGAATTGTGTGCATTTGAACCATCTGACTGAGCTACAAGTTTTTTAAATTAAATAATACAACAGAGCGTGCAGTTTGCTGTTATTTCTCTTACTGTTGGTAATTGTTTTTATAAAAGTTGCAACAAAATTTAGTTATTTTTTAATTTATTTAACAATTCAACCTCTGTGATTAGTTATGCAAATCACATCCATGCTGTGGCGCTCTCCGGCAAGCATTTGCCCGCAAGGCCGGGTCTGGAGCTTTGTGCTAATTCTGCACTACCAAAAGTAAACGAATAGCTAAAATTTAACAAACAACCCAGGCAAAAAAAATAAAAAAAATTAAGAAAACAATTTTATCAAGTTAGAATTAAATAGGGCGAGTCTGAGTGCCAAAAGCCAGCACAAATTTTATCTAGCTAACACATAAACTTGAACCAAGGCTCAACTTAAAGCAACATATGTCCATGTATTCGTTGATGGAGATGCATGTGTGTGTGGTTGTGAGTTTATTTCACACCTCAAGGGTGCTGAAATATGGCAACAAAAAGCATCGTAGACCCACATACACGCCTCCATCCGCCCATCCAATCCTCATCACTGACAACAAGCGTGCAAATTTCAACAGAGCAATTTGAACGTGTTGCTGCGGGCCATTCGTGCTTGAAAAGTTTTCTAAACATAACTGCAAGGTTTGAGTTAGTATTCTGTCCTCCTCACTTTTTTTCTGCACTCATGCACACATTGCAATTTCACTTGGCTTCACATTGTTGTTTGTGCAACTGTTTTTCTTATCATCTTCATGGCATAAGAGAGAATGCAGCATGTACTCAAACATCATCAAAGTAAGGATACCCTTTTGCGAGTTTCCCACATTAAAGTTACTCTCTACCCATGCCCATTCAATGTTTTCTCAGAAATCAGAAATTAAACAAGATTTTTATCAATTATTTATAAATTATTTCGTAAATTTTTTTTCATTTGTTATTGCCAATAAGAAAGAAAACTAGGCACTCGTTAAATCAAAAATTCCTTACACTTTGCATTTTAAATTTTTCTTACATGAATTGTAAGCGTTGTGGAATTAGGTGACACAAAAAACTACTTTTCTTTCGAAATTTGTATTACCACCTGTTGAATGAAGTTTGGTTTGTTCATGAAAAAGTTTCGTATTCGTATTTTTTCGAGTTCTATCAAATGTGTAAGAAAGAAGTTTCATTTCACAGTCATTATTGTGAACTGTTTCAGTCAGTCTTTCCATAAAGTCATGGCAAACACCTTTGTGACAACTTGCAAAAGTTTGACAACTTTTCGTCTGCAAATATAATCAACTTACATAATTGAGAGCATTTGATTGCGGCGACCAAAATCTGTCACGTCACATAACTTTGTCCTATGTGCCACGCAATACATAAATGTATGCTTCAGCACATACTCAGCATATAAACAGCGACACCAACAACAACAACAACAATGGCAAAAAATTATCTGCGTGCAGAAACGTTGACAAAAAAAACCAGTAATAATAAAAATGCCTGTTTATTGTGTAAATCGACAAAGCAAATACTTTGTATGACCCTGACAAATCAGTTTTCTCTATTTATATAATAGGCATCGAAAACCCAGCAAATTGTGACCCAAATGAAAAATTAAACGTGAGTGTGTCACATACACGCACACTCACAAGCACACACACGCACACAAACACACACACACGGGAATAGTCGCTTGATTGCAGAGGGGAGCCCAGGTGAAATTCCATAGTAAAATTCCTTGGGTGAAGAAATGCGACTGAAAAAATAGAAGCCGTACAAATTCATAGCAATTGATTTGGCAGCCAGTCATAATACCAAACAGCACACACACACACACACACGCACACACACACACACGAAAAAACACACCCACACACAAAGAATTCCTTAACAAAAATCTGCGCTCAATGCCTAGAATCGCATATATGTATTTATATACCCAGACACATACACTCGCATGGGCAACACGCAGGACAAAAAGCGCAAATGTCGCTCGATTTGGTGAGTCTCCTGTTTCGACAAGGACACAGCATTTATAAAAATCATACGCACTAATGTACCAGCAGCACACGGCAGTGTAAATATATTCTTATGGGCTGTCAGGAGACGCTTTACTGCCTGCCGCACGTCTTCCGCATTCCTAATGTCAATTTTGACAAAAAGCTGTCGCGCGCTGTTTGTTGCTATTGTTGCGGTTGTTGCCGTTGTTGCTGTTGTCGCTGTGAGCATAAAAACACGACACCAGTTTATTTGTCCGGAGCTGTCATTAGCACGCTTAATCCACTTGGTTGCCGTGCGGCAAGGTGTGCAAGATTGGCAAACTAAACAAATCAAAGAAGGGACAGGACATGGCCATTTTGATATGCCGTCAGCGCATATGAGTGATTGGTCCTAATTGGAGGTGACGGGAAATCCCCTAGCTATTGCATAAGTCTCTCTAGCTGAACAAATCACTTCTGAGTCCTCCTCGTAACAAGCACAATAACAACAAAATAAATCGCAATTAATTGAAAAATACATGCATCATCTCAAAATGCAGCACTTGGATCCAATTTATATGCGATTTTGCGCACAGCAGCCAGTTGAGTGCAAGTCTGTCGTCAAATCAAAGCAGAAACAGTGCAGCATACAAAAATGCATTTGTGATTGTGGAAAAATTAAATTAACAACGCAAATATGGGATTGACATATAGGTGAAGTTGATGTACACTTCATTCGGTCGTTTAATCGGCACATCGCGAAGAGGCATTCGCATTGAATTCCAGAAAAATATACAGTGGAGTTATTTACATAATGTGAGTCAAACAGAATCTCAGTTGATGTACATTGTTTGAAACTGCCAAAAAGAAACAATTCATTTGTAGCTAGCTTTAAAGCAATATATTTCAAATGAAAAACGAAAGAGAATATTATTGTTGGGCATACCGAAGATTGAATACCCTTGCAGACATGCCTATAATCAGTTGACTCAATTTTATTTAAAATTCGGCAACAAATTTAGAACCTGCGAATATATTTAACAGCTGCAATGGAGTATTTTTTTACTTGTATGAGCCTAAAGGCGTTACGCATGCAAGGGAAATGGCTCTAAGCTCATTGCTTTCTGCCTTCTTCTACATATGAATAGAAGATATGTAATAATACGCCTATAAATACACATGTCAAATCCTAAAAAGGCACACGCGACACGCAACAGTCGAACGAAAATTTAAGAGAAATGTCTATATCCAAGGCAGTGTCAAAAAAACTGCTGGAAAATTTATATCAGTTACTCAGGTAACATATTTGGTAAGACTGATACCATGCCTTACAAGCATGCGACGCATTACGCTCACAAATTGCTGAAGCGGAAAAAGTTTGACAGCTCTACTTTAAATGACAATTGCCTGGGCGTGTGTATGTGTGGTTGGGTGGGAAAAAGGGGGCGGTGCTGGTGAGTGTACTTCACAAGTTACATGGCATTAAATTGGCCAATTTGAAAGTGAAGCTACTACATGGTAGACGAGAAAATAGGTATAAGTTACGCCCACACAGACGCCAGCTTGGCTAAGGTGGCCTTGTGGAGTGGATATGAATTGGGGGCTGGTTGGGTCATCCCTTATCAACGAAAAGAGGAAAAAAAGGAAAAACATTTGAAACTGTCAATCAGCGGGAACGAAACAAGCCAACAAACAGGCAACTAATTGGTTGAAATGCAAAACTGAAAAGTCGGCGCGGCGCCAAAGCAAAAAGTTAAAAGAAAAACCAAAAATTGGCGCTGCCAAAAAGTTTTACGCTTATTACACCAGAGCAACCCAAAGAATGAAACAGAAATCCGTAGCTGTAAAAAATGGCGTCATGATTCATTAGCAGAGCACGCCAAGTGCGTAACTTTTGAGCAAGTCCATTGCACCGACACCGACAGTGGGCTTGGCTAATTTAAATTCCTTTGACGCCATCTTATTAGGCATAGACTTGGCTTGACAGCTCCTTAAGCGCCTGAATGATTGACATCAAAAAGGTTTTTGTATTTTCTTCTTTTTTTCTGCAATGCTTTAGGATTGCCAAGTTGAAGCTGCTAAAGCCAGAGCAAAGGAACGAGATAATTAAATATATATATTCAGTTATTAGGGATATAATTAAAAAGACGCATCATTAACACAATTTAATGCTGATTTTTCAAATTTTCTTAAATCATTGCCAAGGATACCGCTCACCACTGCCATTTCTGTTTGCTTAGGCTACAATTGCATGACTGCGCATTTTGTGGGTATCTCAGCATAGAAAGCAAAGTAAAGTCCAAGGCAATTCTGGTTTTGGCCCCCAATTTAAAAACTCCAACTGCTAATTCATTTAAAATTACTTACTCGAGTCGCGACTTTTTGTAGGTTTTTCTAATTTTTGATTGCACGTATTTGCTATCCTAACAAAATCTTAATAACAATCAATGAAAACATGCCGTAAAACATTTGTTTTCCTACCTAAATAAAGGAAAATAAGCACTTAAGTAGCTTATAAGCCCATTTGAAGGTTGCCAAATCGACAACCTGAATAATAAATGCAAATAATTGTACAAAAATTTAAAAATAAATTCCTTGTCCTATTTTACACAACTCTAAACAATTTTAAAGAAAAATCGAGACAAATGAGAATGTACATCTATCAATGTGTGCGTATATGTAAATGGCAGCCTTCTGCCAAAGTCAGCAAGAGCTCAGTGACAACCATTTCAAGCGACAGCCACGGCTTCCGAACAAATCTCACTAAATGCCAAGACAAAAGTAAATGAAATTGCACTAAATCTACAGGAAATTTTCTTCAAAAATTTTCAACCTTTGCCCGAGCAGTTTTGCCTGAAATTGGCTTAGGATTGTGCTCAACATCTTTCTCGCTCGCTTGCCATTTAGCTGCCTGCTTGCCTGCCTGCCCGCCTGTAATCAAAAAAGGTACGAACAGGCCTAGGCCAAAGTGATAAACCGTTTCCACTGACATCGCATATAAATCTGCGACAAAGTTGCGTCTGCCAGACCCACGGACAGCTCCAAATCGTGCGGGATTTGTCACGCCAAATCGTTGAAAACGGCGTGCGTTGTTTATTCGCTCTATTTTCTTCATCTCACTCTTTCTCTCTTCCTGTCTCTATCTCTCTCGCTCTCACACATTCCTTTAGTTTAGCCACTGAATTCTGTGAATTTTACACAAAACACTGGCAAAAGCAAAAATAACAATAACAGCAGCAACTCGTCTCAGGCTATGTCGTAAATCTTCGAGTAGCTTATCTACAACAAAACTGTGTGCTTTTTAATTCGCTGCAAAAAATATGCAAAAAAAATGGCGAAAATCTAAAGCCAACAAAAAAGAAAAAAGCAATGTTAATGTTTATTTAAAATTAGGCACATGTTTAGCTTGCTGAAGCTCTACTGAGCATATTAAGAATGCAAATATTATTTATAGAGCCAACAAATGCTGACAAGACTTAAAAGATGAGTGCCGAAATTAGGCCAAGAAACTGGCTATGGGACAGAGGCCCCAAAGCTTGGGAAGTTTTTCTGACAAATTACAAACGTTTTGATAACATTTTTTGTCTCTGCCTTTTCCAGATAGTAAATTATAAAAAGCTACATCATAAAAAAAAGAACATAAATTCATTAAGTGAAACTGAACAAATTTAAAGGATTTCCAAATAAGAGCATTAATAGTTTTTATGAAAAAAAAAGCTGTACGTTCAAGTAAATAAATGTACATAAAAAATGTGCTTATCAAAATTTAATGGCTGTTTTTCTGGGTCATTTATCATAAAGCACAGACGCGCCAAACAATGCCACTGATTGGGGCAAAGCGGAGTTGAGAGCTTATATACATATCTGCTTGGTAAACTTGATAAACGAGATGTCGCATAAAACATTTTGGCTTATTACCAAACAAGCGGCCTTTATAATGGCTGTGCATTAACACATCGGGCAGGAAAGTGATGAAATGGGAGGGAAAATGGTGTTTGACTTCAAAGCTGTCTGCAAAAATTTGCAATTATTTTAGTTTGAAATTGGCTCAGCAAAAACAAAAATAACTGAAGAAATTTGATGATTTTGATTAAATTTCTGCGCAAAATATAATTGCTTGTAAATTTATTTAAATTCATATTTGCCCGCGTAATTGCTGCAAATTTACGTTTCATTTAGCCGCATCGTCGACATAAAAAAAAAAAAAAAAACAGAAAAAGGACACAAGATACGGACAAGCAAATGACCAAATGGCGGCAATGAAAAAGCAGCAAACAGATTATAACTCCCAGCTGACATTGTGGGCTTTATTATTTGGCCATTGAAAAATGTGGCGTTGGTTGGCTCAACGACCCAAGTGGATTTTAATTTTTCAAAAGTTAACCAAAAGCGTTAGCGACCCTTTTTTTATGTGAGTACTGAACTGGACTGGGGCCAGACTTAACCAGGAGGATGAATGTAATGTAAGGGCTGTGTTTGTTTAAACATCGTCGGGATTTGACAGCACTCCATTTTATTGTTTACCTTTCCAACTGTTTGCTGATTGATCCCAAGGGTGGGTCAGTGTTTTGGGGTCAGCGTAATTAATTTTGCTTTTTGATTTGTCCATGGCAAAAGAGAACCATCAAATTGTCACGTAATTATATTTGTGTTAATGATGTTTCGGGCCAGCCATGAAAAGTCAATTAATATTTTAGAAAATGAACAATTCTGATTTGACATCATTGCCAACGGCGACAGACGACACTTGGTATTTAATTAAAATGCTTGACCGCAATTTTAATGCATACTGTGATTTTTAATTTTCATGGAAATTGCATTCACCACCCAAAACATGTAATTTTTATTTACTTTTATTGTTCCTTTCGTATTTGCTCTGCTTTTGAAAAGTCATTCAACTCAAGTGGCGCACGCGGCTTTAAACATTTGCAAGATGTTGCCGATAAATGCTAAATGAATGATCCATTAAATTATATAACATCAACATTAAGTGGCTATTATTCGCCTCGTGAACAACAACGGGTTTGGTTTTTATTTTAACCGATGGCTGCTTAAGCATCTATACCGGAATGCAATGAACAAAACAAGTCAACAGAAGCAGCAACTGATGTATGAACTAGCTTTCAGGTGAGGAAACGCGGAAATTGTAATATTCAATTTATGAATAAGGTAATCAGCGGCGTTGAAACTAAGTGCATCCTTGAGTCTTCTCTTTACTTCGTATAAAAAATCCATGGTTGCATATTATTAATATTTGTACTATGATTACATATACTTCGGTAACCAACTTTTTATACAAGATTTTAATTGCTCTCGGATGGAAGCGCGCATATTGCAACTTTATTTAATTGCAAACTCTAACGCTTAAGTACAGTGCTTGAGCACATATCACTCATACGCCATGTTTAAGTCAAAATCAAAGCCATATGTAAATTTCCCGTCTGCGTGTCTGCTTATCTGTCTGCCTGCCTGTTGCGCTCAGTGTATATATAATTATGTCTCGCACTTGTCCATGATTATTGCTGAGCTCAGGTGACTGGTGCATATCCGAGTCTCTATAGTACATACTATTGATGCTGGGCATCAGTATGAATTACTATTAATGGTGTGCTGAATAAATTGAATTTCATTGCATGGTGACGTCAATTAAAACCATGTAAAACTCAATCGCCTTTGACGTTTTTAAAATGCAGTACAGGCATCAATGCCACGGCAGATGCCAGTAGAGAGAAGCAGCTGAGCGATAGTGGCGAGACTGATGTTTAAGGGAGGCATCACTTAATGAGTCGGCAAATGGCTGATAAAAATGCACAGGCAATATGAAAATCGGCTGAATGGTGACCATCAAGTTGGTGTTGTCGCTGACAACGGGATGTGGCATGGCTCGCAAAGTTACCGAAAGTGACAGGAAACATTGATAAAAGTGGCAATAATGATTCGATTCGCTTGGCTTAATGGCCAGCCATTAAATGCATCATGCCTGGAGCCCTTTTAAACGATTTAACTCACAACATTTAATAATAGTAAAAATTAAACTTTTTTAATCAAACTTTCTCCGCAAATTTTTAATGAAATAATTACTCGAAGGGAAGGGCGCAAAAAAAAAACAAATACATAAATAGTTTTTAGTATTTTAAAATACGAGTCTGTTGCAAAATTGTACTCACTTGTCGTAGTTCGTTTAAGCAAAAAGACCATCAACAATTGTAACTTTTCTTTTGGTGTCAAGAAGCAGTTGAAACTTAAAAGCCAAACTCACTACCATTGGACTTTGTTTAAACCAGCAACAATTGTACGGCTGCTGTTGCCATACAGCAATCGCTGCCTCATGCTCATCAGCAGGGAACAGGGCTAAAAGAAAAAAAATAAGACGAAGTCGAAGTCGAAGTCGAAGTCGCCTTGACTTTGCTTCATTTCCAGTTTTACTTTTGAAGTTTTTAATTCTTTGAATCTTAATGACTTCTCGTAATAAGTTTTCATTTCTCGTAATTTCTTAGGTTAATAGAATAGCAGCTACCAGTAAAAATGAAATGACAGTGTGACAGCAAAGTAAAGTTTAAATATAACTGTATATTTCATGTATAATTATTATATGTAAAATATTGAGAAGATCGAGTGTAATTTCAATATTCAATAGCGTTGATCACAAACAACTTTAAATAGATTTACGACAATCACGTCGAACAGTTTGAACTTGTCAGACTGTCAGTTTATAGACGAACCCACTGTAAGAACATTGCTCATTGAAACTTTTGTGCTGGCAACAAAGAAAAAAAAGAGGGAGAAAACCATTATTATTATGAAGTTGACACAAAGTCAGTCAGCGGCAGCATCAGAGAGCTACAAGGAAAAACGCAGACAATAATAATGACAACGAGGACGATGTTGAGTCCTTGTCCCTGGTATGGCCAGCAATGAATGCTACTCAGAAGGAAGCTGTAGAAATGCATAAAAGTTGACTATATAAAACGCAGCAGGACCTCAGTTGACATTTATGCAATCCGCGCGGTCTGGCTTAAACTTACAAACTGGCCAAGTTGTGAGTGCAAGTAAAAAAAAATCCAAAACTAAGCCGACTTGAAAGAAATCCAACTAAGAACCGCGTTAAATACTTCGGCCGGGCAACTAAGCCCACGTCCACGTCATTCGCGGCTGTGGCTAATCATAAATTCCAAAGCGGCAAAAGTGCAACGCAGTAACAATTAACTTATTAAATGGGCTTTGGGGCCAAAACAAAAGCCGACACGGCCAAGGGAAGCGACAGCGCAAAAGGAAGTGCGCGCGCAAATTGTGAAAATGAAGGCAAGTGGGGCGTCAAGATGGCCAACACAAAGTGGAGAACTGTAAACGGAAATCGCAAGAAGCATCAGCACCAAGCTACTGTCATGAGCACGCCTCTTGCCACGCCCGCACAATTGTCCACATCTTCGTGTTACTTGGCCACGTGGCGTATAATTCATTTAACTGTTACATCTTCAAAGTGTTTAGTAACGCTTCCTTGATTGCCAGCGACATTTCCTAATTAGCGAAATTGATTTGGAATTTATGATGCGCAAAAAGCCTGGCTTTCCAACATTAGCCCGACTCCCTAATTGAAAACTAATGTTTTGCATAGTTGTTATATTTTACTGGCAGCCGTTTACAAAAATGTCATATCAAACGCTTTCCTATTGTTGCATATTACATAATATATGTTTTCATATATATATTTTTTTTCGATTTGTTCAACTCTTTCTCGTTTTCTTTGCAGTTGTTGTGACATTTTGGCAACATAAAACGCAATGGCGCCAAAGATGACGCCATTTTCGCTGCTCGACAAAATGGCGACGACGAGAACGCTCGCATCTTTAACGGAAATACGCTGCCTGTGCCGATTGCTCCTGCTCTGCGCTTGCATTGGCGCCGCAACAACTCGAGGTAAAAATAGTTTCAATTTCAGCAAACGAGTATTCACAATCTGAATAGCAAAACACCCAACGTTCCTACCGTGACATCTTATCAATTTTTATAAATTGAGAGTCTTTCGAGTTTGAGATTGTGTTGGAATTTTTAATTGAAATTCGAAAGCTTAAAATAATTTTATTAAATGGCTATTATGCAAACATTGGTTGCGTTCTTTACAGAAATGAAAAACCACATGGCATAAACGTATTTTTTACTACATAGATATGTTTTATTTTTGCGTACAAATAAATTCACGCAGCATACATGCAAATCTTTATGCGGACAATAGCCACATTTGTGCATTTGTTGGTCAAAAATGTATGGAAAAAATTCATTTGGCAGAGACATCAAAGTGTTACCAGCGGCGTATTGCGCGAAAACTAATTATCTGTCAAAATCATATTACCAAACAAGAGCAGGGATATTGTGGATTTTTGTGCAATTTTTCCTGCGGATATATGTGAATATTATTAATTAAAATGTTGAAAGTGGCTTGTTTGTGTGTATGACGCACAAATGGTGTTTGGGCATATGACATATTGAAATTGTGGCATCAAATTGTCAATTCTGGTGCACTACAATTATGAGGTTGTTTGCTTAAAGTGAAACATTACTTTGAAGCTATGCTCATTTTGATACCATATAATTGTTCTCATATATCCTTTGACAACCTGAAGCAACCATTTCTATAAAATCACTAAGCTCATAGCATTGTTATAATTGCTCATTGTCAATAAAAATAAAGATGTGTATAATTACACACCCTCTCTAAACTCACCTTCAACTTTCACTGAGTCTTTCAATTCGAAAATCGCATTCTTTTCACTATTTTAAATTTAATTTAAATTTCAAAGTTTAATTGAAATACATCATAAATATACTGCACGATTAAGCAAATTATTAAACTTAAAAAAATGAAAATACAATGAACTGAATGCTGACTAGGTCCTGCCAATGAAATATAAGTGACAAAATCACAAAGGGAATTTTATCCGGGGCTTACGTTGACTTTTAAAAGCGACAAACTAAATCCTTCGTCTCGTCAAACAACCGCGACAACCAAGGCAACAACAATAACCAAAATCCACTTTAATTGGTCAAGTAGGGTGTGCTAGGCTTTGCGATATCCTGCATGAAGTAGGTTATATATAAAATCTTAAATAACTTTTGTGTTATAACTAATGAAAAGCGATATGCTTTATCAATGAACTTACTTGGCTGGTATTGTTTATGTGTTATTGATGTCTACTTCTACTTCTGCTTCAATACACCCCCTTTTGAAACGATATCATTGGTACAGAGTACAGCATAACGATGATAAATTTATCAAAAACTTGCATCTATGTATGACACATCATGCATATACATACATAAAAGCTCACATGACACACAGTACTCGATGCTTGCACAGCATGGGAGAAAAAAATTACAATTGCGATGCAACGAATGTGGATCACGTGATTGCCATGGATATGCCAGGGGATGCTGCTGCTGCTCCCGCTGCTGCTGCTGCTGCTGTTGCTGCTGTTACTGCTGCAGACGGCGCGACCAGGCAGCTCATGGCAATTTCATAGCCATATTGCGACAATTTTTATTAAAATTTAGAATTTTTCAATTTATTTAGCACTTCTCTGGGGCGCTGTCGGTGAACGTCTCTCAGCACAAAACCGATGCGCCTCGGCTACACTTTCAGGGTGCTGTTTGATTTGTTGCAGCTGCATGATATTGGTCAGCAAAAAATAAATAAAATACAAATGGCAACGGACACCGTACGTGATTTGAATTTTGCAAGCTGCACCGTTCCGTTTACCCCTTCCCGAAAGTCAGCATTTTGTTTGTTATTTAAAAGCAAAACGACAGGCAGCTTAAATGCTATCCGAGCGAGCAACAAGAATTTAAAATTCAATTAGCCATTACGATAATAATGATGGCAACTGCTATCCTTGCTGCTTTTGCCAATTGTGGAACTCAAATGGGCAAAGAATCCAACAATTTCAGACACAAGCAACTCCCTGGCGGCCACAAGGAACAGCAGCACTCTGCCTGTCTGTGCCAATGCATGCCGGAATCAATGAAATGAAATCTGCAGTCGCGCACGAAACAAGTGGGTGAAAGCAAATTAGAAATTGCAAAAATGGCCCAGGCATTTGCCGTCAGGCATTTGCCATTTGTTTGTTGTTGGTCCTTGTTATTGTTTTTGTTGCACTCGTTCTGATGACTGTCGACACGCTGATAAGTGTTGCAGCCCATGGCTGGCAGCTCCAGGCGATTGCCGGATCCTGTTTGTCTTCCTGTCTAGTCGGCTTGTGGCTCGCTGGGTAATGCATTGACCCAGTCAAATGCTAATTTTATTATGACAAATGCGAAAATGTCAAAGAAAAAACTTGTCACTGTGTTTTTTGCTGTATTTTTTCACTCTGTCATATCAAGTGATTCAGATACTTGTTTAATAAGCTTCAAGCGCTGTTTAACCCACGTGATGTGTGCTGTCACAAATCATTGGTTCGTTAACGCAAATGATGCTCACAGTCAGCCACCGTCTTACACATAATTTTATCTCCGCTTGGAGCAATAGCACTAATTTGTAATTACCTTACAGAAAGCAAACAGGACCCAAACAAGCCCATAACTTATGCCGCTGACTGTGAGCGCCTAATTGGAGATGATCGCACAGCTGCCTAGTAGCTACGCTTAACTTAAGTAGACATTTAGTTGGCATTACAGCAACGCCTACCGAGGGGACCTTGGGGTCTGGGACTGGCTCTGGCTCTGGCTCTGGCTCTGGCTAAACTTCAACACCATTGCCAGTCAACAAATTATTTAACAAACGTCCCTAGTGAATCGAGCTTGCAACCAAGTTGAAATCTGCGCCTGCGCACACCTTCCACCTTCAGCTGTCAACTCTAATCTAAATAAGCGATTTGTCTGCGCATAACTCTGATGCCTTAACCGGATTGCAGGCTCCAATGTGAGAATGCATGTATGGCATGCAACCGCATCGTCGTCGCAACAGTTTGTCCATCCCTACTAAATAATAATTTGTATAATTTATTCGTGGAACTCAAGGCTGCAGCTCAGGAATTTATAGCCCGATAGCTTCTTATGGCCAGCTGCCTAGTTGCACAAAAAATACCTTCAACTGATACTACACTTATAAATAATTAACACGTGCATATGTTGTTGGCACTTGGACTTAGGAATTTGCATTGTAATTTGTATCTGTTGTAGCCAACTTGTTCTTGCTTTTTATGGTACTTTGTTGCCTTACTGATGGTAGTGAAATTACGCAGTTTCCGACTGGCATTTGAAATCTTCAGCATTGCGTCAGCCGCTGGAGACCCTTCTATTGTCCGACAGATTTTAATATGCGCCTTCGCCAGCGGAGTACCAAACACTCAGCAGCTTAGAATACAGCTTCCGTGACCTCGGGCCTGTCTCTGGTGCCAAGCCTTTTGTCTACGGCTAACTCTGAGCCACTTCACACCTGAGATGTGTCTGCCCAATTGTTATGGGGCTAAAGCGTTTAAGTTTAATAAACATGTTATTGACCTCGACAGAAGGCATTCAGATTTAAGCTCATTTCAAGTGAATAGCAAGTTTAGTGTTAAGCAGTATACAGGTAACAGGCTATCAAGGATATATATGTGTATGCATATGGGAGTATACGCTTGCTTAGTACGACTAAATCAATATATCCATGCCTATACCAAGTAATTTTTGGTAATGAATTAAAGACTTCGGTGCAGTGATAAGCGTTATCAAATAATTGAATAATATTATTTCTCAGACACAAACTAATAACACTTCAGTGCAATATAAGTACGAAACAAAGCTGAGGCATCCACTATTCCCTGATCGACTTAGTTCTGGTAATTGAGGACAACAATGCCAAAACAACATGGCAACAAGAGCAGAGCAACAATCAAGCAACTATTGGTGCCGGCTGCTGCTCAGATTTCACAGCTATGCTTCACTGCCGCAATGTCAGTTCGGAGAAATTTAAATCATTGTTAACTATTCATTTGTCATGTATAACCGCAGCATTGCTGGTGCTCCTCGTCCCTCACAGGGCCATCAATTGTTCATGTTACTATCAGTAGAACTTCATGAGGTGACTTGAAGACAATAGACCCCTTGAAGGCAGCCCGACACAATCAGACAATTTCCACTCACTTTCCCCCACACACCTTTATCTTGCTGTCTCCCCAAATTCAAGCATGTTATCCTATCGGAAGCATTCAAGCCGCGGGTGGGCGCCTCAACATTTACTCCTGGCTTTTTGTGTGATTGTGTGGGTGTGTGTGTGTGTATGTATTCCATGTAACACACATACACAACACCCACACTCCTCCTCATGCACGTGCTTCTGCTGCTAGTGAAATTGTTATTATTCTTGTGGTATTGTTGCAGCTTAATTGAAAATATTGTAAGTACAACGCTACATTTGTTTGTGTGTGTTTAGTAATCGCTTGCAGCATTCCGTTGCGCCGCACTATAAATGAAATTAATTGAATACCCCCAGGCGGCACACACATACCCATGCACATACACCCGCACACACATATTGCTTAATATCTAACTAACGAACACCTAACTTTTAACGCCTAATAACTGCCGGCTATTGACATTGGCCTTTGTGAATGGGCCAACTTTGATGAACAATGTGTGGCGAACAATGAATGACAACTTTAAAGTGGGCATACGCAAGTAGACTGCAGTGCTAAATCAATAACCGATCCTTATATTGAGCTTATGTTGAATATACATACCTTTGATGGGTTGACAAAGTTTTGACCCACTTCCTTTTGGCCATGTTCATTGAACATGCCATGTAGATGCACAAAGTTTTAATTACGACGTGTATGTACAGAATATATTTTAGTCAAGTACCTCTTGATTATCGGATTTTGTTTTTGTAACTATTTAAATGTTTAACATGTGTATAATTATAATTAACAGCTTTCTGATTTATTTTGAGTGCAAACGAGAAAAAAAGCAACTATAAATAAACATACAATAATCATTTGAATTATATGTCGACTTTGGCCAATATTAAATGCAGCTAAAATTGCAATTAGTTAGAAGGCTGTGATATATTTACATCAATTAGTTAGTTCGAATGTAAACATAAACTGTTATAGACCATATGTCAATGAGCCTGCTTAGTTTAACATATGAGCTGCCCACGCCCACGCAATTCCATCATTAGCTTTCTGGGCAAATTAGAATGCAAACGCAATTCATTACATGACCAAGAACAACCTGCTTAATACAGTGAACACACCCAAAGGCCCGACGTAAACTGGCTGCTAACATGCCATAATCCCATGCCAAGTCCATAAAGTGAGCGGCCATAAGCAGGTCAGGCACAACTCCAATGATAATAATGCAGGCGAAAGAGGTCAACATAAAATGAAGTAACTAAACCGGGGACTCGACAACGACAACAAAATATGAACCCAGCGCTGGACAAGACAATCACGAACCCGGTGGACAACTGGCAACGGGCAACAAAGTGGCACGTTTTAGGTATACAGCCGATTCATGAACTTTCACCTTCGCCGGTGCTTTGGGTGCAGTAGTTGAGGCTAAGACGTAGCCAGCCCATCGCTACTTTGTCTAAAAGCCCTTATGCTTCCGGCTTTCATTATAATTTTGAGCAAGCTCAACGGCGCACATTGTCTCAGCGCGTGCTCGGGCCCTTTTATGAGTAATTTGCTGTTGTTGTTGTTTTATATGTACATGCAATTAAATTAAATATTTAACTTAATTACATGAACGAACTAACGCGTCGTCGTCGTCGTGCTGCACGCATCAGTTGAGTCCTGGGATCGTTGAGTCATCGAGTCGTCGACTTGTCGACTTGCCGTCTCCCTGGGCCTGTCCAATATGACAACGCTCAATAATGCAGCATGATTGTAAGCAGTAATGAAAGTCAATTGTAACAAAGACAGGACTCATGCCCAGCCTAGATACTGTCACTTCCTTCATTGCACTATATGTGTGTATGTGTGTACATAGTTATGTCATAGTTAGGTCAGGTTGAATGTACCAAGATTTTTACCCCATCGTCTTGACTGTAACCGTAATGACAATTTTGCTTACATTTTGCGCCACTGCCTGCTGCTGTTGGTTAATTGAATTTCATGTAGTTTAATTGAGACGAACGTGATTCTAACTAAAAGCGCTTTATGTTTAACTTAGCAGCAGCCAGGCCAGGCTGGTAGGCAAGCATGCAGCCAGGGAAAACTTCCTTAGTCAGCAGCAGGACTTCAATAGATGGCTAGCATTTTGTGCCGCCTCGACTACTACTTAGTTGACATGATGAGCTGAAATGCTTTCAAGTTGTTGAAATTCATATTAATTGCTGCCAAGTCAAAAGTAATTTCCATTAAAATGTGCTACAACGACAATTTAAATATTTAATATTTTTATGGCAGCTGTCGGCAATTTCTTGCCGAGTTTATTCACCAATGAATTATGCACGCCAATGAAGAAGTTTGAGCGAAATGGCAACTGTGTCACACGCTGCGTATGAGTAATGGTGGCGGATTCGTTGCACTGGCTGGTCATTGCAATGTTTTCAAGGACATCTCCAATATTAAAAGCTTTTCAAGCGCATCGCAGCGCGAAATTCGAACGCAGATGCCGCATCGCATTCCAGAGTAGTAATCGGAGTAAAATGAGCAGCAGCTGCAGCACCAGCAAACGGAATCTCCAACAAGGACAGCTGTTGGAATTAGCGTACAGCCTGCTTTTTCATGCCAAGCCATGATACGAAGCAACTGTCAGAGCACCGCCAGGCGCACTGTCATCTCCAAAAGAATCTCAAAAAAAATAGTCAAGCTGCATAATAAATTGAATTTCTTCTTGCTGGACATTTGGCGCATTTAAGGCTACGACATAGACACACACTTCAAAACAAGTTCAAACACTCGCATCTTCCGTCATCGACTAGCAAACATCCTACAATTTGTCCACAAGTGTATTACACCTATATCCATACATACAACATATAAAATCGACTTTATCTGCTATTATATGAGTTATTTGAAATATTAATTTAAAGAAAAAAAAATGATTTATATAGAGAAAGAATTGAAGATTAAGAGTTTAGGGATCGCAGAGTCCCGTTTTCTACTTCTGGCTGTAAAAGACATTTAGACATCTTTCGTTGACATATCCTTTTCACGTGTACACCGGTATTAGAAATACTATATTCTCTTGCCATCTCTTTTTTGCTATGTTTCTGTCTTTCACGTTCTCTCTATGGGAAAACAGTCGACGCCATTCTGGCCGCACACGTACGTTGTCTAACATGAAGTTGGCGACAAAATTTCACCAGACGCAAATGAAATTACGAACAAGCCCAGAAGCAACAGCAGTAGTAGCAGTAATAGCAGCAGCAGATGCCATGGGAGCAACTAACTTGGACAGCAGCTCAAAAATCCAAATATCATATTTACAACATGCAACTACTACTGCCACTACTACAACTACTTGTACAAAGCGAAGTTAACTTTTAGCATGTCGGAATGCAATGATAAAATGCAGAATGAAAACTGACATCTGAATTATTTATACGGAGAGAAATGAGAGAACAAGTTTATTGTGTTAGTCTGGTCGCAATCAAATCAAAATCAAATTAACTTCACATTTGGCAGAAAACTGAGCTACTACTTATTAACGCAATTGCTAATAGCAAACACGTAACTATATTTAATATTAGGCATACTATTTTGAAGGGTGTCAATAACTATTTACCTTACCACTATTTAAATGCTATCTTTTTCTATTATTGGGCGTAAATATTCCGGCTCCCTTTAATGTAACTTCCCACAATATACACAATATTTCCACCTCTCAACTATCAACATGTGCACCTCAACTTAATGTGCCCCAGGTTAGGACAAGTGTAACTTAATCTAAAACATAATGCTTAAACTTTTGATAACTCATTAAGCGCCATTATGTAACATAGTTTCATAACACAGGACACGCCCAAAGCGCAAATGATGTGCTTAATTAGTATTACCGAAAACCCAAAACGAAATGGTAATTGTCAAGATAAACCAAAAAAACACGGCTACATTTGACAATTTGTGCTTACTCCCCACATCACTCTCTCGCTTGGGCATTCTTTGCATCGCTTTCGCAGTAAATTCAACGAAAAAGAGCAAACAATGTTTTAATTTGTCAAATTTTAATTTAAATTGCCAACACACCAACGAACAACTGCACAAAACCAAACCCACACCACAAACCGTACACCCACCCTTCCCCCTAGCGGAAATGCCAAGTTGTCGTGCAAATTGTACAAAAATTTGTTGGCCAACCAAGGAAGCTTTATGGAGGGTATCCTCTTTATTATGACCATAATAAAAGCAGACAGCGGCCACGCTCAATAAATATTTAATTATAGAACGAATGGAAAAAAAGAAGTTTAATTACTATTTGTCATTTGCTTAATAAGTAACACTGTGCTAGCCAAAAATTCTGCATGCCAACGCCAAAATGGCAAACTGCTGAAAGCAACTGCGTATATATTAAGCTTTTATAACTACATTTACTGAGCCATAATATGCTTTAATGCTGCAAATTGAAATTTTAACGCAACAACCTACTCATTTTTGGCACTGCCTGTCAGCCTGCCTGCCAGTCTGCCAGCTCCGCGAACGTGGCCTATACAAAGTTATGCATGTATTTGCGGCCATGCTCTGTGGTCAGAATGTGGCTGGGCCACGCTACGCCTGTCGCCTGTTGGGCGCCACATAAGTTTGCGGTCGCTCCTTTTATTTCATTTTGCATAAGTTCTAAAGTACACATTATATATAATTAAAATCACAAAACGGTCAATTTCGCCTCAACAGCGACAACCAGTCGAATACCCTGCCCTGAGTAATAGCTACGGCAATCAGGCATCATGCATGCTCCAGCATTTGTATTAAAATTGTATGTTTGTACACACTGTGAGCGCCTAACCGTGGCCTTAGGTGGGCGCACCGTTGCACACCACTTGAAACCGCATTGATGTCTACAAAATATAATATTATAAAAAAACATGATATGAATGTTTAATTGTTTAGAGTATAACTATTATGTAATTAATACTTTTTCTTATATTTAATGGATTTATCAGAATGTCTTCGTTTCATAACTCAAAATATTTCATTTATTACATCAACTCTAAAATAAAAAAAAACCCTTTCAAGATTTATGAATACTTTTTGCTCAGCGAAAATAAACCGTCGCCGTCTTTTTTCCTTGGTAAATTTCAATTCTGCCTTCTTACGCAGCTCATAATTTTTAATAATATATATTTTGCAATTGTGAATGGCAGGACTGTATATGCCCACATTAGCCATAATTAAGCTTAATGGCCCTGGGATTTGGCAATTTTGTCAGAATAAATGGACGTATTTGGTTCAGGGCACGTTGTCGAGCCATAAAGCATTGGATTTGGCTTACAAGCTCCAATAAAAATCACACAGTGACTGATGCAAATTTATGCCTAGCCTAGCCTAGCCTAAGAGCACGTTTACAATGTTTTTGCCAGATTTACATGCAGCAACAGCCATTTGGTCTATAAGGACACGCCCCACCTAACAAAAAAAAAAAACAAAATTAAAATGAAAATAATGTGGCAAATGGAGTGGCGGGTATGCGGATGCTAAAAAAACATGCACAATTCATTTTCAAAATGAATTTGTTCCGCTGAAACGTCCACAAATGCATTTAAATTTATAGGAATGCGCGACAGCAGTATCGACGTCACTAGACGAGGAAGCAAGGCAACGCCACAGTATAAAAAAAAACCAACTGAAAAACAAAAAAACACTCACCCATTGAATGACAATAAATTATCAATTTTATTTTGACAGCGCGAAAAATCCCGTTACGAACGAACCAAAGCACGAGCGCAAAATGTCACACAAAATTGAGCGAAATATATTCGGGCGGAGCATTTGTGACAGGAAGTTTCAGTTCAATGGTTTGTTCCATCGACCGATTCTCAATTGCCTGCACTTATGTATACGAGTACATGCATAACTATATCTGTATCTATTGAAAATGATTGGACAAAATGCGAACTCAGCACTTGATTTGTTGGGCGTAACTATATTAATTTATATGCTTAAGCGCCAATGCCTAAAACTAAAACTAAAACATGCAACACTTGACTTTTATTGCAGACATTCCATCTTCATCAGTCTATGGTCGATACACCCCCGATGACGCTGCCTTCTATTGCCCGGAGGAGGGCATGTTCCCCGATGACTATGACTGTCGCATCTACTATCGCTGCGAGCAGCACACGGAGTACTACATCAAGCCATATATGTTTGCCTGCAAACCGGGGACAGTCTTTTCGCGTGTCCTGCAATTGTGTATGCCACCGATGTTGGCTGGACGCGAGGAGTGCATTAACGAAGTCGACAGCAGCGATACCGATACGGACAGTCAACTGGCGTATGATGGTCTCGTCAATAATACGAATGGACATAATGCTTTGCTGAACAGCGTTGTCACACCCGCCGCCCTCGAGCTGCACACCTATACGACGGCAAATCGGTTGCCCACTAATTATGGATTGACAGGACTGAATGGTGTTTCAGTCATATCCTTCTCGAGCTCATCATCTTTGCGCTCGGCGGATGGAGGTGTGGCGTGCGAGGATGATGGATTTATGAGTGATCCTGCTGACTGCACCGTGTTCTATCGCTGCATCTCGAATGGTCGTGGCTATAACAAAATCGGCTTTCGCTGCTCGGAGGGCACCGCCTGGGATGAGTCACTTCAGTCGTGCAACTATATGATTGATGTACGTCTTAGTGGGGGCTGTCGCAATCAGGCTGATCCGCTGAGCGATGAACAAACAGCGACACAGTCATCACAAACGAGCCATCAGAATACCACATCATCATCGTCCTCGTCCAGCAGTCAGCAGAGTTCGTCGACAAGCTCTTCTTCCTCATCGAGTAGTTCAAGCTCTTCCACCAGCTCGTCAAACCAACACGAGTCCACCAGTTCCAGTTCAAATCAGGAGTCCTCCACAGCGAGCAACAATCAACAATCTATGTCAGAGAGTTCAACGAGTAGCAATCAACAATCCAGTTCGAGTTCCTCAAACCAAAACTCTGGCAACAGTCAGTCATCAAACAATAATCAGAATCAAAACTCCAACAACCAAGGCGCTAGCAGCAACCAGAACTCAGAGAGTAATCAGTCTTCCGGTACCTCCAATAACCAATCAAATCAGAGTAGCAGTAAGCCAACTTCAGGAGAGTGCGAAGACGAGAATACCTATATTCCCGATCGAGTGGATTGTGCCAAGTTTTACAGATGTCGTCTTAATGGCAATGGAAATTTAGAGAAGGTTCCATTCACTTGTGGTCCTGGCACCGTTTGGGGTCAAGAGGAGAAGGTTTGCGTTCTGCCCACCGATGATCAAAAGAAACAATGCAATATCCAATCTGGCTCTTCTAATATCAGCAATAATCAAAGTGGCAACAGCACATCCAGTCAGCAAACCAGTGGCAGCAATGAAAGTTCATCAGCAAGTGGCAATCAATCTAGTAACTCTAGCTCCGGTTCAAGCAATAATAATAATAACAACAATCAATCTGGCAATCAGCAAGAGTCATCCACTTCAAGTAGCAATCAATCTTCCAGCAGCCAACAAAGCTCATCAAGCAACAATCAAGGCTCGTCTTCATCTTCATCTTCCAGCTCAAATAATCAGTCGTCCACATCGTCAAGTTCTTCAAGTTCACAGACAACAACATCAAAGCCTCCAAATCCTGACGGAGAATGTAAACACTCGGAAACATATTTGCCCGACAAAAAGGACTGTGCCCGTTTCTATCGCTGCGTGGATAATGGCAATGGTGGCTATGACAAGATTGCTTTCGATTGTGCTCCAGGTACAGTTTGGGATCCTGACTCAAAGGGCTGTAACCATCCAACGGACGTTCAGAAGAAGCAGTGCAAGGCTATGGCCAGTGGCCAAGGATCGTCATCCACTCAAGGATCATCGTCCAACCAAGGATCGTCGTCAAACCAAGGATCGTCGTCAAATCAGGGTTCATCTTCTAATCAAGGCTCATCATCAAACCAAGGTTCGTCATCTAATCAAGGATCATCGTCGAACCAAGGATCATCTTCAAGCCAAGGATCCTCTTCTAATCAAGGATCATCCTCTAATCAAGGATCATCTTCTAATCAAGGATCATCCTCTAATCAAGGATCATCCTCTAATCAAGGATCAACCTCCAATCAAGGATCGTCATCTAATCAGGGATCTTCATCCAACCAAGGATCGTCCTCGAACCAAGGATCATCTTCTAACCAAGGGTCATCGTCTAACCAAGGATCCTCTTCCAATCAAGGATCATCATCTAACCAGGGATCATCTTCTAATCAAGGATCTTCCTCCAATCAAGGGTCATCTTCCAACCAAGGATCGTCTTCTAATCAAGGTTCTTCTTCCACCCAGGGATCATCTTCGAATCAAGGATCTTCTAATGCTTCTAGTACTACACAAAAACCATTCAAACCAGCAACGAAATGTGAGAGCGAAGACACTTTCTTGGATGACAAGGAAAACTGTTCAAAGTTCTATCGTTGCGTAAATAATGGCAAAGGTGGTTTTATGAAAGTATCATTCACATGTCCACCAAACACAATTTGGCATCCTGAAGCCAACAGCTGCGATCATCCATCACAAGTTGACATGCAAAGCTTGAAATGTAAGCGGGTCAGTCCAGGACAACAGTCGAGTAGCAGCAGTAACAACACCAGCAGTAACCAACAATCATCTTCGAGCAGCTCTTCAAGCTCCGCATCTGGCAGCAGCTCGAGCTCTTCAACATCAAGCTCAAGTATCTCTGGTTCGTCCTCGGCATCAAAACCGTCTGATAATTGTGCTGTAAATGGCCAATTCCTCGCCGATGTGAATGACTGTGCCAAGTTCCATCGCTGCGTAGACAATGACAGAGGTGGCTTCAACACGGTAGCCTTCTCTTGCCCACCTAAAACTGTATGGGACGCTCAGATTGAAGCCTGTAATCATGCATGGGCCGTAAAAGACAAAAATTGTGGCAACAGTGCAACCACTCAACGGCCAGTAGCATCGGAAACGACAACAAGACCCACAGGGCAACCTGGGAAACCTCCATTGCCAACAACACAGAAACCGACCTCGCAGAAGCCGACTACAGTAGCACCAGAAACGACAAGTCATGGCCAACCAGGAAAACCTCCATTGCCAACAACACAGAAGCCGACTTCACAGAAGCCGACTACAGTAGCACCCGAAACGACAAGTCAAGGCCAACCAGGAAGACCTCCATTGCCAACGACACAGAAGCCGACAACAGTAGCACCAGAAACGACAACCAGTTCAGGCGGCCAACCAGGAAAACCTCCATTGCCAACAACACAAAAACCGACCTCGCAGAAGCCGACTACAGTAGCACCAGAAACGACTAGTCAAGGCCAACCAGGAAGACCTCCATTGCCAACAACACAGAAACCGACCACAGCATCACCAGAAACGACAACGACTCAAGGCGGGCAGCCTGGAAAACCTCCATTGCCAACGACACAAAAACCGGCTTCACAAAAACCAACTACTCAGAGCACATCAACGGGAAAACCTGTTACGCAAAACCCAACTAAACCTAGTGGTAAGGTAAAGTGCAGGTCTGAAGGTTTCATTGGAGATCCGGACAACTGTGCCAAATTCTATCGTTGCATTGGCAGTGGTAAGGGCGGTTACGATCAGGTACCCTTCCGTTGTGCTGCCGGAACCGTTTGGGACCAGGATCTACAAACCTGTAATCACGATTTAAATATGTGCAATCCCATTGGAGGAGAAGGCGATGGAAATCCTACCACAGAGTCTGATAAGGGTCCTTGTGACAGCACTACAGCTAAGCCCATAACGACAACGACTATGGAGACAACGATAACACCAAGCACAATGGAAACCACAACAACAAATCGTCCGACAGAGCCGACTACGGACTCAACAACAGAACAGACCACCACAACCAATCAACCCACAACCAATCCGCCCACAACCAATCAACCCATAACTAATCAACCCACAACCAATCCACCCACAACTAATCAGCCCACAACCAATCAGCCCACAACCAACAAGCCCACAACAACTATGTTGACAACGACTGACAAACCAACCCCAACCGAAACAACAGATGAAGCAAATCCATCAACTACAACCATGATGCCTCAAACTACAACACAGATACCCAATTTGCCACCCGGCACCGAATGTAAGGGCGAAGGTTTTATGCCTGATCCCAATAATTGTCGCAAGTTCTATCGCTGTCAAAAGACCGGCGATTCGTACTCAAAACACGAATTCATGTGCCCTAAAAATACGGGTTGGAATGTAGCCATACAGACTTGTGATCATGCCAGCAATGTTTCTAGTTGCTGGGGTCAAACCGATTCGCCAACGGAGACCACAACCAATCCTGGCATAATTACAACCGAAAATTATCCAACAAAGCCAACCACTACAGAGACTCCAACGATATCCACAACTGTAACAGTTACAAAACCAACAGATCCTCCAACGAAACCTACAACAGAAAATCCTACCACAACCGAAAATTGGATGAAACCGACCGATTCTACAATAAAACCAACTGATTATCCGGAAAAGCCCACAGACTATCCAACGACAAAACCCACCACAACCGAAACAAAACCCACTGACTATCCAACAACAAAACCCACTACAACCACACAAATGTATCCGGAAACTACAACGCGTTTCACCACATCAATGCCAGGCTATCCACCAACAACTGAGGACAACCAAGGGACAACAACGGAGGACAGCAACCAAGGCACAACAAAAGAGCCAGAGACTAACTTCAAGTGTCCTTCTGACGGCTTTCACGCTGATCCGCAGGACTGCAGCATCTACTATCGCTGCACCAAGCACAATGATAAATATCAGGTATACAAATTTCGTTGCTCCAATGGCACCGTGTGGGATTCATCGCTGGACACGTGTAATCATGCTGATCAAGTGACTAGCAACTGCTCCTCTGGCAGCACTACCACAGGAAAACCAAGCGATACAACACCATGGACAGAGCAGCCCACAAGCACAATGGAGCCAGCAGTGACAACAGCCAAGCCAGACACAACAACAAAGACTTCACCCAGTACCACAGATCGCCCCGTCGAATCAACAACCAAACCGATTGAGACAACTACGGAAAAGCAACCGACAAAACCATATCCTGAACCATCAACAAACACAAGTGCTCCATGCCCGACAACAACTGTAGAGCAAAGTTTGTTTGTTTGCCCGTCGGGCTTCCGTCGTCATTCCAAAAATTGCGGCATGTTCTACCAATGCAATGAGAATTCCATCTCCAATCTGAATATTGTGCTCTTCCAATGCCCCAATGGCACCGTTTATCTTGAGGGATCGTGTCGCTGCGGTGAACCCGAACCCAACGACAGCTGTAGTAACAAGGGATCATCACGCACCCAACTGTTTGATGAAGTCATTAAACATTCACTGAATATGGCAAGTACTTTTTTTCGGAAACACAGAATTAAATACAATAAATTAAAATCGTTTTCCAGGTGCAAATAAAATCGGAATTGCCGCTTTGTCCCGAGGAAGGACACTTTGCCTTGAACCAGGATGAGTGCAGCCAGGTGTTTGTCAAGTGCATCTACTCTCATGAAACGGGACGAATTGAGGGACAAATCAACCGTTGCCCACAAGGATTTGCCTACTGGAATGTGAGTCGACGCTGCGAACAGGCCAGAAAATTGACGGGCTGCACCCTAGCCACATACAATGTGGGCGAGAGTGTGCCACTGGAGTGGGTGAACATCGGACACAGACGTCGCAGTCTGCGCATTTAAAACATGCATACATACATACATACACACATAGCATTAATATAGAAATTGTAAAGGCGACGCAATTGTTTGCCGCGCAAGCCCTCCGATATTTTCTTGAGAGCAGCTTGCGCCGCAAATGACGTGCCAAAAGACTAGCTTAGATTGTAGTGAAATTACAAATGTAAGTCAAACATGGGTTAATAATAACAAATTCTGGTGTCGGTACTGTTCGTGATTGTTGGCGAAACTACAATTCCAAAAGAGGAGACATTTCTTCATTTCATTTCACAGATAACCTGTAATCATTTATAAAGGGCACAGCCTTATTTATGTTTGTTTGTAGCAATTTCACGCAGTAATTATATTTATGTTTATAATTTAAACGTTTTAAACGCCATATTTAGCTTATGTCCTATGCTTAAAGTACTATAAATAAATTAAAACATATACAAAATGTTTACATGAGCTCAAGCTTAAGGTGACTATGGTGTTCGTTCCATTTATCTTTCTATTTCTCTTTTGTTGTTTTCTTTTTTTAACTAAAAGCACGTTATTTCTTCTTTTTGGCAACTGGCGGCGCAGCCGGATTGTCGCCCTTGTAAAACTCCTTTAGCAGCGCCATGGCCTCCTCTGCGCGCACACCGCCCGTTATGTTTATGTGTTGACCCACAACGGCGGCCACATCGATGACAGACCTGCCACCGAATCGATCATTCTCACAGCCATAGATAATCTCTTTGACGGCTAGCGTGTGCAGCGCTGCCGAGCACATGATGCAGGGCTCCACGGTGACCACAACGCTGATTTCGCTGAACACTTGGCGT
Source organism: Drosophila picticornis (assembly GCA_035043845.1). NCBI lineage: Eukaryota > Metazoa > Arthropoda > Insecta > Diptera > Drosophilidae > Drosophila > Drosophila picticornis. The sequence goes on from JAWNMR010000362.1 coordinate 3,922,729, forward strand.
GCTGGCAAGCGCTTCTCGCGGCAATAGGCCAAGGTGGCATCGATGCAGATGAACTCCGCATGACGTGTTGCATTCCGATGGACATTTACTTCGTTGCCGCCACGTGCGATTACCTTGTCGTCGTGTATAAATACACAGCCGACGGGCACCTCGCCGGCGTCACGTGCTCGCCGCGCTTCCACTAAAGCTTCCTCCATAAATGCGGCCATTTGGCATGGAAAGATCGCGGTCAATTCTCGTGCAAACAAAAACACAGCAGTCAATGACGCCACGACACAATCATGCAAAAAATAACAAGCAAAAATCAGCTGTTCACCATCCGAATGGTTGGCAACACGTCAAGCTATCAGTCATATATCAAAACTGGCTAAAAAATACTGCTTTTATTTCCAACAAGGTGGCAACTCTCCTAGCGGAAAAATGTAAACAAATTTTGAAGGGATTTAAAGATCATTGTCTTGTTTTGAAAATTGCTACATTGCAAGAAGACTTATCATACAAACCTATATCTAATGTCTATTATTTTGTGTGAACTTACCTTACAAATATAAAAAAAATATAGTTGCTTTATGTCTCATTACGTATAAACTTAATCAAATCGTGCTGCTCCAGAAACTCCTCAGCCTTCTTTGGCCAGTTGGTGTTGTTCAACGCCCGTGGCGATGGATGAGGCAAGCGATGGACAGCTACCGATTTACAATAAGTTGAACGTTTGAGCGCTGTGTGAACATAATCGCCCACTGCTACCACAACCTGCGGCTGCAGAAGCTGCAGCTGCTGCTCCAACGCCACCAGGCACATATCACGCACCTGCTGCTTGTGGACACCTTTCAGCTCGCTGGGCGTAATATTGTGTCCGGCTGCATCAAAGAATGCCAGTGGGCAGAAATTGTGGACAAAGCACTGTTGTGCAAAGGTGTCCAGACTGCCAGCAGCCAAACGTTCAAACAATTCCCACAAACGGACACCGCTCGGTTCCTCAATCCGACATTTTAAGCCGTCAACCGCACGCTTTGGATGCAATACCGGTGGCTGAAGCACTTCTCCAGAGAGTTTCATCTTTTCACGCACGGTGCGAATGTTGCCAAAGGGTACCTACATACATGTACAAATAGAAGTAAAGATAATTAAAGTAAATGAACAAAACTTACTCCCGTCTGGCCCATGCCATTGGGGCCCGGGTTCATGCCAATGAATATGACGCGCTTCGGTCCGTTCAGGAAGCGTCGCAAATAAGCGCAATGCAAGGATGCCGCATACTCCACGGGATTGTAGGTGCAACTGATGCTGTGGGGCAGTTCAAATGTCGAAAGTTGTGCATTTAATGCGCACTCAATTTCATAGAACTGCATCCAACGTGGTTGAGCAAACAACGCCGATGTTGTTGCCCCAGGCAGCGTTGTTGTCTTTGGCAAGCTTTGGCCCGATGCTGCCGCCGCTTGCTGCTCCAGCTTTCGTTTCAACATAGCAAAAGATTTTTAAAAGTTGAAACAATTTAAGCGCCAATAAATGCGAACAACGAAAGCCGAAAATAGCTGGCAATGTACAGAGTTGCCAACTGCGATTAAACCACACCTCTGTATATTGAAATAAGCACAAAATGCAAATTGCAATCAAGCTAATTTTATTGTTATATATATATATTAAAATTAAAATTTAATGTGCACAAATGTAATACTATCAGTGGTTACGTGTGAATTCATTCAGTTTGCTCTCATTCTGCTTTACGAATTGCGCTTTGAATTGCTTAACCCTCTTTTCAATGCTGCTGTTGACAACAGTGTGAAAAATTTTCAGAAATTGATCCACCTGAAAGAACATTATTGATATTCGCCAATAAGTTGAGCGTTTTGCTATTTGAGTCTTTGTAGTTGGAGCACTTACAGTCATATCCTTTTCAGCACAACCCAGTTTGACAAACTCGCATTGGGGCGCGTGCTTGAGATGCTCCTTCCAAGGATCGTCCTCCGACTCCCAGCCGTCCAGCGTTTTGCCGCACACAAAACATGTGGCCGTATCATTTTCACGTTTCGTACCCGTCCAAAAGAAACCCGCCTCAGCCATCTGCGCAAGAATTACTATATATTACCAAACTGATTAGGAGAAAATTTAACAACGCGCTTGCCTTTCCAATGCTGCATGCAGACTTTGCTGAGAACGGCCAGTCTTTAAAACTTTCTATGCGATGCTTTTCCAGCAAATGCAGACCACGAAACTCATCGAGCTTGGCTTGAGTCGGCATAGTTGTTGCATCCATTATTTTGGTTGATATTTTATACAAAAATAAACTATTTTATATTTTATACACACACCGAAGAAAACAAACTTAAATCTGAAGCGTAGCGCGTCGTTCCTGAATCTTGGCAACCCTATTTAACATAACAGCGGCATTAGTGTTAACATTTGCAAAAATGTTATTTACTGGTCTTGATTTATTTATTTCTGATAAATAACCCCTTTTTTGATTCAACTAAGCAAACAAAATATATACAAATTCACGTAAGATACTAATCTTAAGAGCAACAAATATGCTTTCCAAATTTACGCTCAGAAGATATTCGGCAGCTTTTTAAATTTAACAAACAAAATTTGTGACACATTCAAAAAGAAAAAACTTTCACAAAACAGAACATAACTATTTTCTTGTTAATCTATCTATTCATGGACATTTTCAACTGCAGTTTCGCTGGGCAAGAAAAAATCTGTGAACAGAATTTTTTGTTTGTGCAGCTATTTTAAATTTTTAACATATTTTTTTGGTATTTTCCAGCACTGGGCCGGAGAGTGTCCTCAACACTGGCACACTGGGACAGCTGTTCACTCAGTTTTGTCATTTATTGTTGTATTTTTGTGCTACACATAAACATTAAATAAATAAAAATACAAAAATAATTGAAGAGCACATTATCCGTTTATTGTTTGTTATTGAGTTTTACTTGGTTAATACACGTATTATGTAAAAACTGCCTTCTGTTACACATTCCAAAATTGATTAGGACAAAAAACCAACAAAAAAAAAAAAAGAAAGTGCTTGGGCCGCACAGCGAAAAGCGGAAAGGCCTTGGAAAAGAAACGCGAGCTAATTGGAAAACTCAAGAAGGGAAGCAATCTCTAAGAAAAGTTGGCAATGAACTTGTGCTGGCAATGAACTCCAGACTTGAAGGCGCTCAACAGCTTTCGGGGCACACGAGCCCCATGGCCAACGAATGCAAGCAGAGTAATCCCAAGTGGGAATTGACAAAGCTTTACAACGAGCTCATCGAGGAGTGCAAACGCAGTCACGAGGAAGCCATCCTGCCACGTTTCCTACGCCACGAGTTAGAGAAGTATGTTCAACATAATAACCATAAATGTTCAAATATCTCGCACGTTTTCCGTGCTTCGATAAGCTGTGTGGCCAATTACCTTTTTAATCAATATTTTGAATTGTTATTGTTGTTTGGTTGTTGTTGACGCCACTAAGATTGAGGCCTTATCAGAGGTGAACCCACTTAAAAAAAATAAATAATCATTTGGAAACAGCATTTTAGCTAATAGCACTTCCTTCTTTTATTTTCTGGCAAGGCACTCACGAGAGACCCGTCGCGACCTGGTTCGCAAGCAGCGCAATGGCTGTGCTCCACTTTTCATTGCCTGCAAACGTGGCGCAGTTGTGATTGCCGAGTATCTGATAACCATTTGCGAGGCGGACATCGAGCAGCGTGGTCATTTTGAGGTGCCCGAGGACAATAGCTTTCACTATGTGTCCCCGCTCTGGGCAGCTGTCGTCTCTGGCAAGCTGGCCATGGTCAAGTATTTGGTGCGCGTCGGCTGCGACATAAATGCCACATCTGACTCGGGTTCAACGCCAGTGCGCAGTGCCTGTTACATGACACACACTGAGATAGGTAAGTGTAATATTTACTGATAACTTGCCGTGCCTTGTATAATTTCTTAAAATACGTTCTGCAGTCAAGTTTCTTGTGGAAAACGGTGCCGACATCAAGAAGCCCAACATCAATGGCGGCACTTGCCTAATCAACTCGGTTCAGTCCGTACAGCTTTGCCTGTATCTAGTGCGCAAGGGGGCGGATATCAATGCACGCGACATACAGGACAAAACGGCGCTGCACTATGCGATACAGGAGCATCGATTGGACACCACCAGAATGCTCATCGAACAGGGTGCGGATCCATTTGCCAAGAGTCGATACGGTGACGACGCGCTGCGAACGGCGTGCCTGAAGGGCGCTCATCAGATATTCGATTATTTGAAAAAGGAACTCACATATACGGTAGATCGCATCGCCGATGCGCATGAGCTAATGGGCTCCACGTTTCTGGACGAGCACAATGAGTCCCGCGTGTGCATTCTGCACTGGCGCATGGCACATCACATTCGTGCCGCCTACACGCCCTACGTTGAGAAACAGCCAAAGTTTCCGTTGTGTAAGGCATTTGAATATGCCGAAGAATTTACGACGCTTGAGGAACTCGATAATATTGCCACAGATATGGATGCGATGCGTACGCAGAGTCTGTTGATTTGCGAACGTGTGCTGGGACACACCCATAAGGATATGTTGTTCCGTTTGACCTTCAGGGGTGCCTCATATGCAGATTCATTGCAGCTGCAGCGTTGCATCGATCTCTGGAGTCTTCTGCTCGAGATTCGCGTCAACAATTGGTCCATTTTGCATTTTGAGACATGCTTCGCTGCCCAGGCATTGGTGCGTCTCATGCTTGATCTGCATGTACGTAACTCGAGCCACATGCGAAGCGATGCGCGCGCTCATTTTATGCATCAGGATAATCTACTGCCCAAGTTCTGGGACGTGCTTGGCGTATTTCAAACGCTTGCCGAGGGCGCTGTTGCGGTCAAGGAGCTGCTGCAGGTTCGTCCCGTCTTCCGGCGCCAGCAGGAGAACTATGACCGTGTATTGCGCTGCTTGGCACATCTCATCTATCTGCTGATCAATACCGTCCACACAGAGGATCAGCGAAAGGTGATTTATGAGACCGTCCACGAGACAGTGGTTGTTGGAAATTTGCGCAGCGCCAGCACAGCAGACACCCTGCTACACTTGAGCGCCTCTAGGCTGAATGTGATCAAAAGCGGTTATTTCACCGAAGACAATTTTGCCGACGTAAGTTTTGAGCTGTTAGCTGCTATGCTTTTTACCATAATTGATCAACTTTCGACAGAAGACTGTGTTTCCCAATGCGGAGGTCATCAAACTGCTTATCGAATGTGGCATTGATGTCAATACGAAAAATGAAGCCAAATCAACCCCACTGCATGTCGCCTGTCAGCCTTACAATTTTGATAACGAGGTTAGCTGAGGATCACGTTTCGACTGATAAAGCAGCAATTAAACACTTACATATTTCCCATATTTACAGATTGTACACTTGCTCTTGAAGTGTGGCGCGGACATCGATCAGCCAAATCGGGCAGAAAAGCGACCCTATGACTCTATTGCCTCCAATCCCACCAATACCATACCGCTGCTCAACTTCGTCTCGCTGCAGTGCCTGTGTGCGACGGTTCTGAGTAAGCATAAGATCTATTATAAGGATCAGTTGCACAAGCAGCTCGAGCAATTTGTGCATGACCATGAGCCTTGAGTGGGTCACATTAATAATTTGGAAACACATCTCTGTTGAAATTGTTAGTAGGCATATTTAATATTGGCCATATCGAAATTTAACCAGTGTATCTCCTGTTACTTTTAAAACTCTACTATTGTTAACTTATTCGGCTTAATGTAGTTAAAAACTCAATAACGAAACATATAAAACAGAAGAAAAAGAAAATGCTGCACAATTACGTGTAGCAAAAGCAAAATGTATAAGAGATCAACGTGATATTAAATCTGCATAGGAAATGAAATTGAATCATTAATATTTTAGTAAACTTACAAACATAACTAACAGAGAAAAGTAAACCACATGTTCTATGCAGCTGTTCAACTAGTTCATAACAATAAACTGTATACTGTACACATGATCTGCATTCAAATATATGCCTGAATACTGAATACTGAACACTTACATAATTATATAAAAAAAAATATATAAAAATATATATATAGTATATATACACACATACCTAATATTTATACACATTCGAATAGAATAACTAATTTATTACATGTTAAACAATTGAAATTAAACTCCAAATGCAATATTGTAAAATGTTAGTGGGCCAAATTGAAAAACTTATCTCGCTCTAGTTGGCTTTAAAAAATGGAACTTGCTTTAAGAACATTGCCTTTTTGTTTTCCAAATAACTGCAAAAGTGAGTGTCGCCTAAGGCACTTGCTGCTCTAACTGTATTAAACATGTGTGTCAGTATTGACTCGTTTTTGTATATATATAAGTGTATTAACGCAAACGTAAAATCGAATCTAATCAATAAATCAATAGTTTACAGTTTACTGACAAATACAACGAAACCTTTTTTTGGGAGACGTCAGATCTTAAAATAGTTTTATCGCTTCTGACTTAAAGGACAGCTCTGCCTTTATTAACGACTTTCAATTACAATACTTATAAATAATACATAAATACATGCATACATACATATGTAAATTGTGACTCGTTGACTTATAATACAATTACAATATTTAAAACGACGATACTATCAAATGAAAATGAGAAAAAAAAGCAGTCAACATTTAGAATGCCTGAAAGATCAGGAACACCAATGGCGCCATCAGCCACGTTATAGCCAAGGATTGGCCAGCATTGCGCAGTACATTCGTATAACTATCAACTATATGTATCTTCCAGCCCATATTGCCGTGCGTAAATGAATTATAGTAAACAGTGTCGGGCCACGTTATATTTGGTGTAATCTCGAGCAGTGCTGGCGGCTCATCGCTGCAGATATTTACGAGCGATCGATTGAACTTCTTAAATGTGACAAAGTTGTCATCCAAGCGACGATCATAGTTCTCTGGATAGCTGGATAAGCAGAGTGGACCCGCAGCCGTGGGCTTTGGACGACCGCGACGGGTGAACTCCACGCCGGCTAAAACTCGAATTTCGCTCTGCTTGGCATCCGACAAACGATCGAAGCCTCCCTGCGGATCATCCGTTATGACCAATGGATGATAGTGATCCGGCGAATGTGGATTGTTGCCGCCACGTACTTTAAATGTGTACGTCAGGCCACGTTTTAAATACAGTTCGGGTATCATATAGCCATTGATGTACCAGGCCAAGCCACTGGATACATGACCCGTCAGGCCCTGATAGCCACGCAGACCGCCCGATGGGCCCAAATAAGCATTAAAGGTGCGTACGGTGCTGTGTGGGGATACAAATATATGTTTAAATTATTTTCAACTAGAAAAGTGGATAGTTTTCACATACGCATCCTTAATTCGTGTGCGTTCCCACAGCTGCACTGGAGTTTCCGCACGTTTTGTAAAACTAAAACAATCGTTAACCGGCTCCGTTGTGTTAAAGTCAATAACTATATCGCTCTTAGGATAATGTGTGTGAAAGGCGGGCTCATTGTTGGAGTCCAGCTGGCCAAAGGCCCAAACAACATAGTTGCTCCGATCCAAAAAGATTTCCTTGTCGCCATCGTCAGCTGCAATTGAAAATTTAAATCCCAAAATGAGAATATTTTTCAGTAATGCGTAGAAGAACACCTACATGATTTAAGTAGTCGCCTGAAGCTAATCGTGTTGATGCCATCCTTGCGGGCGTACGTGTTGAGCTGAAAGCTGTCTAATCCGCCCACAACATCATCGCGACACACTCCCTTATTCTGGCCCAGAACCTGCACACAGGGCGCCAGCGATGTGATATTGTAATCCACTGAGTAGCCCCTGATATCATCCATATAAGCGACGACTACATCGGCGCCAATCATTTGACTGGATGTATCTGAGCCTGAGATGCCGAAGGACATGTAATCCGATTTCGCTACCTTTCCGGACAGTTGAAACGTTATCTGCGGCCCAAAGACCTCCCACGACACTTGCAGATCCTTGTGCAGCTGCCTGCAGTTGGGCAGTGAGAACTCATAGGGCGTAATCTTCACCAGCGATGGCGGCACATTCAAACCATCCGGTATGAGCACATGACCATAGTTCTCATTGTCGGCCACATCGTAGATGCTAATCCAATCGATGTCAAAGATCGTTTTATCGCCAGGCAACTCCAACTCAATGGTCTCCTTGTTGTACGCTCGTATCGGATCAAGACTGAGAGCAAAAAAAAAAGGATTCGCTTTAAATGATTCCAACTGCAGTTGAATAATAATGATTACTCACTATCCGCGCTCGTCCAGCATTTTGCTGCCTCGACTCGATGGCTGGGCGCCGACACCCGTCCAGAAAAATGTACGCTTGCCACGCCCATCATATGTGAATTCTTTGATGCGTATGGTTTTCGAGTCCAAGATCTCGATGGTGCTGCTGCTAACGTTGTGATTGCGCTTGGAGAAGGTGCCGCCGATTTGAGCCCGAGGCGGTTCGAAATCCTCGGGTATATACACATCACCAAAGTTGTTCTGATTATTCAGATCGTAGACGGCGAGCCACTGGATTTCGGTCAACTTCTTACGATCGGGCAGCGTCAGCGTAAAGTCCTTGTTGTGATAGCGATCCAGAATGTTGGTCCTGCCAAAGAGTAGTCGGATTTGATTGGGTTAGAAAATAATCAAGTTTGTCTGATTTCTACTCACTTGCCATACTCATCGGGCACTATGAAACCCTGTGGACCCGGGCGATTGCTGGCGCCGGACCAAAAGAACGTATCCGCCCCGTTGCCATCGTAATTGAAGCCGACTATCAGAAAAGTATACTCATTGACGGCATAAACGTCGCCAGACACCTGATGATGATAGGAGTTTAGCTTGCCCAGATATTTGCCACGATACGGACCCTCCTCGTCCTCGCCCTCAGCAACTGTAAAAATCAATTAGTGGCTTTAATATAAATAATTAAGAAAAACCAAGAAGGGAACGATTTCTACGTTTTGATTATGGTTTGCAAACTAAATTAATACTCTAAATTCTAAAAGAAACACAAACCTGTTTCACAAAATCTTCATAAAATTAAATTTAAAAAAATGATCAAAACTTTCAGAGAACATCAGCTGGTCAAATGTGTTCCGATTTTCAAAAACCAGGACTTTCTAAAAAGTGCTTGTAGATGAGTTCAAAACTTGCCATAGAAATCGGATTTTTAAAAACCATGGCTATCTGATCAGGATTAGGTCTCAGGATCAACATTACATAGAAAGTTGGAGACGCGTTTCCAAATCGATTTTCAGCATAAAATTATAAAAATCAAATTAAATTCAAATTAAATTTTAAATTATATATACCTAAACTAAAGCTGAAGCTTACGGTTCAGTTTAATAATAAAATTCCATGGAAAACAATTAGGAATTCTTTAGTCAAGTTGGAGTTGGAGAAACGCATAATTTGCAGACACAACGAATTTATTTTTGCCAAACCGGAGGCTGACTCATGCATTGCGCAGCGTTTCCTCTAATTTACTGCCACTGGGGCAGAATCGCAATCGTCAGTCAATCGTTGGTAACACTTTTTTTCTTTTCTTGTCGACTGCTCGCCCAGTCCCATGGAACCGGCGAACAGCAGCGGCAGTAGCAGTCGGCAGCACTCGGCTGCAGATAGTAGACAATTTAGACGCATAGACCAGTTTCGCTAGTTTCTCACGAAAGTGAATTTGTTTTCGCTGCTGTTGTTGTTATTGTTTCTGTTGCCAGCATGTTTTTTTTTTTTTGTATTAAACGTAACAAGCATTAAAGTTTCTCTTTCCTTTTGGCGTGCATTTTGTATGTACGTATTTACTTATGTACTTACTTGCAGCTGAGGGCAGGCCAAACAGGAAAAGCGCCACAAACGCCAACAAAAGTTGTTGCCGTTGTCTCAGTCGGCGACTCCGCTGTTGCAGCGCTGTTGCTGCAGCACACCCACTGGCGGCAGAGGCGGCATCGCATACGCAGCAATGACAAAGAACGCCTTGGCTTCTCAATGTCATTCCGTTTGCCTTTGCGTTGCACTCTCCCTCTCCCTCTTTGTCACTCTCTCTCTCTCTCTCGCACTGAAGATATGCGGGGTCCGTTCCACGTAGATAATTTGCAAATCGTGGACAAGTTTCGTTGAGTTTCTTTTTTTTCGTTTATTTTAACGCACTCTATTTAATTCAATTAATTGAACACAAACACATTCATTTTGATCAATTATAATCGTTGCTAGGATTATTCTTTAGCTTCCGTGACGAATTGTTGTGGCTTTAATTGTTGTTGCGTATTTTCTTAAGGTCGTTTCGTCATTCGCATGTGTTTTGTTTTTGTTAGTTTCGTATTACTTGTGGTATAGTCCAAAACTGGTTTAAATCGCGGCTGCGAAAATCAAAAACCCGCGAACAGCAACAAAACGAACCTTGCGTCTGCGCCTCTCAACAACAACTGAGTAAGCGAGCGAACGGCCGTTAAGTTTCTTAGGAGTTTCTTTTGTCTACGTCTGCGCGCAGCTTTCTGTGGCTTACTCTCTTTCGCTCTCCCTCTCTTTCACGCTCAAAGTTATACAGCTGCGCGTGCGCTGCATTGCAATAAAAAACTGGTGTGAGGTGCGTGTAACGGTTTCTCGCTTGCGCTATATGAAAAATGCGAGGTTAGCAATAACAGTTTCTAATCACTTTCATTGATCAACTATTTCCCCGTCCTTTATTAAAACAAAAATTGTCAGTTCGATTTTTATGCCTTCAAAAACTAATCTTCGTACGTTTGTTTTTATTTCATTTACCATTTCTTGTAGCAATTCAATAAATCTTGTTAAAAACTAACCAATTGCATTTCTTGCATCTGTTTTAGCTGCAATTGCAAAAGTCGCATTACCGACTTAGATTTTAGTTCATTTTATGAATAGTTTTAATTGTAATGTTTTTTTTTTTTTTGTAACGTTCTCTGAATTCTTGCAAAAGTTGTAATGCGATTTTATTTACATAAAGGTATTATGTTTTAAAATATCGGTTGCACAACATAAATATAGGCGATTAAATTGTCGCAAACTAAATCATTTTCGTTTGTATGTATGTATGTGTATTGTATTTGTCTGAAGAAAAAATTACATTATATGTATTAAAAATAGAATTTTCACTTAAGTTTTAAACGAATTTCACACGATTTTATTACAAAACAAATCATTGTTTTTCTCGTTTTTTGTTTTTGTTGTGGTTTTGTTTTATTTAATTTTGGGCTTAATGCTTATGTATGTATATATGTAACTGTTATTCTTCCTTCTTTCTATTACTGTATAACTAGTTCATTGAAATACATATTATTTAATACATAATTAATTTCATAAGAAGCACATTTTTATTTATCATTTATGCGTTTACATTCCACTGTTTAAACTCGCTTTCAATGCCCGTCAATTCATTATAATATATATAAATTTAAATATATATATATATAAATATATGTATTTATATTTATATATATTTATTTATACATTTATATTCATCTTTAATTGTTTAACATTTTTAGCGCACACTTTTGTTAACACTAGACGCTAGGATAACCTAAGAAAGTCGACCGGCTGTGCATGAGGGAGGGGGTTGAGGGGGGATGGATAACAAACATATGACGGTAAAAGTGTGTAATGAAAGAAAACCACTAAGTCAAGGCCGTTGCCGTTATGAGCGGGTGAAGGGTGACTGATTGGGGGTGGGTGTAAGCTATATGTTCACTGTAGGTCTTGCACGCAAAGTGTAACTAAAAATAGAAATACTTAGCTTATAACGTAGCGTATAAAAGTAGGTTGGTTTTTAGTAAGACATTAAATTAAAGAAATTTAGAACACTAATTAGATGTTTAAACTTAGGTTATGATTTTGAAGTTTTCTCATCGATTTGGTTTATTTTGTAAGAATTTTGCATGTTTATGCTTTATTTTTCATTTGTTTTACATTTTGGTTTTTTGTTTTTTAATTTATTTATTTTATTTTTTACGCTTTATAGATTAAATTTTAATTTTAAAATGAGCATTTTGTATGTTTTTTTCTTTTTTTGCGTGATTCTCATGAATGATAACAGAGCAGGAAGAGAAAGAGGCATGGACTGGACTTGCGTTTTTTTTTTATTTTGTTTTTTTTTATTATTATTGAGATTTAGAATTATATATTAAAGGTATGCTAGCTATTTAAATTGTTTTTCGTTTTTAACAGCATGGAATGAACTTGATCGAAAACGAAAACATAAATATACAACAAAAAAAGTGCACAACTTTTGTTTCGAACTTTTTCATGATTTTCGATTTTTTTTTTTTAAACTTAACAAGCGAACATAAAACGCACAAACCTGGTAGCTAAATAATTACAATAAGTATTTTGTGTGTGTTTATTTTTTTTAATGTAATTTTTTTTTTTTTATATTAGAAATACTTGGTACGCGTATCTGTGTATGAATATAAAAAAATATTGGGACACTACGTTGGATAACTCGATTGTTTCTTTAATTACGCTACAATGAAAATTAAATTTCTGCTTTACTATTTTTGTTTTTGTTTTTAATGTTATCTACGTATAAAATTTTTTTTATTCAATTTGTATCACTAAGGAAAAATGTTACAAAGCTTTTGCTATGGCATTTATGTATGTATGTGTGTGTATAAGTGAGTGCAGGTGAGTAGTGTGTGTGTGTGTGTATGTGTGTGGAAGGTCCAGGATAATTGTTAGGCATAAGGCTGATGGGAAATTTGAGGGCGCTTTTGAAACAAATCAATCGAATTAACATTTAAATGAGGCGACTGTTGCCATTGTTGCCACGGTTGCTGCCAAGGCTGTGCCGAGGCCCTAAAAATTAGCACGGGTGTATACAATGCTTGAATAAGTAATAGCAGTAGTAGCTTTAGCTAAAATTTATCCTGAAATATGAACAGATTATTAGTCGCGGCCACAGCGATGATATTCTCCTCGGGATGCCAAGCGGTGTGCAAGATTTTCTTATTGAAGTCCAGGCAATCGACGCTGATCTCATCCTTCTTCCGTTTGCCGCCAGTGCAAACTTTGCGTGGCTTCAGTACCGTCTTGGGCTTAATTATGTCCCTGGATGCCTCCAGCGTAACATCCTTTTTCGAATTTCGATCAAAGACTCGGAAAAAGTTGTTATAACTGCCGGTCATTATGGAGCTATCTTTGCCGTTCCAACAGCACTCGAACTTATCAAAAATGCAGTCGTTCTCGTACAGTGAGCACAGCTTTGCGCGAAGGTATTCATGAACCTGTTTGTTTGGATAACAACAATACGCAATTATAATTTGATGATTTGTGTGTGTGTGTGTGGGGGGGGGGAAATCGGACTTACCGGATAGGTCTCAATGGGCTTTGTCTCCATATGCAGGTCCCACACCTTGATGCTTAAATAGTCTCTGGAGATCATGTAACGGCCTGAGTTGCTTAGCTTCACATCACTGATGGAGCTGATTATCTCACTGAAGAAGCTGCGATTCGTTGGATTTTCGGGCTCCTCGAATTGCTTGCTATGGCGATCGCATAGCGCCGCCGATCGCATATCACATAATCGTATTGTGCCCTTGGAGCTGGAGTAGACAAACACATTGCATTCGGTCGGATGGAATTCCGCCGCAGTAATGACCTCCGTCAGCTCCTCCATATTGGTTGGCTTGATGTCAACAATGTTGTAACTCTGATTGACCACCTCCAGATGCCAGAGGTTGATGCGCAAATCGTCGGCCGATAGGAAAGTCTCTTGATCAGAATTAACGCTAATTGAATTGATGTGATAGGTGTGTGCATTGGCAAAGGTGCGACGTGGCGAGGCCTCAACCATAAGCGGTACTTGCTTCACAGAAGGAACTCGTAAGGCGGTTACATTTTGTGGATCTCGAATCAGACCGTTCTCCTCTTTTGTGTTATAGCCCTCAAATGACTTATCGCGCTCACTGACCTTCCACAATTTCACCGTTTTATCATTGGTGGATAGCAGAAAGTGTACGGGATTTTTTTGATGCAGCCATCGTATCTTATTGATTTTCTCCTCGATTTCCAGCGATTTAAGATAATCAAATTCGGGCTCGTGCGATTGGAATGTCGAATAGACATTGTATTCACCGCGTCGCGGGTTTGCGGTTTTCGAGGCGGGATCACGCTGTCAAAAATTAAGCAAACAAAGATCAAATAAGTAAACGTAATGTTCATAAAGAAAATTGGTAATCAACTCTTACCTGAAAGATGACGACGCGACCGCCTTTATCGCCGGTGGCCAGCAGCTCGCCATCGTGATTGAACTCCACGCAGGATATGATATCCGCATCGGTGACATCATCGTCTAAGGCGCCCTTGATCTGTGAGAAGCACCAGGACGCTTCTCCATTACCTGTCCGCGTGCAAACAGAGAGAGAAGAATACACAAAATTTTAAACCAAAATAGTACAAAAAAACAAACAACTACTTATTCAATTGCAAATACCCATCACACAGCTCCAACTGAAAAGCTGAAATAAGTGCTTGTTACATTTGATTTGTACTCTCTCTGTGCCTCTGGCCCCAGACAGCAGACACCAGACACAATCAATACTAGCAGTCAGTCGCTGCTGCTTGCTGCTGCTGCCAGAGGACAACGATGACGTCTGCAGGACGATTCGTCCTGCTTCCTTGCTTGCCTGTCTCTCTGCCTGCCTTGCTCAAATATTTACTAATGACGCCATTTCACTAGCTACTACTTCTGTTGGCTTTGAGCTCTTTTTGGGCTTTAAATTGCTCTTTAAGCATTGGCCGCTGGCTGGCCCTATTTATTTTGCTTCGTTTTAGAGCCACTTTTTGGGATTGCTGCACATTGTGTAAGCGTCGATGTGCACAAAAAAAAAAAAAAAAAAAAAAAGGATTTTATTTCGAAAATGTGCTTGGCCCTTATATTCATGAAGCACATGCAAAACACTCCTCCTCCGATGTTCTGTTTGCTGAGCTTCGTTTCAATTCCAATGCACTCGACAACAGGCCACAGAGCAGCATTCACATATTGCATGCAGAGCGCAAATATCTTACAGATTACTAGGTATATTCAAGTCGAGCATTATTTCCAATTTTCATTCATTTGCCTGCCCACCAATCATTATGAATTTTGTTGTTTGGCTTTTTGGATCACATTCGCCGTGCTTGCTTTTTTTGTCTGCGCTGCGTTCAAAGCGCCATTGGCGACGTCATGATTTGATTGATTGTGCTCCCATGATGATAATAGGATCAGTCAGTCAGTCAACCTGTCAGTCAGTCAGTCAACTAGTCAGTCAGTCACTAAATTAGCCAATTTGACGGTTAACATTCATTCATCGCGTCCTATTTTTAGGAATGTGTATGATCAACTTTTATGTGCGTAACGATTACGTTGCCAAAGACACTCACTCGGCCAGCCACACACCCACCCACATACACACTCAGACACAAAGAGCTTTTCAGTCATTGAACTCATTGCCTACTAAAAAGGAAAGTGCTACAGAAACTTGCACAGTTACACAACGAGAAAGAAACATGCGCTTCTATTGAATTGTTTTACATATATATATTATATGTATATTTATATATTATATAATATATATCTGAGATAGCTTAAAGAATAGCAATAACAACTAGAATTGTACACAACGCACACGACCAAAGTGGCGGCAGACTGTTTTCCGGGTCAAGGCAACAAACAGACCAAGTCACCAGTTGTAGACAACAATTCTGTTCTACGAGGGCGGCTCAATTGGTTCTCTCTCTCTCTCTCAAACTCACACACACATATGCACAAACATCTCATTAATTTGGCATTACACACACTTAATAAATATCAATTTTCCAATAATATATTTCAGTGTTTAAATATGTACACAAACACTTAGATAGGACTCTTTGTGCTAACTATTACTTTCATAACCACTCTCGAGCGTTTTAGATTTAAGTGGTTGGCAGCAGCGCAGCGCTCGCTGATTTTGATTTTGGGGATATCTAATGATATAATTACGCCTAAATTCGAACACAGTGCGGCCCAGATTTTCGGTTTTTACTCACAATTCCCATGCCTCAGCGCACACACACACATACACACATATAGAAACACACACACACACCCACACAGATAAACAATCTCATAAGCAGCAGCTAAATGATACTCAAATATTGGCACAATTATTTAACTCAACCACGCGATGTCGCGCGGCAACCAAAAAACAACGACCAACGGCAGGGTTGCCACCCGACCCACTTTTTCCAGGAAAGAATGAACCGACCTAGAGAACAGCACCCCTGCCTCCTCCTGATTGACTGCTGCTTTTCTCTCTCGCTCTCTCTCTCTCCCTCCTTCGCTATACTCTCGATTCTCGATAGATAGCATTCATAACAAAGGAAAATAGGTGAGCAACATGTGTGAGGGGCAGCGGGGGCGAAAAGCAATGGTTTGTACTGAATATACGCTTACCATGTGCAGATGGATGCGTGTGTGTGTTTGTGTGTGGAGATTCTTATAAACATGTAACTGGTTCAGTTGATGGGGGTGCATAAACCGCGCAGTCACTCGAACTTCTCAAGGAAACTGACTGCGCAATTAAGCACATTAAGTCAAAAAAAAAAAAAAAAAAAGAAGAAAAGTTTATCGTATCAACTATTTTAAGACAGAGCTGTGATTAATTATGATTTTATTTTTGTATCTACAGTGTCCGGGTATCGTAACTGTAAATAGTTAGAGCAATTCTGTCTTATCTATTTGTTGTAGATTTGTAGTTTTCTATTTAATCAATCTACATATCTAACTCAAATTTAGCAGAAACTTTTCCCATAGACACTGCACTCAATAAAAGTATTTTTGCATTTTCACAGTCAACTAGGAACAAGATGCTTAGTTTACAAAAATGTGCGAAATACATATCAAAAATAGATATAGATGCGTAGATACAAAAACATACACACCCACACTTTTATGTATGTATACATTTATAAAAAATTCGAGAAGAGCTTCAGATAATTCATCTATATTTCAGTGTAAATAGCAATTTATCTAGCTACTTATCTCTGTTGTTTATTATTTGATTATCGACTTTGAAATAATGCAAATCAATTGAATTACTTTGCGGCTAAGTAGAAAAAATAAACGGGCTGGGATGGGTGCTTAAAGTATCATAGGTCGAATGTCCACCAGCAGTGCGATAATTTAGACAAGTCTAAACACGCAGCTTGGGGGCAGTTTCTCAAGTTCAAAGATCAATCAGAGTGGTTGTTTATTTACTAATAAACTAGAGCAGCAGGTCGTTTATTTTTTTATTTCACGATCAACTTGCTTATGCACTGTTGCAAATTTTTAATGCAAAATTAAAATTAAAATCGCTATAAAATCAAATAAATTCACATACATACAAAACATACACACATACGTGTGTTCGAAAGTACCCCGACAGCAAGAAGAATAACGACTTACCGGCCATGACAGTTGAACAGCTTTCGTTGAACGGCGCGCGCAAGTTTAACAGGAGGCAGCGCTCAAAACAGTAACAGTAACAGCAACAACAACAACAACAGCAACAGCACAACAAAAACAGTCAAATAAGGCCAAGGAGTTGTGGTCGCTCTCTCTCTTTCTCTCTCACACACTCCAAGCGAAAACAAAAAATAATAAACACACTCTTGTCTAATGTTTCTCTCTTTGTGTGTTGAGAAACGTGATTTATTGTTGTTGTTGTTGTTACTGCTGCTGTGGAGGAGTGTTGAGCGCGGTTTCTTTTGCCAAAGGAGCTGCTCCTATGCGTGGCATGCAAAAAAAACGAGGAGACGAAGAAACCGAAATCAAAAGCAAAAGACAAAACCAAAGTGCTTAACTTTCTTAGCTTTTGCTTCTGCCCTTTTTCTTTTGTTCGTGTTGTTGTTGTTCTTATATGTTGTACTTTGTATGTTGTTTTTTTATTTTGTTTTTTTTTCGTCGCTGCTTAACACACAACTTAAGCACGTATACGTATTACTGGTGACGACAACGGCGTCGACGACATGTGGGGAATAAACTGCAAAGTAGGGGAGGAGTTTTTCTTTTGTACAAACGCCGACAGCAACATCACAGCGTTAGCAACGACGGCGACGACGACGAGGGCAACGGCGACAGCAGCAAAAGAAGCAGCGGCAGCAGATCTGCGTATGAGTGCAAGTGTGTGTGTGCGTGTGCAGCCGGTGGTTGTGTCAAAAAAAAAAAGTTATCTTGAAATTACTTTGCACTATATTCTGTATTCTATTCAACGCGGAGCACAAGTAATAAACGCGACACTGTAAAACGTTAATAATTCACCAGAATATATTTGCTAAACAATGCGATTAATATTATTTATTCTGTGTGTCGCACAACAAACAAACAAACACAAAACACACACAACACAATGGCAGGCAGGCAGAGGCAGCAGAGCATTTTCACATCTGCACCTCACCTCACTCCTCATTCATCTATCCTTTCTTTTGTTTTATCGTGCTTTCTTTCTTTTTTGCTTCCTTACAGACGCAGCAACGGGTGGCAATCTAACCTTCAAATTTTTGTGTATTCCTTGTTTAGCACTAATTCTTACAGCACGAATATTTATTATTTTGACATTCAGCTTTGCAGTTTTGATATGATTTGGTTTTTTTATAAAACGCGCGCTATAGCGATCAATACTCGATTGAAGTGTGACTTGTATTTAATATATATACTTTTTTTTACTTTGTTATAATTTTACATGTTTGTTTTGGCAAACGCGTCACGACTGAGATTATCGCACCAGAATTGTACTCGCTGCTGAGCTCGCTTGACAAATATGGGCAACAAAAAAAATCCCGAGATTCTAATGCTGCTGCTGGTGAGCTGTTCTTCTTCTTCCAGTTTTTGCCGCCTCTTTTGATGCAGTGCTTCGTCGCCGCCGTCGTCGTTGCGTTGCGTCGTCGTTTTCGCAAATGCGGCTGCGGCGGCCAACAATTTACGCACTTTTAAACTATGTACATCATATTGCAATGATACAAATTCAATGCGGCTATAACACTTTAACGCGCCGATAACAAATTCAACTTAATTTATGACTAATTTGTTATGAAAATTTCAACATAAAATGGAAGTACAAAATGTATTGCAAATTTCGCACTTTACAATAGCAGTTTTAGGCCACTAAATTGCCGCAAACGAACGGCGTTGCGCAAGTCTACAGTGTTGATCAACGTTTATTGTAAGTGCTGTACAATGTGAGACAGCTACAGCTGTCTGGGTTGCCGTTGAACTCTGCTGCTATGGCGCGTAACATTTTTAAATAAAATAATGTATGTATGTTGGAAAGCAAAAACAAACTCACTTTGTGGCTTTTTGGCACCGTTTATATTGATGGCCGTGTTGAGCATATTGCCAATTTTTGTAATGCTCGACTGCCGCATGAATGTGCGTGGAGGTATGGGTGGCGGCTGCGGATCAGGCGGCTCCAACACTGGACTTTGTCGACCCCAACGACCCATGCTGTTGACGGTTTATTTATTTGTTTTTTCCTGTTGTGTTACAGTTTGATGTCTGTAAATAAATTAAAATGATCGAATCTATTAACATGTATTTTGAAGCACAGTCGCATTTAAGCGCTCACACTCACACACAGTGGCAAGCACACGTATTGTATAATGAATATTTGCTTAAAACTTGGCCACTTTAGACCTTAACACATGAGAGCTTTTCGTGTTTTTCAATTTGTCAGGCAATTAACACCTGTACACTTCCCCGCATCCATCTATCCCTTCTTACTCACTCTCTCTCTCTCTATCTCTCTCTCTCTCTCTACTCTCTCTCTCTCTCTCTCTCTCTATCTCTATCTCTCTCTCTCTCTCTCTCTCTCCGCCCTGCGCTGGATTTCTCTTTCTGGCGACTTGCACTTATCAGACAAGTGTCTCCGTCTAGAGATACATTTTATTGTATTTATTTATTTTATTTTTTTTTTGCGCGCATAAATTAATTGTGCAAATGTGGCTGTCGTTTGTTTACATTAGACATACATAACGTTCACGTTTCGGTTGCAAAATGCTTGCAAAAACAACAACTTTAACATCTGCCAACAAATTTTGAAAATCATCTCGCGGCGTGTTTTATTAGTTAGGATCTGTACCAAGTCCGAACTCTTTGGATGAGAGGTGTGTCTGTTCTGTTCGCCGTTTAGCGTTAATGTGCCACTATTAAATGAGTAACACTACGCTTAGCAATTGTAAAGAACTTGTCAAATTATTTAAATTTACGGCAACTATAATTTTGTGTACATATTAGAAACGCTAGGAAAACTAATAATAAATGTATTGCTGCTATTTCTCAAGTAATTTTTAATCTTTTTGAAATAGTTTGATGTTTAAAAAACAAAAAAAAAACAGAGCTAAAAATAAGTTAGAAATTTTAATTGTATGTTTCTTATGAAACATTTACACAACCTTTTCCGCAGCATAGTGAAATACTGAACTGAATAAAAACTCGTACAAAACAATAAAAATTTTATTAATAAAGATTTATTGTTTTATAATTCATAAATATCAACTTGTAATACTAAAAAAAAGCAAATATAAATTCACTAATTATAGTTTTTGAGTAATTTTTGCAACTTCCAATTCTCGAAAGATCACTGTAGTTTCTCGAAATATTTGATAAATGGCAAAATTTGAAGAAAAACAAATTCATAATAAGCTGTTCACATTTCAATTAACAATTACAAAAAGTGCGAATTCAATTTGCTAATTGTCTATTCAAATATTGAAAAGTAGAATACCACAAAAAAAAAAAATTTCATGCATGGAAAATTTGATTGTAACCACAATAATTATGCGTAAGCTTGTCAAAATCAATAAATAAACAAATAGGATACATTTATTAGGAATACATTCCGGAAACGTAAATAGACTAAAATTTCATTGTTTTTTTATACGAGTTGGGTATACTTCATGACGTCAGAATACAACAGCACACATACACCACATGTGGGTGTTGCGGGTGGCACATGCAACAAGTTGATCCGAGGCATGCGCCTTAGAATCAAACAATAGCACAACGTGCAAAATAGAAAACGAAACAACAACAAAAACAACATGAAATTGTAATCCAATTAATGGGCACCAGTCTCAATGTCTTTTTCTGGTGTGGGCACGAAGAAGAGGTGGGGGAGGGGAGGGTTGGCGAAACGTGAGTAAGCGCGTGGCAAAAGCATTAAATAAAAAAAAAATGCTGGGAAATTGTTTTCTTCTCACAGAAGTAAGTGCTCGAAAAGTCGACAAAAAATTGAAAATCAAACAAGCCAAGTGTGGAATGTGTCATCAGAGCTGCAAATTAAACATGCTCTATGCAAAAGCCAACAAGTAAATGTGCCAAACACAATTTTTGCGAGAATAAAAACACAAAATTAGATAAAATAAGATATATATTTATATATATTATATAGGCATAAGTAAATGAATCGAAAGGTTATTCAAAAAATACAGAAAAAGTAATATCTGGCTGAAACTTAAAGTAAAATAACTTTGTTAAACGCTCAAATGAAGTTAAGATTTATGCTAGGCAAAAACAATAAACGAATTTGTAGGGTTTCAGCTTACGAGAAATATTTGACAAATGCAATGTACCGAAGAGACGCTAGAAAAAGAAAGGGCATATTTATAGTTTTATACATTTACGTCATATGAACAGGTTGCTAACTGTTTCGATAAGACAGAGATTTTGTGGAATTTTTTGAAAGCTTTAAATGCGGTGCAAAAGTGTAAAGGACAACAAAAAGCAAAGGAAGGAAATACAAAACAAAAACA
Source organism: Drosophila picticornis (assembly GCA_035043845.1). NCBI lineage: Eukaryota > Metazoa > Arthropoda > Insecta > Diptera > Drosophilidae > Drosophila > Drosophila picticornis. The sequence continues at coordinate 3,944,507 of JAWNMR010000362.1, forward strand.
TAAAAGGAAATAAAAACCAAATTAAATTATTTTTATTTATACATAGGCAGATAGATATATAGGCGAAAATAATGTATTTATATTTTGCTTAGCAATAATACAAACATTGAAGGTAGCCCCACAGTTTCGGTTTTGTTTATTTTTAAAAGAATGTGAAGGAAACGCTGAAAATACGTTAGCAAACATATACACACACATTCACACACATTTACACACATTCACACACATTCACACACACATAGATGTGAAAATGGTGTGCGAGGGCGACGCTAAAAATAGGCAGGACAACAATTTAAAGCGTCCAGTCGCACGTGCAACACGAGACAAACCCCCTCCCAACCAACCCCTTAGCCCCTCATCCCAATCCGTCTGTTGACTCTCGTGATGAGGGCTTTGATTATGTGAGAGACATATTTTTGGATGCCCACCTTAAAAGATGTCGTCAACCCACCCGCTATGAGAACGCTCCTAATCTGCTTTAAAAGCGTGCTACACGCAAGCATAAAATCGACTTATTTATATTTAGAAGATTTCATCAGGACTGTCAAACTGTGTCATCAAACTGACGTCTACCAATTGGTACACAAAACAAAAAAAAAATAAAATTATTGTATCTCAAATCAAGCCAATGTTCGAAAAGTCTGAAAAAAAATATAACGACGAAAACCCTATTCGTAATTTCAATAATCTAAAAGTAAGGTAAGACTGTTGTAGGATAGGTAAAAATGATCATGAGACAGTTGCCTTGTTAAAAAAAAGTTGACCATTCGGATTACAAAATGTACGAATCCAATTTGCTAAGCGTCAATCCTAATGAAGAGTAAAATACCCATATAAAAAACTCAGCGTGGAAATTTGGCGTAAGCTTGTGAAAATCAATAAATAAACAAATATTTATTGCTTTGTACTAGTTTGGATGCCTCGATGACGTCAGAATGTACAGAATACAGATATATTACTTCTTATTTCAAGTGCAAAGGTTCTTAACTCAAGATTGATGAATATAAGTAAAGAATTATTCCTAATAAAAAAGCAGAAACACCGTAATTCTCTGTGTGTATTCCAATAATTTGTGACCTGTCCCCTTACTTCGAATTCTTTTCGACTATTAATAATAAAGATAGACAGGAGGCGAGATCTATTGCCTGTGCCAATTTACCATAGCACTGATAGGAATATCTATGCCTATGCATATGGATATATATATATATATATATATATATAGATAACTATCTGGGCATAAGCTGATGGGTCAATATTGTTCTTATCAAAATGTGTCTAATTAATGCATGAGCGAGTCAATGTCGAATCTAATTAAACATTTGACAAAAATAAACGGCTTCTGGGATGTATATCTTGTTGTGCACATTATTGGCAGATCTAAAGCTAAACAAATTACATGCCAGTTATCATTAGAGTCAGATAAGTCAGATCAAAGCGCGTGCTTCGCTTGTTTTTTCAAGCAATTTGAATGAATTTGGTTGTAATTGATGCAAACAGCTTAGGCAAATATTTTTTGGCATAAAGCGCGGCTAGTGACAAAATAGCCGACATTAATTGTTGTTGTGATACAATGAATTTACTTTTGAATTTATATGGCAAATTCAACTGTTGGCTAGTTGTTGTTGCCGTAGTTTTTGTTGCTATTGTTTTTGTTGCGTTAGTGAAACAATGTTGTTAACCTCAAAAGCCGCCAAGAACGTCAACAACTAAAACTTGGATCGCACGTACAAAAGCGACGTATATTTGTATGTCCATAGATATAGATATGTATATTTCTAGAAATGGGGAGTGCGAGGGGTAAGCAACTTGCCGTTCGGGCTCTCAAAAACGATATGGCGTTACCTTTGTTATAATGTGGCTATATGATATCATTATGTGCACAGTATGTACATTTGGGAAATAAATGCATAGAACTTATTACAGATCCGCATCTGAATTATATGATTGACGTAACTTGAACAAGTTTTTGTTTATTATAATATTTTTATTTTTTGAGGGTTAATACATATTTAAACAGCTGTATTGCCATAAAAAAAACCCACGCACACATTTGCCAAATGCTGAAACAGAACTTTAAACTCGACAAAAGACAAATGACAACAACTGAAGCGCAAACATAATTTGAATTTTTGAATATATTTTCTTTTCTATACAATTTTGTAATATTTTATTTGAAAACCAAAAAAAAATATATACCAAAATACCTGAATAAACTCCGAAACGATATGTTGCATTAAATGTAGTAATTGATTTTACATCCTCTTTGGTTTTGTTTTCATTTGTTAGTATATGTTTCGTTTAGTCTCAAGTTCCTATTCCAGTTTGTTTTGCTATAGAGCACAGTGTTGTAAGTGTTGTAACGGTTAACGGCTTGTTTCCTGCACTATTAGCAGCACTGTTTTATTGCTTATGAGCAACTTGCACTTTCGAAATGAACTTGACGGGGAGAGTCGAACGCGTGTAGCACATTTGCCGTGCGCTTGATAAAGGCACTGAATCTGATTTAAATATGATTCAACTCCAACGCATCGCAACGAAACGCAAATCAAAAACCGCAAAGGCGAAACAGTCAACGCGGCGTCGTTAAAATTAGCACTGAACTCGCATGCGTCGCCCAGCGATTGTGCGGCCTATGTTTTCTACATAGCATGCACAGTGGGTCACAGCTGTAGCAAATTATAACATTTCCAAACACCTTACAAAATATGAACATTTTTCTTTTATTTTTGTAGTTTAGTTTAACTTATTTTTCTAGTGCTACAACTAAAAGCTATAATTTTCGTTGTGCTAAAAATAATTTTCTTTATATTTAAAAATAACTAAAGTATTTCGGCAGCATACATTTTAATGTTGGCAAGCTAATTTTGGACAGCGTGGAATTATAAAATATGATGCAATCCAAAATGTAGCTCGAATTTGTACACGCAATTAACAAATAATTTCTGATTGGGAAACAGCATTTAAATTTTCAAACAACCATATTAGATTGGCGTTTTTTTTAGTTGTGGGCCACTATAAGCCTACGTGCGCTGTTTCTCTCTCTCTTTAGTTCTCTGCAGCGGCGCTCGGCACCTGCTGTTGCGTGTATGTGTTTTTGTGTGAATAGAGGGGTAAAGAAAGCGAAGAGCCGTCTCTCTCTCGCTGTGAGAAGACTAATTGTGCTCTTTCTTGTCGAAGATTTGATTGTAAAATGTAAACAAAACTATGTGTGAGTGAGTAACTGATGTTATTGTTATTGCTCCTGTTGTTGTTGTTGTTCTTGTGGTTGCTGTCGTTGTCGTCTCCGTATTCTTCTGATAAACGCTAATTTGCATATTGAAGCTGTTGAGCGTTGGTGTGCCATGTTATTCCTGAGGCATCCATTAAATGATAAAGTTGCTTAAATAAGACAGCAATGAAGAAATCATGTCTTACTACATTTTTACCACTTCTCGCGATAACATTTGGTTAACATATTTATGTCCTTATTCAAGATATTGTATCTCAGACGCAAATGATTGCTCTGCGTGCCCCAATCCTCGATGCCATGATGAAACATCACCTCCAACACCAGCAGCTGATGGTACACCTCAACCCAATCCATGCTAATGGTGGCGGCGCATGTTTCCAGCAGCCAGCGGAATGAGCAGGGGAAAAGCGAGCGCAACTTCTGCTTGCCTGCATAGCTGATTCCCATGCCATGCATGCCATGCAAAAACCAGCAATCGAAATTCGATATTTTCAACAAAAGCTCATCAGCTGGTGGATTATTCTTATCTCCCTGCTCACTCTCATCTTCCTGCTCATCCTCATCATCCTGCTCCTCGATGTGCTCTGTCTCGGTTGCTGGCTTTGGTTGAGCCGCAACTTCTGTTTCCCCCGGCAATCTCATTTGGCGACGCGGCAAGTTTAGCGGCACACGCAACGGATCCATGTTGCGCTCATCGAATGCCTGTATGGCGGCCAAATTGTTTAGCGGCACTTCCTCATTATTCAGTTTCAGCAAATAGGTGGGCGTGTCGCGCATTTCCCAGAACGGATTGTTCGTCTCGAGTACCGTACGACGCTCGGCTTTTTCCATAATCTTATTTTGATACTGTTTGCCATAATGGGCAACAGGCTGTCGAAATTTGAAATCGGGTCGCTTCTCCCGCCTCTGCAGTTCCTCAATCCAGGTGTGCGTCTGTACATCGCAATTAGCACGAATTTCCGTGGAGCGCACTGGTAGCCGATCGAGCATCTGATAGATTCCTATTTGCTGATAGTTCTGCTGACAAGCCAACTCCTCCACACGAAGTAATTTGGCCCGCAGAGCCAGGTGGTCAGCCAGCTCTGTGGTCTGACCTTTAAATGGGGCCATCTGATGCTCTTTGTGATCGACTTTCATCCAGTCCGGTATCTGGACACTCATCTCACCCGGTTGCGCCTGTATCGCATGCAGGAGTATACGCTGAAAGTAACTATGCGCCGGAGTTAAGCTGGGCTGAAATTCAATGTGATCCTTGTTGACGCTTTCCATGCTGGACTCGCCGTATTTCTTTTTCAACAGCGTCTCAAAAATAAGGCAAACATTCTCGCGCATGCGCTGCATGGCCGGCGTCATCAGCATCTCGTTGTAGTTATACTCCTGCTCCTTCTGCTTTTGCTCCTTATTCAGATATTCATCAATCTGTCGTTCATTCGGAGTGGTCACTCCAAATCGCCGGGCAAAGCTTTCGTTGTACTGCGATACCAATACTTTCCGCATCTCGACATACTGCATCCATTCTGTGTAGACAAATAGCGGCTTCACCGGCTGAATATTATCATGATCTGTAATTTCTGAGAGGGTTTTATTAATGAGCAACGCAGATTCTGATATGGCGCGTTCCTTGACATCATCCAGACCAAACATCAGCTTTAGAACGTATATAATGTAAGCCATCACTCTGGCCTCATAGTGCGGATACAAATGCATGGATTTTGGAGGATTCGATTCGAAGGTGGGCGGCAACATATCCATTAAACTAATAACGTAGCTGGCTATCACCGGTGGTAAACTCAGTTCAAGTACATAGCGATGGGTTAGCGCTTCCAGATTGGGTTTCTGGTATTCGTTCAGGTCAATGAACATTGCTATTTTTGCCATGTGAGTCCGCATAAACTAGAAAAACCATTATTTTGAAATAACTTTAAAGTTAACCCTCATTTTTCTTTTTGTTTAATGTTATTATTAAATAATTTGTGAAGAGAATTCATGGTCTCGCATTCTATTATTCTATTAGCGCTTACCTTATAACGAACCTTGTCCCTGTGATGAGCAAATTCCATCTGTTTGAGCAGCTTTTTGCCACCTATGGCCAATTTCTCGGGCAAATAGTTGAGCATATAGCGACTCGTCAGGTGCTCTTCATCAATGAATCGCAGTAGATCGGTCAACTGTATGTCATCCTCGATTTGGTTGAGTGCAATGGCCAGCACAATATACAGTTTGGTAAAATTTAAGCAGTAAACGTTGCGATCAAAATTGTTCAGGCTACCAGCGTTGTGGTGCAGCTTATGACAACGCATGCTGCCCGAACTGTCCATGCTGTGTTTGTCCAGATGCTTGAGAGGCATCTGCTTTTTGAAGGATTTGCGCGCATTCGCTGACCATTGTAGCTTCAAATTCTGGTTAGTTGCCAGCGTTGATTCTGAGTTGACGCCGTTCTTAACGCCCGACTCATCCAATTTGCGCTGGAATACAGGAAACGAAAATAAGTCGGTGTCAGTTTAGTGGAGATAGCCAGGTGATTGATTAACTTAACCTAGGTAATTTGTCTAGTCATTTGCATAAGTCTAAGCGATAAGCCTCTATAAATAGCCCACTAAACCAACCAAATACCAGTTGAGCATTGTTACTTGAAACATAACTGAAATGTCTCCTCGTCTTGTACTGATCTGCCTAACACTCCTTGTGCTGGTGTACGCACCCCAGCCCACATCAGCGGCATCTTTCCAGCTAAGTGGCGGTGAGTCAATTGATGAGCTGATGAAAACCAACAAATATTATATAAAATATTTCCCTTTTTGCACAGCTACATTGCTGGAACGCGATCCTGATACCGAATTGGCTACAACTGTGGAGCCTCCATCATCGGAATCGGGTCAACCAAAACAGCGGACTTTCTTCCTGCTGTTGCCGCTGCTCTTTTCTAACCAATACTAAATAACTGATGGCGCTGTCAAAGCCATAGTTAAAGCCGAATATAAATACGCTTACAAAAATATGTTAATAATGAAGTGAATTAATTGAGCATGCAAAAACCTTAGTTTTTCTCCATTTTCGCCAGTTGGCGCGCTCGTCATCGAGTTGATCTGGCTTTTTGTCCAGGCGTGCCCGCTTCCGCTTTATCCTCTTGTGGTTATAGATGATTCGAGCATCGCTGCAGGGCAAAAACAAAAACGAACGATATAAAACATACAAAAATAAATGCTGTCTCCCTTTTAGATATTTGGACAATATATGGTTCTAATCTTAGTCATATGCATATAGCAGTAATTATAAATCGAAAATTGTAAATGCTCAGATTGGTAGAGATATTTTAAATACAAATTGTTGACATACCAGAACACACTTTTTATATTTTTTAGATCACTCCCATATGCAATAGAGACCCCATCCAGATTCAACATACAGACAGACAACAAAATTGTCGACTAAGAATATTTACACACTACGCTACAAGTTTGTTATAATCTCTGCAAGGGTACATAAAGTTAATCAATTGGGAAAGATGCTTCATTTACTTTACTAAGGCCCGCACATTTAGTTTTGGCAGGCCCATCTCATTGTTCTTGGTAAAGGCGACCTCCATGCGTCCCATATAGGCAGCCCACACCTGCAGCGTCATTAGCTTCAGTTCCGGTTTAGCGCCCATTTGCAGGAGCTCCTGTGTAAAGCCGCGCAGGACGTAATTGTAAAATTCCCAAGACGTTATTTCGACATCTTCCTGTTGCACTTTTGGCTTCTTGATGGCGCGTTGCGAGGCGTGCTTGGTGGTATCGTTAAATGTGTCCTCGGCGCTTATCTCCACGGCGCGCAGCTGTTCCTTTTTGGTGCCACACTCGATGCAGTAGTAATAGCCTTCGCGTTCCTGGAACGTGCGCTCGCGGCAGACATCGCACTCCATGTCAGCCACTTCCATTATCTCCGTGTCCTCCATTTTGACTTGCTATAATAATATATAAGTCACACGTGCGCCAGCTTCTCAAATCTGTTTCTAAAATAATATAATAACAAATACGGGTGTGCACTTACCGGTTATCGTTTATCGATATTCACTTGTGTTTTCCATTTTAATATCGGTGCTTTTGTAAATCGCCCGCATTGCTTACGTAAGTTAAAAGAATAACAAAATTCACTGCTGGGTTCGTAAATCAATTAATAAACCAAATAATAAGAATGTAAAAGAGATATTTACCCAATCCGCTCAATCAGTACGATAGTCAAAAATGCAACCCAGTGGAGACAGCCTGTTGCACGGCAAAATGCTGACAGAGCACATCACTAATTCCACCAAGCACTGGTGCATGTTGACCTATCCCAATATTTCAAATTTGCTGAATCAAGCATTTTCATGAATAGTTTTCCTAATCCAATTGTAGCAATTACATAAGATAAATGCTTAATGCGAGTATAGCTTAACAGCTTAATGATTAACAGGCGCCTTCCCAATAGTCACCAGTATTGAAATGCTTTGCCCTCTCCCCGGATTCGCAAACCAAAAGCTAAAAACTTGTGCACACCGAATGCTTACGACTGCAATTGTCAGTCGCCCACAGACAGCCGATCAGTGCAAATGCAGCAGCGGACAATGTACACTTCCGACGAGAACGTCACAAATATCGAGCATCAAGATTCGCTCTCTGCCATGAATAACAATCAGGAGTTCGTGTCGAACGGCGAGCAGTTGCAAGTGCAGGAGTTGAGTAATTGGTTGGACGCAAATCCAACTATTAATGGCTGCAAAGACTATGCCAATTTGCACTTCTTTTTGCGCACCTGCAAATTTGATCTTGATCGCGCCAAAAAGAAGATTAAAACATTCTACCAAATGCGTGCGGAGCGTGGCGAATGGTTTGACAACTGCGATCCCATGTTGCCCGAAATACAGGATCTACTCAGCGTGGGCGTCTTTCTGCCCGTCGATGGCGTCGATGATCAGCAACGAAAGGTGGTCATAATACGAACTGCGGCACACGATCCCAAACGACACACTCAGAATAATGTCTTTAAGGTATTTAACTATATACTTGCACTGTATAAGTATGTAATGTTTTGCCTTGCCTCATTGTAGACAAGCAAAATGATATTGGATTTGCTATTGAAATTTGAGCCAGACAATTGTGCTCGCGGCATTGTTGCTATTTTGGATATGGAAGGTGTCCAATTGGGACATGCACTGCAGCTAAGTCCCAAGCTCATAAAGCGTTCCGTTGAGAGCTGGACGGCGTATCCGTGTCAACCGAAGCTATTGGAGTTTACCAATGCACCGCGTCATGTCAACATTTTTCTGAATACCTTTCGGTGCGTCATATCCATTCGACTGACTGATTACCTTTATTTACTTGAGTATAATTAATGCTTTCTTTGTTATTTTAGAGTCTTTATGACAGCGAAAATACGATCTCGCGTCATGGTACGCCGTGAGGGCACAATGGTGAATTGCAAACAGCTGCCAAGCGAATTGGGCGGTCAGGGACCCAGCTACAGAGAGCTGGCCTTCAAATGGAAACAATTGCTTGAGCAGCACGCTGACTTCTATGTGGAGCAGGGCAAATACAAAAGCATATTAAGGCGATAAGCGCGCGATTAACAAAATATGTGATTAGAACTCCTCAAAGAGGCGGAATACTTATTAGCACAGAAACATTTATATTTTCACAGTCGCAGTAATCAGAAAATGTATTGCTCTTAAGGACTATGCTCATATGCAACTAATAAGTGTGTATAATTCGTAGATTAGTATAACGCAAAGCTTTTGTGTTATCGTTTCGCGACTTTATGCAACAATTTTTAATCTGGAAGCTCTCTTAAATATACCTACTATTTTCGTTTAGAAAAAAATCACATTAAGCTTATTAAATTTGTTTACAATTTGCCACATGTATTTTTCATCTTCTGTCTTGTTATCAGTTAGTTAGGTAAGCGATAGTCTGGACAAATCTATTGACATTTTAAGTAACATAAGGCGCCAAGCTCTGTTCATTTTTCATTATATTCTCTGTGTCTTTATTAGTATAAAATAGTATATCAAAAATGTTTATCAAGTCTATAATTATTATCAATTATTTGGGGCTATCGAGTGTCGTCTCACTTTGCTAGGGGGTTTGCATTGCAAAAGATTTTTCATCCATCTATCGATATTAATAATAAATACGTACATACATACAAAAGAACATAAACAAAATGTAAACTCATACAGTTTTGTGAACAGAATGTTTTTTAAAAGCAGTTTCTTTGTTAGTCCAGTGTGATCTTTTAATTTTTACGATGATTTTGTTTGTTTGTTCGCTTTTTGCTTTTGTGTTTTTTTTCTATATATATAAATATACATTCATATATAAATATAAGTGTGTTTTATATCTCTTAAAAGTATGTGTCACATATAAAAATATAGTGGATGTGAAGCCCATCATCTCCATTATCATCAGCAAACAACGCACTATTGGTAATTTTAGTGGGACCACAAAAAGCACTGAACAAAACTTAAAAGCTATAAACGAGAAAAAAGGAAAGGCGGTAACTAACTGAAGCGTAATATATATGTGTATAGCGTTCAAATACAATTGAAAGTAAAGCGCACTTGCGCCCGCCCATCACAAGTCCAATTGTAGATTAACGCTATTCCCACCACTGTCCATCGCCGGTTGCAGTGATTCCTATATTTGCCGTTCATCCTTTGCCGTCAGTTTATCGATAAGCTCTTGGAGCGGGGCCAGTTCGCGTCGTTCAATCAGATTGAACTCTTGCACAAAGAATATAAAATGCTTAAAGGACGTATTCAAATGGGCCTCCTCGCCCAGCGTCACCACCTCGGAGAAGTGCTGATGATAGATGTGCGCATACACGCGAAACAGTCGCTTCAATATAGTTTTGGCGGAGGTGAGAAAATTCTTTGGAAATGGTACACCAATTTTGGATGGGAACAGTGTCTCATCATCCAGCTGGTCCTGCACCCAGGTCATCAAATAATCAATATACTTGGGCGCGCTGCATTTAATGGGCTTCTTTACGGTCAAACCATCCGCCCAATGGTATTCATATTTTGGACCAGCAGACATAATGCCACAACTCTCCTCCGTGCAGAATTCCGTTATTGTCCCATACAGCATATTAATCTGATTAAAGAAATCCACAGCTGTAAGGCAGGCAGAAAGAGAGAGAGAGAGGGGGATTGTGAAAAAGTTTGCCAAGACAATATGTGTGTATGTATGTTGATGCTAGGACACAATTACTCACTGTTGACGGCCACCCATTCGTTGAGATCCTCGCCATCGGGCAGAGCGACGGCGTTGCGTAAATTTCCGGAGCCGAGTGTGGCGGCTGCATGCTTCATGAGATCATATTGATGCGTGCCCTCCGGTATATTCTTTTTCGGCTTAAAGGTTTTACTCGAACGTGAACCGCTGCAGACAAGAAACAGATTCGTTGTATTGGTATGCCAGAACAAACAACCCCTCCAGGCAACAACAGCCAGTTGTGGAGCCAACGGCTCACACCAACCCACAACATGGTTGAACAAAGGGTAGCCGTTCTTTGTTTGCCACTGTTGTTTTAGTAGTGCCAGTGCAACTGTCTTCCAGGCTTTCATTAACATATGTATATTTTCGCAGTGTAAAATCAACAATATACGCATACGTATGCGATTGTGTGTGCGACAGCTTTCGACATATGAATATACTTACAACAAAAAATCCATTGCCATACAGTTATTGTCGCCGTTCACTTGTCACAAAACGAAGAACTTCTTCAACAAGCTGTCTAGCAGTATGGATATTTATCGGCAATACACCTTTCGGATGAGTGAGTATTTGTTGGGTTGTTAAAAACAATGTTTAATCCTAATTAGTTCTTTATTAACAAAAATTGTTGGCAGGGCAAAGTGTAGGGCTGGCAACTAATACTGACCATATCGATAGGCCAAACTCGAAAGCTGACATATCGATTATTCTTTTGACAGCGATGTTCGCGTTGCCACATGGAGCGAAATAATCGCATATGTATACACTGGAAACGTGCAAGTGTGTACACAGCCTTGGCTCTCTTAAGCACGTGGAAAAACAACGCGACTTGGTTTCCCCGTGGAAAATTGATAATCTTTATTAATTTGAAGGCATATTTAAGCCTTAATTATGGTAAATAATTTTGAAATCACAGACATTGAGGAGTTGTCTGTAGAAATATATGTGATATAAGTCTCATATAAACAATAAATATAACCTATGTATGAAATGTACGCGGGAGCACCATAAAACGTGGAAAAATACTCTACTTGTATCATCACAATTTCTACTGATTTCGTGTATTAATTCAAATTTATTTTCGATTGCAGACGAATCTGTACGTGCTGTATGAGCATGCTGCAGGCTTTTCGCTCTTCTCCGTCAAGGAGTTCGAGGAGGTTTCCATGTTCCTGCCGCAGGTTGAGTCCTCTGTCACGGACATTGCCAAGTTCAATTCGATTGTGAAGCTGGCGGGATTTTCTCCATTTAAGACGGCAATTGCTGCACTGGAGAATATCAATGCCATATCTGAGGGCATTGTGCCGCAGGACTTATTGCATTTCCTCGATGATTTCTTCGCCAAGCTGAAGAAGAAGAAGTGCACTTTGGGCATTGCGGACGCAAAGCTGGGCGCTGCCATAACTGAATCTGTGGGCATTCAGTGCAGCCACTTTGGTGTTGTGCCCGAGATTTTACGTGGTGTGCGGTTCCACTTTGCCAAGCTCGTAAAAGGTAGGTCGACAAGCTCAGTTGCAAATAATATTCCAATAATAAATAACTTTTGCAGGCTTTACTGACAAGTCGGCTGGCGTTGCACAGCTGGGTCTGGGACACAGCTACTCACGTGCCAAGGTCAAGTTCAATGTGCATCGTTCGGACAATATGATCATTCAGTCTATAGCTTTGCTGGATCAGCTGGACAAGGATGTCAATACGTTCTCCATGCGGATACGCGAGTGGTATTCGTATCACTTCCCAGAACTGGTTAAAATTGTTCCCGATAACTACATGTTTGCCAAGGCGGCCAAGTTCATTAAGGACCGCAAGGACCTCACCCAAGATAAGCTTGAGGGTCTGGAGGAAATTGTAATGGACTCTGCCAAGGCACAGGCGATCATCGATGCCGGTAAAATGTCCATGGGCATGGACATATCCATTGTTGATCTAATGAACATTGAACTGTTTGCCGAGCGAGTCGTCAAGCTCTCGGAATATCGCAAAAAGCTATCCACATACTTGCACAACAAAATGAATAGTGTTGCACCAAATCTGCAGTCGCTCATCGGCGATCAAGTGGGCGCACGCCTTATTTCGCATGCGGGCAGCCTGACAAATCTGGCCAAGTACCCCGCATCGACAGTACAAATTCTGGGTGCCGAGAAGGCCCTCTTCCGTGCCCTCAAGACTCGCTCCAACACACCAAAGTATGGTTTGATCTATCATTCGTCATTCATTGGACGCGCGGGCCTCAAGAACAAGGGTCGCATCTCTCGTTTCCTGGCCAACAAATGCTCGATTGCCTCGCGCATTGATTGCTTCCTTGAACAGCCGACGAGCGTATTTGGTGACACACTGAAGCAACAGGTGGAGGATCGCCTTAAGTTCTACGAATCGGGTGATGTGCCTCGCAAGAACATCGAGGTGATGAAGGAGGCCATCGAGGCGGCTGGTCAAGAAGCCGCAAGCACACCACAGACCGATAAAAAGAAGAACAAGAAGAAGAAGCGTCCAGCGGATGCTGATGCAAATGGCACAAGCAATGGCAATGGAACAGCAGCACCTGAGGAGGCCGAAAATGGCAACGCCGATGCGGATGGTGAGCCCAAGAAGAAGAAAAAGAAGAACAAGAATAAAAACAAACAAGCCGTGGAAGCGTAGATACCACCTATAAAACTTTTCGGTATTCCACATTAGTGCATAGTTTTAAGTTCAACACTTTTGATTTTACTTAATATTTCTTTAAAAATTTCACGATACAGCAAACTAAATAAACAACACTTTTACCACACAAATTATACATTATGGCTTTCAATACAAAGTAAGGCATTACAGAAGACATCCTTTCGAACCATTTTTATGTTCTTCGTTTTTTGACTTGATAAAACAGTGCTGCAAGCAGTAAACGTAAATCAGAGTTTTAATTTCATTCTTTATTTTCACACATTGGTTTTATTTACATACATATAACTTTTCAACTATTGCTAAATGTTTCGGTATTTTTTTTTTTATTTTAGTATTTTTTTGTAACAATTTGAATGATACATCAGACGTCCTTCCAAATGTTGCGCTAAAATATCGATTTAGTACAACCATTAATTAATTTTATTGCATTTATGACATTTAAACACGCAAAAGTATTTAAATTCCGAGTGGACAACAGGACGGATGTGGAATTTTCGTTTTTTGTTTTGTTTTTTGATTTTGTTTCGGTACCGGTTTTTGGAATTTTTGGAAGAAAATCAAAAAGTGCTCAAATTCTACAAATAATAATACATTTGGATATTGGGAATTAGAACTTGCTGTGATTAACAATCGATTTACCAACAAATAATCATATTACATATTGTATGATACAAGGGAAGATAAGATAGAATACACCGGAACAGGTTATTTCCGTTCCGGATGTGCGTGCGTGCGTGCTTCCGTGTGGAACGTCATTAGGCTAACAAATATCATTGGAACAAATCAAATGCGGAGGAATTGTTATTGCTGCTGTTTTGCTGTTGTGGCTGCTGGAAAGCGTTGAAGTTGGCAAATGCTGTTGCTGCTCCTGCTGCTGGCTGTGCCTGCATCTGCATCTGTGGAATGGTCTGTTGCGGCGCCCCAAACATATTGGGGCTGGTAAGTGGCGAGGCCGTTGGCCCCGGAAACGCGCCTCCCGTTTGCACATTCAGCGGCGACTGCGTTTTGGCGGGACTCTGCGTTTTCAGCGCGTTCATCGAGAGTGCCGGCGCATTCAATTTGCCCGATTTGCTCAACAGCAGATTATCCAAATCAATGTTCAGATTGCCCGCTTTCAGATTACCCGACCAGGTGGCACCCACATTTGTCGGCTGCGTGCTGCTGCTCGTTGCCGCCCCATTTGTGTTTGAATTGATGTTGTTATTGTTGTTGTTGCTGCTGCTGAACACTGCCATTGGCTGCAACAGACTGTCGGCGTTGACAGCAGCAATTGGTGGCAGCATGTTATCTGCAAAGAACGCACAAAAATTCAACATCAATCAGGTGGAATACAAATCGCAGTTAAGGGAACTAATATAGGCATAAGAAATGTCAGTAAGCGTAGGTGGGTGTAAGTATGTGTGTGGGTGTATGTGTGTGGGTGTGTGTGTGTGGGTGTGTATGTGTGTGGATGTGTCTATGTGCGGCTTATCGATTGTGTGAGATGAGTGGTTGGAAGCATTGCTGATAACAGGCGCAGGTAACTCAATCAGCTAAGTGCAGTTGAATTGTTTGTTTTTTTATTATTAACAATTTCTATTTATTGTATTTGTTTTTGGTTATAGTTGTTTACCTAGTGCGTCCGCGGCTGTGGCACAATGCCCGGTATATTGAGAAATGCTTTAAGGTATTTATATATATATATATATATTTCATAAATTAATCACAATAATATATATATTATAATTGAAATAATATCCAAATTGTGCGTTTGCAATATAAAATGTCAAGGGAAAAAGGAATAAAAGTAAAGTAGAAATATTTGTTCAAATCAAATCTGTAAGTACCTGGCTTGCTAGCTTCGTACAAATGTATCAATGTATATTTCTATGCTTGAATCGCCATTATCGTTTTCGAAAATTACTACGGCGCTTTAAACATAATCCGAATACATTAAATGATTTACAACAATATATATGATAAGTCATGCAATCCACCAACAGACAAATAACTGTGTTCAACTTGTTTAAAATTAAAGTTATTATCAAATTTCTATTTTGAAATGCTCAAATTAAACGGATAAACAGATTTTAATTTAAATATGTTGGCTACTTAACAAATGTGCTTGAACAACTGTTCAATTTGAACAATATTGTGAGATATGAAAACCATACGATTTGGATTAGAGCAAAGTATCGCAATAATTTTCGAATTTCGAGTATAGAAAACGTGTCGTATCTAAAAAAATATACGCTATGCATATCTTTGTGGAGAAGCAGAGATGACAAAATTGAAGATTTGTGGTCATTATGGCGTATATTATAACTACATATAGAATATATATCGAAAGCTTAGTACTGCTGGCTCTGTTCAAGAACGGCTGTATCATATAATTTGTAGCATGTGCCTAAAATCTGTTCGGCGAGCTCTCGGCACTCGTCCGATGGTTCACCACCGACTAGCGGTGAGCGCACGAATTCCTCCAGCCAACGTCGCAGCTCGTTGAGTGATTCGGCAAAATGGGCGGCCAGCAGGTGGGCGGGCATGGTGACCAGCGCAGTGCCCAGCAATTGCAGTGTCGCCGCACGCACTCGTGCCTCGGCGCTGAAGCGCACAAAGGCGCACAGATCGAAGATCTCACGGGTCATGGCCGGCAGCAGGGGACAGTTTTGGGCGCACATAACTAATACGGCCAATGTGTGCAGCATGTTGATCAGCAGCATTGTCTCGATGTCATGCGAAATGTTATCATAGTTTACGTAAAGCATTTGACGTGTCCGTTGACCGCGCACCAGGCCAAAGAAAAATGTCCCGGCAACGGCATGGAAGGGATTCATTTTAGCCAGAGCCTCTGGCATTTTGGGCTTGCTTAGAAAGCGCCTAGTCTTGCTGCGCAATCTTTCGCGTATGATTCGCTGTGCGGCAAGCAGGCGTGCTGCGGCTGCATCTTCATCGGGGTGCAACATAAACTTGCGGCGCTGTTTGGCTGCTGTTGGCACAATATTCAAGATTTCTGCATTAGTTGGTGCCGGCTGGTGTTGATCACCGGCTAGCTCCTTGGCCGCAGCAGCCAGCACCTGCAGTATGAGGATGCGCACTTTGGATGCATACCGTGTGTTGTCCGTGTGGAATTCGCGACACAGCAGCTCCGCACAGGCGGCCGGTTGGGCTACGCAAATGGCCACACAACACTGGAACTGGGTGATCTCGAAGTTCTCAAAGTAGTACTGCATCTCGAGCGTTATAAACAGCTGCATCAGTTCCTGCGCCAGCTTCACATCCTGCTCTGCCAGCTGACTGCGTATCAGTTGCTCGGCAGTGCTCAGTGCACTCTCAAAGATCTCACAGTTTGCCACTTTGGTGCGCAACAGATGCAGCAAGTCAAGAATGAACTTTGGTCGCTTTTCCAGGCTGCTGGAAATATCATTGGACATGTCATATGGCTGTAAGTCATCGTCCTCGTCTAATATCTGTGCTGGTGTCTCATCATCATCCGAGTCCAAGTCCAGCTGCATGATTGCAGCAGTTGTTGTTGTTGCCACTGCTGGCTGCATCTGTGGTGTGTTTGGCTGCACCTGCTGCACCTGGTCGCCCATAAACTGAGCCATGTGCAGCTCAAGGCGTTGCAGCAACTCGCAACTGGGTCGCGCATCCAATTGTTCCTTGCTGGGAAGCACAAGATTCTCGAGTTCCTCGAGAATGTGCCAATGTGGCGTCTGCTCCATGGAAACGTAATTAAAATGCAAATAATCATCTTTCTTGGCATTCGGTTCCAATATGCAATTATATAGCAGCTCCACGGTCTTCATGCCCACATAGCGCTGCACCATGTCAGGCGACTGCAGATGGTGACTGAGTCCATCGTGCAGCTGACTTTTGTGTCCTGCTTGCAACATGCCACCGTATTTGCCGGTAAGCACAAGCATCTTGCTGATCGCCACATGCTCCTGGCTGCTCAGCTTTTGCAATGAGATGCGACTGGACCAAATGCCCAGAAGCTGCGTGAAGAGCAACTGCAGCTGTGTGGGCGCAACGACATTTAGATAACCCACCAGCGAGCACAGTGCTCCATTTTCGATGGGCGTACGCTGCAGCGGCAGCTTCTGCAGCAAACAATGCTGCCAATGGGGCGACTCCAAAGCAACTGTTCCCAGCAGCACGTAAAGATTGAGCTGGATGCTGAGTGCGCTCTGTGCTAATTTAAAACATGCCGTTGACTCCAGTTCACGCAAGATTTGCTGCACCACGTTGCGTGACTTGGGTGCAATCGCTAAGTCCTCGAGCACTCGCAACAAGCACTCCACATTGGAAGCGTCGTACAAGTTGGCGAGGACACGTGATAGCAGCCAGCTGAATGGGCTTAGATCGAAATGCCCTGCATTGTCCACAAAGTGGACAGCTTTCAGCCACTGACGCAACAACAGCCGTCCATAGGCGCTGGTCGCAAATACCGCCGGCAGCTGACGTCCCAGCTTATTGGCCACGAGACTGGGGAGACCCATCAGGAGCTGAATGAACTGCATAATTTTCTCGTCGTGCTGCTCCAGCCGTGGCTCTGGCATCAACTTAATGGTGCGCGCAAAGCGTTGCATTAGCGCTCCACGCTGGCGTGCCAAGTGCAGCAGACAGATGGCCAGCAGACGCTCATCTTGGAGCAGGGCGGCGAGCAGACAGCTCGCCCTGCTGGGCACTCGTTCCAGCTGCTTTAATAGCGTCTCAAAAGCCACTTGCACATAATCCGAGCTGTGATCCAATTTGAACATATTTAAGATATCCACATCTGCCTCGGGCTCCGGCCAATCCGGTGTGAACAGTCTGGCCAGCTGGGCTAGCAGAGTGGCATACTCGTCACTGGCCAGCTGGGACCAATCAACGGTCGGGCAATCTAGATCCACGAGTTGCTCTGGCGTTGTATATCCAGGCAAGGCACCAACGCTATGCAGCTGCCGCAGTGTGGCTGCCACAAAGCTGACATCTGCGGCGCTCTGAACGCTGCTTAGCGTTTTCAAATCCGTAATGGCCGCGTTTAGAGCCAGATGTGTCGATTCCGACGGTGGCGGTAGCGGCGGCGTCTTCAAGACTTGCCGCGGCGTTTCAACAGCTGCGTCGATTGAAAAGGAAGAAAAGAACGAGTGCATCCGATTGGAATATGTTGCCGTTATGTGTGGAAGCTACCTTAGCAGCAAGAGAGGTACAAAGACAAACAGAGAGAGAGAGAGAGAGAGACAGAGAGAGAGAGAGAAATTGGGAGAGTTTCGTTCGGAAAACGAGCCGTCATGCAAAACGCTTCACTGGACGACCAAAGGATACGTTAAACGTGATCTATCTAGGCTAAAACAAATCCTAATGCAAATCCTAAAGACTAGTGCTTAGAACTATTTAGCTTAAGCTTAAGATACTCACCCATTGGCATGCTCTGATGGATCGATAAATCACCCAATCCGGCCAGCAGATCAGTGGCTGTTGTTGGTGCCGCTGGCGCTGCTGGCGTTGTGGCATTGAACAAATCGAAGGCATCATTGGCTGGCGTCGCCGTCGTCAGCAGCTGGCCATCCAATGCCGAAGATGATGATGACACAGCCGTCGTACTTGAGCCCTGGAATGCAGCAAAGTCCGCAAATTCATCGTTGCCGGTCGCCGGCAATATGCCAGTCGATGGTGGTGCTACGCCGCCGCCAAAAGCAGCAGCAAAATCACCAAACTCTTGCGTAGGGGCAGCGTCTGCAGCACGTGGATTGAAATCATCGTCGTCATCTACAATAACTGCTGCGCTATTAAGCGTCTTTTCGCTCCCCTGCTGTGGTGTTGCCGGAGCACACGTCTTGAAAAGATCATCCAGCAAATCATTGTTGTTGCTGGGTGTATTGCTCTTGTTGTTGTTGCTGTTGTTGTTAGGCGAAACGCCGCCCATTAGATCAACACTGTTGCCGGTGGGCGTGTCACGATGCGTGGGCGAATGAATGCCAGCCGCGTTTGGCGTCTTGCCAAAGTTGGCAGCAGCACCCAAATTAATTTTCTTTTGCGTTGGCGGCATCTTCGTTGAGGTTGAGCTGCCCGTTGGTGTCGGCTGCTTGGACACCGGCGAGCTGACTGCCTTTGAGCGTATGTTCATATTCAGGCTTGGCGGTTTGCTCTCAGTGGCCACCTCAGCGGGACTAGCACGATCATTGTATCGATAGTTGCGTCTAAAAAAGGTCAAATACAATAATTAAATGATAGCCAACATTTAAAATCAATTTAATTACCTGGGACTTGGTGAGTCACTGTCGGAACCCTCACGCTCGCCATCGTAATGAGTATCCTCGTCTTCGTACCGGTCTGCGGAGCTCTTGTCGGAATCTAAAATTCAATGTGAAAGCATGTCAATTAATATGATGTGATGTAAAGCAAACCTGTTCAATATGCAAATAACTAAAGCCAATCGATATGTATCTTAACGACTGATTGAATACGTTTCCAATAATATTATAAGATTAAGTAGCAGATATTACTATTTAATATTATATAATCTCCTGAACAGATTGCTTTGCATAACATTCATTACTTACACCAATTGTCGCCGCGATTGTTGCGCCAGTCGCCATCGTTGTAGCTACTGCCACCACCACCGCCACCACTGTAACCGCTGTAGCCGCCGCTACGGGAGCCGCCCATTGCATCGCTGCTCATGCCAATGTACTTGTCCTTATTCTTTTTGGCTTTCTTGCGTTCCTCGCGCAAACGATCATCGTCCTGAATAAAGTCTATAAGCTCTCGTACCTTATGCCTAACATTAATACCCTGATCCTTGCCGCCTTCGTCCGTAAACGTGTAATTCTCCAAGGAGCGCAGATCGTAGATGTGCTCCCGCGACGAAGTAACCACACGCTCCGACCCATTTCGCACCAAATAGTTTAGCAGCAGCAGACTCTACAAATGGTCTAAAGATGAGCACAAGAATGTCTAGATGAATTTGTTACATACTTTATAGGTCCGCCGCCAGTTGGTCTTATTGTCCTGCAGCATGCGTTTCCAAAGCATGGACATAACCTCTGGAAACGTCTCGTAGGAGAATGTGGCATGCGCCAGCTCTTGCATGAGCGGACCGGTTGGACCCCAAGGATCATCGTTGGTCGCTTCGCGCACCTTGCCCTCAATTTCTGTGTAGTTCATTACGACATTGGTGCTGCAAAGAGACACGTGTGCAATATAGCAAATTACGATTATTTCCATCAAATTAATTAAATATCGCAGACTCTTTAAAAGTACTTCAGTGTTCGGTTACTCATTGTGTTGCTGCGCAAAAATGACGTGGGTTGAAAATCACAAGAAGAAAAAGATGCAAACATTGCTCAGAAAAACATTAGATAGTTAGTATCCAAAGAGACATAAGAGCAAAACAAATAAAAGCCCGCACACCTTTTTTATATACGCATGCAGGTATAATCGTAAAGTACAGTGTACATAAATAAATATCTCTACACTTGTCTGACACAATTATTGTTTGATTAATAAAATATTAATATGGGTTTAATATGTTCCACGAAGGCAATTTCTGTGAACCCATCTTTGACGGCAAGTCAATATATTCTTGCTGTTGAATAGGAATACTTCTTCGCTATCTCGAAAACAAACTATATTTTAATTGATTATGTTTTATAGGTCGCAGTTCCTAAAAGTAGTATGCCTTTGAACTGATAAACAAAAAATTATCATTGATTGCCATACTTGGTTAACATGGAGTTTGACATGCATTGTTGGGTGGACATCCAAACGTGATACAAAAAGTGTGAATTGTCACAACTGCCTGTTATCAGCTCTTAGATAAGCAGTCACGACAGACTTGGGGAATACAACATTGGATTTACAACTGGCTTAATTACACACTTTTCATTTTGGACAAACATATTTCTGGGAGTCTCAATCGCAAATACTATAAATTGGAGAAATTTTGAAAAGTCACACACACAAACACACTCACAGCGATTCAAAAGAAAAGATAGTAAAATATAATGAAGACAGTAATTAATAGCTGCTCGTTGCTGGAAAGTCGCAACTGGAAGCACAAATGTGGGCACAGCTGAAATATACATAATTTATTTTGGGGGCAAACGTTGAGCAAATAATTGTTTTTTGTTTGATAAACTCTATGTGTGTGTATGTGTGTATATACATACATATATGCATGCATACGTGTGTGTGTGTGTGAATTGGAATTTCTGTGAAATGAGCTTCAACGTAAGTAGTACATTTAAATCCGGACAAAATGAATACAATAACCTTGAAAGCAACAAAAGCAACCAACGTTAAACAAAGTATAGCGTTAATCGCTTGTTACCATAAGCGAGGAGGAGAACAACAGGCAAAACTATTTCACTTTTGGCACGACTGCATTTGTAGCACCTGTATATTGTGAAAGAGACAGGTATTTGGGATTGGGGGTGAGTTGTTGGCGAAGGGCGTGGGAGTGCTTCTACCCCAATAAACTTGAGTTTTTTTTATTGTTGCTGTTATTTTAAATTGCCCCCTTTTAGATTATTATTTAAACATATTGTTTTGTTGCACAACTTACACTTTGTCCGCCAATTCGCGCACTTTCCACATGCTGATAAATTTATCAACCATTTTAACTTAATTTTCTGCTTTGGAACTTTTCACACAAACTTGCCAAGGTGCTTGCAGACAAAACTCGTTTTTATTTTGTGATAATAACACGTATTCCGTATGCATAAACATATATGTATATATTGAAATGAGAAGCTCGCTTAGACGAGTTACATGTAGCCGTATGCGTTTTATTTCTATAGGCCAAATAAAAAGTATAAAATTTAAATGAAAATGCAAAATAAAATCACTGCACTACAGGCAGAATTTTGGTGAGCTGTCTCTCGTCAGTGTTGCAAATAGTTTCAATGACACAGCTCTACCAAATATATTCCGGAGACAGTGCTGCAAAACTTGAATCTGCTGCATATCGATGAATACATTAGGTACTCTTTTTGCTTATCGATATGTTACCAAATGAGCATTCTAGAACACTGGAATAGGCTGCCGTTGCCGTCATCTGTGGAACTGTCCGATTCTACTAACAGGAAAGTTAATATATTTTGTAAAAATAAATAAATCATGACTCATAATGCATATGTACAACAATCTTCTGCAAGAACACTAACTGTGGACATCGCGTTGACACTGAACTATCAGTTTTTCGTGCAATAAAAAATGTAAACAAAAAGGTTATGTAAACTTCATTGGTCTTACAGCGTGAAGAATTGCTGAAGCGCTCCTCGAAAACACTGCGAGCATAAGTGAAAATGTTAGGACTACAACGTTTGGCCGGCAGTTTTGCAACACAGCTCTATCGACGCGCCACATACAGCAGCAACACACGTGCGGCGAGCGCGGCACTTGCAACGGCGGCAAGTAATGGACTGGGAACTGGAGCGACCGATGAGCCAGATGCTCGTACGTCGGCGGCAGAGGCGAGCGCCAGGAAACCAAAGAGCTCGGGTGGGTATATATTATGATAAAGTAAGTTTTACATTTACAGTTTGATAATTTACAGGTCACATGGTCGCAGCGGCATTTGAATCACTGCGAAATGAAAACGAATCCAGTGCGAAACCAGCGGCATCTATCGCCAATAACATTGATGAACGGATTGTCAACGCCAAGACGGTAAACGGACTATTGGCCATAACGGAAAACAACAACGCATTTTCACGTAAACATGCCCTGAAGATTGTTTCAATACTAGCCGAGTGGAGCACCATTAATCGTGTTAAGATATCCGAGTTCGAGAATGATACGAGGTTCCTCCGCGTGTGTCGAATGCTGGGCCGCACAGTGCCCAAGGATGGACCCAATGGAAAAAATGGTGGCTCAAACAATAACAACGCTTCGAAACGCATTTCCGGCTTTCGCACCGATGACTTGAATACAGTGCTTGGTGTGGCGGGTGATGATGAGGCGGCCAAGTTAATAGCCAGCATAAGTCTGCCGCAGATGGTAAAGGTGATGAGCACCTTGGCGCAGCGAAAACGTCGCAGCACTCCATTACTGCGCTCGCTGGCGTTCAACATAAGTAGCTCCTCGGAACAGCTGGATCTGAAGCAATCAGCTGATGTGCTCTATGCGATGTCCACGCTCAATTTTCAGGACTCTGTGCTCTGTGCTAAAGTCTGTGCAGATGTGCAAG
This sequence comes from Drosophila picticornis, assembly GCA_035043845.1. Classification (NCBI taxonomy): domain Eukaryota; kingdom Metazoa; phylum Arthropoda; class Insecta; order Diptera; family Drosophilidae; genus Drosophila; species Drosophila picticornis. Next base: position 3,967,794 of record JAWNMR010000362.1, read on the forward strand.
CTGCACTGCCAAAGAACTCGGAAAAATCTGCCGTTGTGGGCTCTGTACTCACCAGTCTCGGCATAATGCGTTATCGGGATTTGGGTATGCATAACACCATCAATTTAGTCAGGTCTTAGAGCATTTCTTATCGAATATAATTGCAGATATACTGGAATCGTTGACGCAGTGGCTGCTAAACAATAGTGAAATCTGTCGGCCTCAGGATCTCAGCGCTTACTTTTTAACAGTGGCGCTGCTTAACTTTAAAAGTGCACATTTGGAGGATGTGCACAAAAAGCTGGCGAAATCCATTGTTCGAGAGGACTTCAAAAAGCAATCGGACTGGCTAAACTATGTTTGGTCGCTGACAATGCTGGGTCTTGTGGAACACAGTCAACTGGAGTCGGTGCTGAGGTTGTTCATTGTTCGCTATGCGATTTGCTAACATAGAGTTAACTAACTATATTTGTCTTACAGCGCTGACTTCTTGGTTAAATTGGAAAGTGACAAGGCCGTCCTAACGCCAACAGCAAAAATGAGGCTTCTTAATTTAAACAGTTATGCGCAACTTTATGCTAGCGACTACAAGGGCGTCCTGCTGCCAGCTGATAGTCCTGTCTACCAAGTGCCCATGGCGCACACGAAGACGAAACACATTCTTGTTAACGGTATGCTGGACGCGCTTAAGAGTCTACTGCCGGCCAGTAATCATGTTCAAGGTTTGGTGGATAGTAAAATGGGTTTCCTAATTGGTATGTGACTGAAATCAATAAATGATGGAACTTTTTAAATATGTCCCAATTACAGATGCGGTATGTCAGTTCGATGCAAAAAGAAATCCACTTCCCCTGGATAAGATGAATCCAGATGCCATCAGGTGGTTTCTATTACAATTTATCTGGTTGCTCTCCTGATTCGATAACGTGTGTATTTTACTTTCAGAGTCGCCCTAATGGTGGTTGATTTTCATGAAATTTGCCATGGGACGCATCGTAGTGTCAGCGGCATAACGAATCTAACGTTCGATCTGCTGGAGAAGAGTGGCTATCAAGTGATACCTGTGCCGTACAACGAATTCAGCACCAGTGACAAATTACTGAAGCGTGTTCAGTATTTGGAGGCGAAGTTTAAAACCCTTTTTAGTAGCAAACAAAATGAACTATAGATTTGTACTGTTTTCATCAAAATTGAATTGTTTGATTATTGTAATTTTATAATTATATTAGGCGCTGCATTAAAGTAAACTATTCAAATCCGAAATCTGCAGAATTTAAATATCTGTTTAAAATTGGTTAACTGCTCGGATAAAACTTTTAATTTAATTAAAACTTGAATATTATTGTAAATATTTTCTAATTTCTTCTAGCGTTTAGATCGCATTCAGGTCGCTGCTGCGCTGCTTATTCATGCCAACCTTCCACCATTGTCCCGTCTCCTGGAACTCGGTGGCAACAGCTGCCAGTGTGTGGAACAAATTACGTGACAACATATGGCAATTGCCCACATGCAATATAAACTTGGGATCGTAAACCTTATCCATTTGCTCAATCTTATAATGATCGCGCGTCTCACGCTCTGTGAGACAAACACAGTTCCATGGCGACCAGTCGTCGCTTTTATTCCAGCGTGGCAAACTGACCAAATATTCGAGGAATCAGTTACGGCAGTAATTATCCTAGACAACTTACCGCAGTTCGTTAAGGTTTTCAGACTTGCTCAGCGCTGAGTGACCATGCCAGATTTTGTCAATAATATGACGCACATCGTCCTGCTGGATGACAAAGGCGAAGGATGTGGCGCACTTTCGCTTCCGCTCGTCTCGCTGAATACAGCGTAGAATCGACTGGTAAACGTTGTTCTCTGTGGCCACCAACTGTAAGGGATTTGTCAAGGAATAGTTTGACGATGGCTTGTTCAAGTTGTTATCTCACCTTTAAGTAGTAGCAATGCTTGCAAGTGTCCACGTGGCTTTGTCGCGTTCGAATCGCAAACTGGGCGAATGGCTTCACCTTCTTGCAGACGATGCACATACGCGAGGGAACCTCTGCATAAGGATACACAATGAGTCGAATATATACTACGATGTTCATAGCAACTTACTCTCCCCCTGCTCGCGTTTCTGAAACTTAATCAGCTCGAAGAACAATATGTTTTGACGTTTGCGCAGGATTTCCACGTCGCAAGACTTGGTATAGATTAGCAGATTTTTTTCCCGATCGAACAGATCAAAAAGCTAAAGACTTTGAAGTTAATATATACCTCTACTGATATCCCAAAAAATTATGTTTACTTCTGGAAAGTTGGGAAAACTTGTCTCATCCATGAGCAACTCCATGACACGCCTGATCAGCTCCAGTCGCTTCTGCTTGTCCACCGTCTTGCGCAAATCCTTGTAGATCTCAGTCAGAAAACGCACTCGTTGCGTACGCAGCAGGTCCAAGTGTATTTTGGTATCCTTGTAGCCAATCCACTCGACAGGCTTACCCATCTCCTTGAGCAGTTGATCATTCCGAAAGTCCTCCATGGCCAAGTAAACGACTCGACGCTGTCGCTCCACACCGTTCAGCAAACGGATTTCCTTGTCCAGCAGAATGTTCACCTCAGAGATGCGTGCCGGTCCCTCAAAATTAGCGGCAATGCGTTTAAGTTCTGCTCGTTTCCAACGTGAGATTTCCGCAAACAACAAGTCAAAGTCATCATTGGAACGGGGAAATTGCTTGATGAGTTCGTTTCGCTCAACCCGCTTCTCGACGCACTGCTCATAACGCTGATCCTCATCCATGCGATTTTTTACCAGACGTCTGCCAACAAGAACAGTTCCAATAAAATCTATCTAAATGCTTAGGTTTACTTACCGAAACTCCTTGGCACGCAGATGAATGTACTTCCAGAGTATCCAGCGTCGCCAGTTGCGCTGTATGAGGAGAATCTTCTCGAGTCGTCGCTCGGCTCGTTCCCTTTGCGCATATGTTTGATACTTACCAGGTATGATGACAAAATCAGTGGCCGTGGACACGTATCTAATGTTGATGTCATCCAAAAAGCATTGCACGGCTTGTTCGTGTGCCGTATTCTGGAATCAAGTATGATTTTCGAGAACATTTCTTAGTAAAAATCAAAAAGCTGCCTCTCACCAAAGTCTTCTCTTTGTGCTCCCAGGTTTGGGTATCCCGTGTGCGATACCGTCTATACTTCCATTTGTCAAAATAGGGTCCAGTTTGTGTGAAGGCATCCAGATACATCTTGCCACTAATCTTGTCCTTATAGCCGCACAAAAAAGGCTTTACAATTGCAGCGTTTTCGATCTCGACCACAACATTCTTGGGCTGCCCATCCTCCGTATCCTCACCAGAAATATGCACGGTCAGATAGTCAGGCAGACGATATTTGCTACGCAGTGCATGTATGATGTAAGCCATAAGTATTACAGGTATGAAAAATCATACTCACTCATAGTACACACTCAGACTCAATTTGGGCATTGAGTCCATGACATCAGCGCTTTGAGGCACCTTGAGTTCCAGCTGAAACTCGTGTATCCCAAACTCATCACAAATGGTCGAATGAATGGGTATGGAATTGCAGAGAATGCGATCCTCTTGCTTAACAACAAGTAGCTCCGGATCCACCTCAAAGCGACGCGATATATCCTGCTTGACCTCGCCTATGGTCATGCAATTGGGATAAACTTGGGCAATGAACTTGCCCTGCGATATACAAAACTTGACCGTAACATTTTGCACCTGGACACAGCTCTCATCAATCGGTTCGGATTCGGTGCTGCGTTCCTCGTATGCTGGTCCGCATATGGCCCGTACTTGTGGCTGCTGCGATGGCGAAACATTCAGCTGCAAGTTGCATGTGTAGGATGGCGGCGGCGGAGATTCCTTGTCGCTCATTTTCGTGTGAAACTCACAAAAATATAGATTTTTATTCTATAGTTGATTATGTGTAGAATCAAAACGGCCTGCTGGGTGTGTGTTGCTCTCGTGTGAGGCCCTCAAATGGGACGACTGTTCAGGGTCAGGGGAGGCTATGGGAATTCATTTGTTCAATAAATGTTGTTGCTTGGCGCCCTGTTGTGGCAACGCGCCCATTGGCCACGCCACATTTTTCTTATCGTACATTTCTTACTCTTTATTACCTAATTGGCCACTGAATTTTCTCACGCATTCGTAGTTACACATTTTTTTGTTGTATTTAAATTAATTTTATTTACATGAGTTGTTTTTTTTTTTTTGTGAGTTTCTTGTAGTGAAAGCGCCACTCAACTAATATGAGTCCGCTAGCTTTTTGTCAGCTATAAATTTACGAGCGAATTCTTGCCTAATTGCCCCGATTTCCATGTGTGCTGAACATTAAAATTAATTTTAATGCAAAATGTTGTTTCCAAATTTAAATGCTGTATTATTCTGGAGTTTGAACTACGATGATGGATTTGATGTTGAAATTCCTTTCAGTTTTCATTTGTAGAAAGTTATGAATCAGATACATCAGATTTATTGATTTTGAGAGAGATCTAAACAGTGCTCAGTGTATTTTCGCGGGGGCTTATTATTTACTGAACTCTCATTTTATTTCCTCGCAATAGCTAAAGTGTATAAAAAATCTTTTTCAATTTGTTCAATAATCTTGCAGAACTTCTGTCTGAATGTTAATTTTAAGCAGAATTCGCATGTTTAAGAAAACTGATAAAAGTAAGTGCATCATGCGAGCTCAACAGGAAAATAACTGAAAACAAATACAGGAAAAATGCCTGCCTATTCAGTTAAGCAAGCAAATTTTAAATTTCGTTGTCCCTTACTACTTACCCGGAAAAATACATGAGCATGAAGGATGAAGGATGCCGTGAAATAAGAACTCAAGGAGACAACTACAAAAGGATTGTTATTGTTTATACTGCAACACTTTTGTGTCGAAAATGTATCTGGTAGATGTCATCGGTTCATTATTTATTGCACAACATCAGAGTTGATGTTGTGCAAACGCCGACAATAATCACTTTTACTAAATGGTTTTCAAGATATGCATTTATCTCATCGGCTGTATGTAGTACATACTATGTGTGCTACAGGGCAATCCACACGTGTTCATGATTGCTCTATGGCTATGCTAAAAGCAGTTATTTAACTGGTACCGATTAACTCTAATTTGTTGTTGGTCTTAAGACAAAAGACCCATGCATGTATAACTTGTCCATGGATGTAACAGAAAGTGGCATGATTTGCTTCAATTGTTTTTTTTTTTTTGGAAATGTTATGCAGAAAAAAATAATACAAATTAAAAATCCCCAAACTATGTTAATAGTTTGTCGAAATGTCGAATCAGCAAAATTAAAACATTAATTAAAATGAAATCATTAACAAACTAGTCAATTGTGTAATAGCCTTTTACACATTATTTAGACTTACAAAAACGGAGTCAAAGATTTAATAATACAAATGAGCAGCTCCAGTTGATATTTTAATATTCTTTTAAATATTTTTATCAGAACTTTCATTTGAAATCAAATGAAATTATTAATTAAATTGACTTTAAAATACCGTTTTCAGAGTCTTGAATATGAAAATCAAGCTCAGAATTCAGTCTATACTAAAACGGCTTATACAATGCGAAATATGATCCACGAACATATTTAAGTTGCCCAGCTGAAAGAAAGCTCATAAGACTTTGAAATAATACTCTCAAGAAGCTTATCGAAATTTGATATTTAAGACAATTAAGCAGCTGAAATTGGCACATTGATCTCTTCAGCCGAGTCGCGTGTTGAGCAAACCCATTCAAAACAAATGTCAATAATTTAAATTAATTAATAAATAATATGTTTATTGTAATAGAATTTGGACTTAAGATTATGTGGCGTCAGGGCGGACTTGCGATCGGCATGCGCCACCTGCAATCGGAACGGGCGTCCATTGAAATAGTAATCCTTGTGATGCTGGACGCGCAGCAATTTATTTTGCGCCGGCTGAGCAGTCGATGGCGTCGCTGTCGTTGGCTGGCTGAGGCGATGCTTATCAGTTGTCGGCCTGGGTGCAGGTGTCGTCGAACTCGTTGTTTCCGGCATGATGGGCCTAATCTTCATCGGCTGGTAGTCGTAGCCGAAGCCGGGTATATACCGATACGGCAGCGGAGGTATGGGTATAAAATAGATTTTCGAATCCTTTTTGGTTTTCTTGGTTTTGCCGCCGCTCTTGTTGTATTTGCGCAAATTGAGCGGCTTCGAGGTGACCAAGTAGTCCATGTACACGTTGTCCAGGGACGGAGATTGCACCAGCAGTTGATTGTTCTGATTCGGTGGCTTGACAGTGCCGGCCACCATCGGGCTGCTGCTGCTCGGCAAGCGCATGCTGTAGGAGTAGGCGCTGCCCAGTTGGGGCGCGGCCAGCGCAAGCAGCGCCAGCGCCACAGCCACGGCGCGCGACAATGAAGGCATGCTACACAAAGAAAAGGGGAATTAAATATTAATGTATATATATATATATATATATATATATATGACTGTATATATGTCAAGGTAAGTTTGTAAAAGTGTCCACAATTTGCTGATTTGGCGCCCACGCCCAATGCGATTGTTTCAGATTTGATTGATGGACTTAATGGCTACCGGCGAGTTAATAATAACCAAAACTCGAGCATTACACTTACAAATCAATGGAAATGGCAAGCATTTGCTTTTCGTCTTTTTCAACATTTTTTTGCAAGTCATAAATGCCGAATAATTCAATAAGAAATAAATAAATCGGCTTGTGCGCATCAGAGCGTGAACTATATTTTTTATAATTTTTTTTGTTGCAAATGTTTGCCACTTTATTGTAAAGTTTCTCACGTTCCAGACGCAAACAAAATGAGAAAAAAAAATAATTGTTTTCAAGACTCTCGATTTGATTTACTTAAACGAAAGCATTTAATGCACGCTAATCAAAACGCCGACGCTGACGCTGAAGTCGGCGTAGACGTCGCTGTTGCCGTCGCTGTCGCTGTCGACACCAACTGTGTTGCCAGCTGAGCAATTACGCTAATGAGCGTGGCGAGCGCCATCTGGCGGCGCATTTCAACGCCTGAGTGATTAATGAGCAAGAAAATAAATTGATCAACAAAAACAAAAGAGAAAAAAAACATAGGCAATGGTAGCCTAAACGGCATCAATTTAGAATCGAGACAACAGCGATAACGTTAACAAGTTTGGGGAAGGGTGGGGGCGTAACGTCTGGGTGCGCCTCCGCCTGCCTGATTATGCAAATTAAAGACACATATCATAAATAAAGGCGGCTGAGCATTATCTATTTTAGATTTGTCTAATGCCTTCGATTCTAACGAATTTCCCCGCTGGCAATTCTGCGACTTGGCGCGTGGCGCCCTCTATTGACCCTGTTGCCAAGAAAATGATGAGATGAAAATAAATAAAAACAGTTGGAAATTGATAAATTGCAGAAAGTTCGCCATTAAGAAGCTGGCAAACATGGACTGCTGCAGTTACCTGTGCCAACTGTAAACGATCAACCCGCATGAAATATGATCAGGGAGAGCCAAAACCAAGCGATTTTTTTTATCTTGGCAAGTTGTGGGAGTGTTCACCATTCTATCTATGTAATTTGATATAACAAATTATTGAGCAATGCCACAGATGATAATCATTATAAATGTGTTCGGCAGTGAAAGAGGGAAGATAACTTAAGTCCGATCAAAAGGGAATTTTAAACTAAACCATAGAACTTAAATTGAAGAATAAAAATATTGGCAAAGAAGAGGAAAAAACATTAAGAAAGGTTTTAAATGCCATATCAACTTGACATTTTAAATGAACTTTTTTGTTATAATTTTTTCCTTTTCAATGGTTTTTTTTATTGTCATATTTTGGCCCAGGAAGGTCGTCTTTGTGTGTTGCCTATTGCGCGTTGAGCCCGACTGATTAAGTCACAGATATTATTCGCTGTCAATTAGTAAAAAGTGGTTACAAATCGAAAGACTTAAGCAAAAAACTTGTCGGCACAAAGCGCACTTAATTTTTTTTTATTTATTTACTTAATTTTTTTTTACTTATTTCCATCAGTTGTCAATTGTAAAAATAAGTGTCGACTTATGCAAATTGATTGATTATTTTATGGTCATTTTATATAAACTGCACTCACTTTAAAAGGCTGTCGTTGCAGCTGCAGAAAGTTGACGGTGATGTGTATTTAAAAGCGCTTAAGTTTCGAGCGCATGCACACTTCAAATGGTATTGAAATTATTAGTTAATTATGCGATTTTTCGCAAATGCATTTGAAAACTTGAATTATGATCACGATTTTCTAGTAGTGCTCCTGACACCACAGTTTTCCCGACGCACCGGTAGCAGCCTCAACGCAAATCTACAAAACTTCAACCTTGCGAAGCGCGCAGCGTTTCTTGTCTGACGTTGTGGACGCCTCGAAGAGCAGCAAATAAATGAGATCTGCGGACTATGTGTAATTTGTTTTTTTTTTTTTCTGCTTCTTAAAGCCAAAATCACTTTGCTTGGCTTGCCCGTCGCTGCCTCAGTCGACGTCTACGACGTCGTCGTCGTCGTCGTCGTCGTCGTCGTATTGCTACGTCATCAAGTTGAACTTGGTCGAATGACGGTTGGCTGTAAAACAGAGTGAGCGGCATTCAGTTGGCCGGTCTCAACTCGCATCGATGTGTGTGAGGTCCGACATAGCCTAACCGACAATGATCTTGATGATGAGACAAACACGAACGAGGCGAGCGAAGTGCATCAATTTGCCACTTTATTGTTTGCCCGCTTACTGTTACAGTTGCCATTGCACTTTGCGGCTTTTGCTTGACAAATTCAGCAGATACACTCTGTAACTGGCCAACTGGATAGCTGCTGGGCCGCATTGAGAGTGTAAGGAGTTTGGGAAAGTGCCTGGAGTGTTGGAAACTTTATATCATCATCTGCTTTGTGTTTTTTGATTAAATTACGTTCGGTTGCATTCGGTTCGGTGCCACTGTTCTCTGCCTCTTTTGTCTTTCCGATTTATGCACAAATTAGTTACAAATGAACCTACGACAACAAAAGGCCGCTGGGCCAACATAATGACAACCGGGTTGTTATTGACAAACCATCGCATGCCACACAACGGCAACTAAATCTACACGCCAGCCTTAACTGACCAACACTCGATGTGCGTGTGTCGCTTTAAGGGCTCTCATTTTCCTTTCTTACACCCTGAACACCTTGCAAATGGTTAAAAAGGGTGTAGTGCAGACGTAAGCATCCGCAAACCCAAAAGAATACATATTCTTGATCAGCAAACAGCAGTGAGTCGATTTATTTCATCGATACAAATCGATTTTCGATAGGTACTCACTCTCTTCAGCTCAGCACGCATAATTTAATGCTCGATTGAGACTCTTTGTAACGGTTTTTTTCAACAATAATAGTTAATTTTACAATTTTACAGATTAGGCTATGCCGAAGTCGCTTCCACCCAACAGCAACGCATTACACGGTATCTCCTAGTCGAGCTTTCTCGACTAGCGAATCGCACTCGTTTTTTTTTTGCGTATTCTGATTGAGCTCTTTTAAATGCCATTGCGTGATGCGTTGACGTTTGGTGTCTGTGTTTTGGCCGGGTTAGTAGCCCTCTTTGTTGACCTTTTGTCTGAGTGAAAATTGACTTTCAAGTTTTGACCCAGTCTGCTTGACATTCCGTCATTCTGTGGGATAAAGTTGTATATTATTAGTCAAATTTATGGCTGAATTCCATTTCTTTAGCTGTGTTTTATAGCCGCTAATTAAAGAAACTTAATAAAAATGTTAAAGTGCTTTCTTAACACATTTTTGTTGTCATTACATAATCGCCCTACTCGACATGCACCCCATAAACTAAGCACTTTCCCATCTTTCACCAATTAACGCAACACAATTGACCAACATTTTCTAGTTAACATGAGTGTTGTCTCTGAATACCCATCTTAATTTAAATGCACTCGTTCGCTGGAGATATGTACATGTGAATGACATACATAAATGACACTCCGTTCCCCCTCTCCATCCCCAGCTACACTCCAAGCGAGGCCAATTGGTTGACAATTAAAACACCTTTAAATATTAATTAGGCGTGCCGTCAACATCAGTTTCCCCTTTTCGTGCAATTACTTTTAACCAATGTACACACAAAAGTGTGTGTTGAAGCGCGTTAACTCACACATGGAGCTCAAGTAGCAGAAGCTGAAGCAGAAGCTGAAGCTGAAGCTGAAGCAGAAGCTGAAGCAGAAGCTGATGCCAATGCTGAAGCAGAAGCTGAAGCTGAAGCTGAGACCGATTTGTTTCAGCTTGGATAGCCTAATCTAACTAACTGCACGCATGCAAAATATAGGCACAAAGAATATCTAGTTGTATTGGAGCTGGCATAATTGTTAACGATTAGACAACACAAAACACGAACGGGCTGTAAGCTCCCTTCTCCCTTCCCTTGCCTTCCCTTTCCGTTCCCGTTCCCGTTGCTGCAGCAGTGCTGGAGCAGTCTCCGTGCGAGCTGAGCTGGGAACTATTATGAGCTATAGTAGATGTAGACAGTTTAATGCTGACGGAAGCAATATAGAAGACAGAATAGGCAGAAGCACGAGACAATGCCAATGGAAATGGCAATGTCAATGGCCAACAACAACAACAGCAACAAGTTGAGATACCTAATCAAGAAGACGCATCGCGTCGCCTATCTAATTCGTAGCAGCCACGAATTTCAATTTTTTTATATGATGAAAATGGCTAAAAAGAGTATCAAATGTAATACGAATGTAGTTAGCAGCCAGAAGAAAGCATCTCCGACCGTATAAGGCAGATCATGTTTATCGATAACCACCTCTGCCTCGCGATATATCGATATATTTCGATTTCTGATGGCAATAAAAATCATCATCTCAATGCCAGAGGCTTAATATACATATTATAGATCAACTGGAAAAATTGCATTATTATCGGATAAGAAAGCTCCAATTCCAAATGCTTTGCCTTTGTTTACTTATATTTAAGTTTGCGAATCTTTTGCACTTTCGTTCAGGGTATATTTAAGTCGGGCGCACTCGACTACAACATTCTTATTTGTATCTTATTTGCAATACTACATAAATGACAGAAGTGCTTAATGCTTGCGTGTTTCATGACAACTGCTTTTGCTCTGGCAGTCTGCAGTCTGCAGGCAGCAGGCAAGCCAGTTAGATATTTTCATTAGCCCAAATTACCGTTGATCATGGTCGGAACACCCACAGTTTCAGCTAAAGTTAGCGCCAACACACACTACGTCACTGTTAAGCCGACCATCAAGATATGATGGCCATAAATATATGCTGGCTAATTATGTGCAGTAGTTTCACATTTTATTGTCGTTCAATTCGCAAGTTCATTAAACTCGTTTTGACGGCAAGCGATTAAGCTTTAATCGGACCAACTGGCCTTTTGTCTTTGGTGTTTTGTTTTGTTTTTTTTTATTTAGCTTGTTTCATCTTGATTTTTGAGGCGACAACGCCATTTAATTGAACCGCCCGACTTTCGCGCTGTGCACTCGAAATGAAGTTGTCATCGCTGTGCGTCGGCTTATGCAATGCCAACAATCTCGATCCGTCTTTTTTGTTTGGCATTTTCTGAGTAATACACTCGGATTGGGGTCAGCGATGGATGCCAATTACACGACTCTGACTTTCATTGAAAGTTAAATATTTGTGGAGCAGACGAAAGGAAATGCAACGAAAGGAAAAGATCTGATCAACTTAATCTGCTGTTGCAACAGCTTCGGTAGACGTGAAGATGTTTTGGGCCACAAATGCAATATTTGCCCATTGCAAATGTCGATAATCTGACCAACTTGTTAAACTATCTTATAAGGGGTATGCAAAAAGAAAACTGAAGGACTACTGTCCTTGAAGTGATCTATAATGAGAACTATATTAAGGACTGTACAGAACTAAAATTTCCAACTAAATTTCAAGAAATTTACTGAAATAAAATAAGATAAATGCTTGATCTGAATCTAAAAGAATAAACCAACGGCTTTTCAGCAATATAAAATACTTAAAGAGCTGAAAAACGTTTGAGGAATATGCACATAAAACGATTTATACAGGGTATTTTATAGTCCAATATCCAGTAGCCACCTTTACATATATTTATATTTTATTATACTTTGTTGCATTTTTTTTTTTTTTTGTGAAAGTGGCAAGTGACCACAAGCAAAAAGGTTAAACTGGGCGCCGAAGCGTGCCCTGCACTAAATTAGCTGTCTACACAGATCGACTACGAATCTGGGCTGCTGTGCAGCGACTTAAGTGGAATTTGTAAATCGGACAAGTGGTGATTCAAATCAAACAATAATTCGAACGCATCTGGCAAAGAGAAACATTATCAGAGAATATGAATTATATTAAAAAAATTTAAAAGCATAGCTCCAAATGGATTTCTCTTGCATGTATGCATGCCTACGCGGTAGTCGCGATCACAGCTCCCACACCAGGTGTGATTAACAAGTTGCGCACTATATATCTCATTTACTTTATATGCCGCACTATAAAAAAAAAACTTTCCAATTTCCTGACAATTGGAGCAAACGATTGATAGTAAATTTTTATGATCGCTACTGATTTATAGTTACAGGAGTTTTCCACACGTTGTCGACGGAAAATGAAGCAGCAACAATTCTTTGATTTTTACGAATTAGTAGAAATAAAACAAGAAAAGAATTATTGCAAATAAAAGAAGATTTAATTTCCTATATGGATATTTATATTGTTGCACTCCCAATTGGAGTATATAGATTCATTAGTCATCGTGGTATATAGATGAAGAAGAAATCAGTCGAAATGAAGTTAATTACTGTGGCGCTTTTAACTGTTCAAAGCCAGTCATTATTTCAATTGGCGTTTTATTTCTTTATTGTTTATTGTTACGTTTGGTATTTTTGATGGCTTAAATGCCACCGCGCCTACAACTCCAAAAATTCAACTCAATTATTGTGGATTCCAGCTTGTCCGGCGCTTCGGCGACCTTGACGCATAGGCAGCATCTTGGCGACCATTTCACGGTCAATGACAATAAACTGAAATTCTGGCGAATACATCCTCTAAGCAGCTTCCACGAGAGCACATCGCGTTGTCGTCGTCATCGACACTTAACTTGTTATCAATGTATCTATTTTCATTCCGTTTATATTACGACCTCTCGGCCGGTAATTAAACGTTCCCCGCGGCGCTTCAGCTGCGGTCGTAAAAATTTTAGATTCAATTGAAACCTGATAACCATCTTGCCTTAAGAAGCCAAGTAAAATTGTGTATGTGCTCTGCTGAGTTATCATATTAAACTTTACCTCTAATTTTTATCAGATAGAAAGTTACAAGCTGCTTTTACCAACACTACAAAACTATTTAATTAAAAGCATTTAAATTTAAAAAAAAATGAAATAATAAGAATTAAAAAAGTACTATCGACGAGGATGGGATTCGAACCCACGCGTGCAGAGCACATTGGATTAGCAGTCCAACGCCTTAACCACTCGGCCACCTCGTCACGTGGCAAGCGTAGGCCTATGGTCTTAGTAGATATAATTCACAGCAGTGCACTAATTTAGTGGAACAAAGCAGTCTACACTACATAAAGCAGTGCATCGAAAGCAGTGCTATGCATCTTATGCAAATATGTTTCTTATTTATTCACAATACATATATTTAAATAAATAAGTGATTTCTAACATTATAATGTGAATTATTACCTTGATTTGCTGTTAAATTTTTATGATCGGCAACACAAATTTCCACTATTAAATTAAGTGAACTGCTTGCTTTAACTAAGTGGTGCATCAAATGAGCAACTGGTTGCCAAGGTCGCATATGACGAGGTGGCCGAGAGGTTAAGGCGTTGGACTGCTAATCCAATGTGCTCTGCACGCGTGGGTTCGAATCCCATCCTCGTCGAGCTGTCTCCTTTTTTGTATATTGTGAGAAATAGATGTAATACCAAACGTTGCCTATTTTCTTCCATAATTGGTCAATTACAACTGCGTAAAGAAGAACGTGAGTTGATTGAATATTTTAAAAATTCATGAAGTTTCGCAAAAAGTCCAATGCGACGAGGATGGGATTCGAACCCACGCGTGCAGAGCACATTGGATTAGCAGTCCAACGCCTTAACCACTCGGCCACCTCGTCTTCTTGCCAGGCGCCGGCCCAATGATGGTTCTGAACTCTTTTCGGGTTCTATAACAATTTTTTTACACAACAGTTTGTTTGCTCAATAACCAAACAATAATAATGTCAATGAAAATAGCGTAAGTAATTGCAAAACAACAATTATGTGTACTCGTCTAAGTGATTTCCTTGGCTTACAGGCATTGAAAAGAACATTACCTGTTGGCCGTTAAAGAAAGCAGCCAAGTGCTGGCGCGTGTTTTGCGAATTCTAGAGTGCAGTCTAAGTGTTTTAACTATTGGGCAATATCAGTAAGCTTCTGCTGCGCTACCCTAAGCTTGAGAAACACACGGGATTTATAAATTGGTTATGATAACGTACGTAAATTAATATTGTAAAGAATTAGTTATTGGCTAAGACCTTGCCAGAATTGACGGCTGTAAATTATTATAATTTTTTGAGAATGTAAATAAGTTTATTTTTGGTTAAATTTTTTTTTTTTGAAAGTGTATTTTGGCAATGGTATTCACAGAATCAATTTGTTTGCTTAAGCATTCGCTGAGCGCGCTTCTTAAAGGGTTCTGTTCATATTTCAGTTATGGATGCGGTCGTGCCGCTAGCTGACCCAGTTTTTGTTTTCTTACTTTTGTTTTATTTATTGTATTTGATTTGATCTTGCGCCTCTTATTGTACAAATAATCAAAGTTTGGTATAGAAAAACAAAAGTAGTTTACTTTAAATGAGCTAAACGATAGCTGGAACTGGTGCCGGGTACTGTTGTTGGCTGGTACTGCAGAAAAAAGTGCTGAGTGTCCCAAGTGTGTGTGTATTTGTTGTTGTTGTTGGTGTTGGTGTTGTCGCTGTTGTTGTTGCGCAGTTGTCAACCGTCAGAACGGTGGTGTTAATGAACCCTTGTGTGCCTCTGATAGTAGCATTAGCTGTAGTTGCTATACTCTTGCTGCAGGTATTAGGATTTGGTCATGAAGATTGTGCCGCAGTGAAATATACGTCTCCAAATACACATGGTATATTTGTGCATTCCTGGTCAGCATGAGCAGCCGAGTCGATACAATTATGTCCGTCTGTTCGTCTTTGTGTCTTTCCTCATATCTACGCCCATTTTGTCCGACCAGGTCGGACCACTATATTATATAGTCCCCATAACAGAAATTGCTTGAATGATTTAAGTTCGAGATAAGCATACCTTTTTCAATGCGATATTGAATATTCAGTCCACTGCAGTCCAGTCGTGAAACAGAAAACTTATATTAATGAAAATTGCTTAATATTTCAAACACTTGTTTGTCAATTTATTTATTTATTTAATGTGCACTTCAAGCAGTCCACAGATTTTAAAAAGGTGTTGAAAATTTAATTGAAAATGAAAGACAAAAAAAAGCATATAATAATCCTGTGAGTAGGTAATATGTAATATGAAAAGTAAAAAAGTGTTAAGGGCGTAACATTTTGAGTATGATAAGTTTACTACAGGTAAGCAATCTCAGGAGATCAAGGAGATTGTTCAATCGAGCTTACGTGGATAGTGCAAGCATAATCAGTTGTGTATGAAGGCAATACAGCACAAAGGGAACAAAGGCAACAAAGTTTCTAGAAGGTCTACTAGGAATATCAGCTTTAAGACGACCCAATAACAAAGCGGATTAAAATTCGTCTTTAATTCACTCATATGAGATGGCAAACGGAGATTGGGAGCCCAGCCAATACCACGGACCCGATATTTAAGAAGTACTCGAGAAGTGGGTGGACTAAGGTGTCGCAGAGAAGCCTTTCATTAAATACGACGAATAGAAACGTTAAGTTGATTTAATTGAAAAGAAAGGGTATTTCAACATGGACGTGCCTGAGGCAATCCCGTTCCATCTTGTTGGTTGTTTACGTTTGGCGTTCACATTTATGTAAGTTCCAATTGCCGGCAGCAACACCTCGAGTGTGTGACACCAGCGGCTTGGCTTCGTTAGGAAAGTGTGCCCAAGTTAGATGTGAAGCAGGCACGCGCGTTTATATTTAGCATTTGGTAGGAGCTACAAGTTAACAGCTAACAGCTACCAGCTACCAGCTACCAGCTACCAGCCACCAGCTACTGGCAGCAGCAGCTCAGCATAAAAAGACCCGCTGCTGCTGCAGTTTGCTGTCCGGGTTGATGGTCACGTGCACAAGGACATTCCAAGGCTAATTACGTTGGCGCGCGTATTCTTGGCCTGAACTTAACTTGGCTCGGCTTTATTATTGCACCATCCGTTCATTATTGTTGCCTCTGCCTATCTGTAGCTGTTGTCGTTCCTGTTCTGTTCCACCAGCAGCGGCGCAATCTGTGGCATGCAAGTACACGCATACAGACATAGATACGTGTGCTAGGTATTTGTATCTGTATCTTTTACATCTGCGTGGTTGTCCATAGCTGCAGTCACAGTCAACCGCCAGTCGGGACGCTTAATTAGCAATGTAATTTATTATTGGCCTAATCTCCAGAGGAGCAGTGCCGGCGCCGGCGCCAATGCCACTGCCACCAACAAATAAAAATGTATTTTTATTAGAATATGAATATTGCGAACGGGCAATGTCAGGGAGCGCCTATCTATCTATGTTTATCTACCCCTTTTATAAAATCAACATAATTATATAAGGCGTTCTCGCTCTCCTTTTCCCTTTCTCTCTCTCTCTCTCTCTCGCTCTCTCTCTCTCTCTTTATTTCTCTATGTGTATCAAGCAGAGGCTTGGACCAGAGCAAGGTCTATGACATGCCTTAATATGCAGCTATAACTGGCATTGGCCTGGCATTATGCAGACAATAAAGATGCACACTACACAAAACAATTGAGTAAAAACGCTGTCAATTTCCGGGCAATGTGGGAAATTATGAATACAAAATAAACTTTTATTTCATGAGCAACTTTCGTAAGGACGAAACATAGTAAAATGAGACTGATTCGTGACAATAAAACTCAGCTGCGTTTTTAAGACATGTTCCGATGAATGTTTTATGAGAGCTTAAATTCTTTAATAATTGCTTAAAATTTAAAAAGGAAGTTAAATTCATGAATTGGGAACAAAATGCATAGGGATACTTTGTGCTTGTTTTTTAAATTGATGCTTTTTTCATTAGTTCTTTAATTTTCTCTGAGTGTGTGAGTACATTGATGTAATCAGAAAATTATGCCCAATTATGCAATTATGCACAAGCTGCAAATAAAGATACAGGTGCTAAAGCAGATTCGTAAGCAGAGTGCTTTGTGGATATCATTGACTAATGAGCTTTTCATCCGACTTCCTTGTCGAGCTGCCCTAGTCTCACTTGCCAAGCACGAATGTACCAGTCGAGAGAGTTCGACTGGCAGCTACACTATGCTTATTATGATATTTGATATGTATTTGTCCTGCTGCCAGTTACATACTGGAGCACATCGCAATTATACCCATTTAGACGTATGTTTTGGGCGCTATTGCAACGATAGCCAGACCCTCCATCTTGTAGCAGTTGCATTAAATGCTTCTTCTTTTTTAATTTTTTAATCATTACGCTTGTGCTGGCAGCAATTAATAAATTTATCACTACGCAAATCTAAATCGAACCATCAGTGGTCCACAGGCACAATGTGAAGTGTTTTAAGCAACTTGCAAACAGCTAATATTAAGCAGCAGCCAACGCTTATTGCCTTTTCTCTTTTTCTATTTGGTCTTTCTTTTCTTCTGATTCTGTGGGTACTTGTGGGCAATTCGCTTCTTGGCCAGTTCTGCGCATGCGCAGCGACTTGGCGACTTCTTGGCCAATATATAAAGCGCAGCTTCTCGACGCGTTCACACCCATTACCAGTTGAGCGCGCCTGCTGAGCAGTCCATTGTTCAGATTCGTTTTGTTTTGTGTGTACGCAGTGTGACAGGATTCGCATCCTGTTTATCAGACCAAGAAGTATTTGGAACACAAGTATAAATTGTATGAAAACTGTGTAAAATAATTGTGTGGGCAACGATTGCATAACATCACCAACAGCTTTGAATGAACTTTACCTTACCTTACCTAATCCAACAAAAGAAACAGTTAAAAAGTGTTAAGTGGAAATTGCTATTTTTAGGCAATTCTTGCCTAATTTTACTTTCCCAAAATGTGAAACCAGAAAACACAATTCTTTAAATGATATTGCTTGGTTTTTGGTCAAGTGTACACAGCGTCATGAAGATCAGCATTAATTTTCTAAGAAAATTAATAAAAAAGAAACTGGCAATTTCTTTTTGATGGTGGTTAAATAATAGAGTAACTTACATTTTTTCGTTATCATAATTCATTTGTTAAGGCAAGTTGTTTTGGAAGACAGCAAATTTGTAGATTCCAAATATCCAACTGTAATAAAGTTAGTCGATCTATCAAAATCTAATAAACAGCGCATATAAAAGATTTGTAAATAAAAGTTATAATAAGGAATGCAACCAATAAAATGAACAATTATAGCAAAAGTAACAAAGAGATCGGATCGCTTAATGAGAGAAAACAAAGTTAAAGAAAGTAGTAAAGACATACATGAAAATTTGTGAAAATCGTTGTTGAAAACTCTGTTAAATAGGGATGATGGTTTTCTTTTCGTATTTTGTGTTCTTTCTATTCTTTTTTGTCTTTAGCTGTAAGTGCTGACTTCAGAAAAGATTCACTTTCTTGAAGTAGGAGATAAACCAGGGGACTACTTTTGCAAGCATTATGCACAACATAATACGTATCTTGTTGTATGACATGATCAGGAATATATTACCTTATGTGGATCAGTTATGTGTGCATATACAACAAACAACAAATCGTTAATTTTGTATCGAACTTAAATTACTAAATGTTATGAACTGATTGACAGATCATTGCAATTCTTACACTCAACTTGATAAACACATTTGCAGTCAAACCCAACGATGGCGATGCGCATGTGGACAACATACCTGCACATTCTGGTGGCATTGCAGCTGATCTACTCTGCACATGCCGCGAATTTGTCGCAACTGGTCAAGAAGCAGTCGCAACAGCCGCCGCAGCAGCTGCAGCAACCGGCGGCTCACAATACAGCAACGGGGCAGCAGCACTATGTGCATGAGTCGGAGTTGCCAGTTGAGCTGCAGGATATAAAGAGCGAGGAGGAGGATGATTCGTATCAAATGCTGCACGAGCTCAAGCAGGATTCCCGAATGCCAGTCGCAGACACCAACTATGCATGGAATCCGTACATAGCAGCAGCCACCGCCAACAGTGCTCCCATTAATCCGTTCGAAAGTATGCCGCCACCGGCGCCTGCTATGCCCATGCCGAAGATGCTACCATTTATTGGCTACGCCCAGCCGGTGCTAATACCCTTTCCACTTTACATAGCACCTGACATGTTCTATCCCACCTATCCGGGCGCAAGCAGCGAGCTGGATGATGTGGTCATATCACGCGCAGCCGGCGCACGGCGCCCAACGCCGTCGCATGCATCTCGCAACTCGCCCATCTTCTATGTGCGTCTGCCGCCCACGCCGTACATGTTTTTGCCCACCAATCTGGCGCCCGCAACGTTTGGCAACAATTTCTCACCGCTGCTGACATATCAGCCAATGCCCACATTCTCCACCTTTGGATCGGTCTTCAATTTGCCCGTTAATTTTATGGCCAATGGCAAACCATCGGGCATTTATCACATTAATGGTGCTCCCAACGATCTTGCGCCATTCACCGCTGCTGGTTACGGCAACGGTTTCAATGTGCGCCCACCCACGCCCACCAATCCCTATAGACCAATGCCATCGCCGCCGCCGGCAGCTTCGACAGCTGGCTTTGGACATGGCCATCAAAACTTTGGGCTTGCGTCGATGCCAGCACCGCAGAAGGACTCCAAAATGATGTCGCTCCAGCGTCCGTTTGTGTTCAATGGCCGCCCGGAGGATATCTACATACTGCCCAATAATCTAAATTCTCTCTACAATTACAATGAGCAAAATTACTATTAGTTGGACTAATTGCGACATTGGGGCGTGGCAGAAACTAAAAGTATTACTAAATGCATTTAACTGTTTCAACTATTATCAATGATGATTAAATACAATATTAAATAGTTACTTTATACAATGAGGAAAATAAACAAAAAACAGAAACTGACCAATTGTTTAATCACATTCTTTAGGCCATCCAAAGTTGGGAACTATCTTTTCTGTTACGCTTGTCACAAGATGAAAAACTTTGTTGATTACTTGAACTGACAACGTTTGTCAGAAGACCAAACTCTCTGCCAATGATGTGCATAGAAACAGACACAATATATAATTACTAAATAGAAATCAATAAGTACTTGACACAAAGTGTTAAATTAAGTATATTTTCTTATTACTAACAAAATATGTTTATCAAAAAAAGTACATGTTTTTCCTTGGTGGTAATTTTAGTTTTTAATTGCCAATACCTGCAACTTTTTCTGTCATCTTTTCAATGTATTTTGCGTCTCCCAGATATTTGCTGCCACCTATTAGCTCGCCGTTCTTCATATTGAACTCGTAAACAATGGGCACACTATTGGGAATGTTCACTTTCTCAATTTGTTCTTCACTCAGCCCTGCAAGGATATTAAGCATTTGTCATCCAGTGATTCGTCAGTGACCATTATCATGCACTACTCACCTTCGATGTGCTTAACCAGGGCTCGGGTCACCGTGCCATGGACGACGATCAAAACGCGTATGCCTTCCAGCACTTCCTTGCGAATCTCCGCCCAGACGGGGCTGACTCGGTCCACGCACATGCGCATCGATTCAGTGAGCGGGAACTGATCGATGGGCACAGCTTGAAAGGCGGGATTGTTGCAGATGTGATAGAAATATTTGTTGCTGGTCTCGATTGGGGGTGGCAGGCCGTCATAGTTGCGTCGCCAAAACTGTACCTGCTCCTCGCCATACCGATTGGCCATATCCCGTTTGTTGGCACCGGTCAGATTGCCGTAGTGGCGCTCATTGAGTCGCCAGTCGGACACCGTCGGCAGAAAGGAGCATTCCATTTCGCTTAAGATCACCTCCGCGGAATGTTTAGAGCGACTCAGTGTCGAGCAGTAAACCTTGTCAAATACCAACTTGGCTGCTATCAAATTAGCTGCAGCGATGGTGCGCGCCTCTTCCAAACCTAGTTATCGAATTGATAGACATACATAAATATACATATATATACACATATAAGCATTGTGGCAAACTTACCACTGGCACTGAGCGGCGCATCGTGCCAGCCGCAGAACAGATTCCTCAGATTGAACTCGCTCTCGCCATGGCGCAATAGTACAAGGCGGTTTGTTTTCATTATTAAGTTGGAGCTGAAATCAAAAAAAAAAAAAAATAAAATAAAACAGGTCTTTGCGTGATGTTTAAGCGCCAGCAATTTCAATTTTACAACACCAACAAAATTGTGTTTCTGTGTCTGTGTCGAACTGTGAACGCCTGAGAAATCTAATTAATAATAATTTCATTAAAATACAAATAAATTAATGCATGTTTTTTTTTTCCTTGTACACATTTATTTTTAAAATGCGACCTGCATTTAAATACCCTACCACGACATTCATACGTACTTCCGACTTTCAATACAGACTGTTTTCAAGTGAGACTCGACTCGGATACCTTTTTTGAAAACATTCCGCATACACCGCATACCGCACATATTTTTGGCTAACGTATCCGAAAGACACAGAAAAAGAACACGCGCTCACAAGCCAAAACTAAACACAGCACAGCACAGCACAGCACGGCACGGCACAGACAAACAAAACAAAACAAAACGAAAAACAATAATTATATCCATGCCCATGGACAGACACACAGGGCACACACACACGCTTTGGCTGCGCGCTTCATTCTGTGCTTTCTGTCTCTGTGTTTTGCTCGTCACATTCGCCGTTTATCATATCAAATTTCTGTTTGTTATTTCGCGCTTCCTACTCTCGCATATTGTTAGTCTCGTTGCGGTTACTGTTTGGGCTGCTGCTTCTCCATTGCATGCGATATTAACATAGTTTTCTCTTTCCCCTCATTGTTATTGTTTCGTAGTTCGTATTTACGCTTTACTCTTTAAATCACTCACTGGAGGGAATAGCGCGATGCGTCGTTCGCCTATACCGCGTAATTCTTTTTTCCGCTCACCCCTCTCTCTCTTTCTCTTTCTCTAACACTGTCCTTCTCTCATATATATTGAAGTACTTACGCCTGACGTTGTCGCTGCTCCCTAAGCTCGCGCATTTTGTTTTTTTTTTTACGAGTATTTGTTTGTGTGTTTTGAAAATTTTTGTTGGTTTTTGCGTAGGTTTTTGTTATTAGTCAATTCTATAAATGTTAGTTATTTCGCCAGTACGTTACAGTTTTTCCTTTAACGTCTTGAACATAACGTGCTGCGTTTTGTCCTCTCTCTCTCCCTCACACTCTTTCACTTGCCCGCTACAATTTTGTCTGGGGTTCAACAATGCGTTTTGCTTATAACACTTCTGCATGCAACAACGTTTGAGTTCCTATTGGCTGCGTCCAAGTACTGCGCAAAATTCTTATTGGCAAAATGTACGCTACTATTCAGCGTCGCAGTCACCGTCGCTGTCACCGTTGCTGTCGCCGTTGCCGTCGCTATTGTTGATTTCTGATTTCTGCTTTCTGCGACACAACAGCTGATGCTGAGCCGGTTGCGGTTGTTGTTGTTTGTGCCGCAGCACGTTAAGAGCGAGCGAAAAATCAATAAAAGTCCTGTTACACGCAAACTAAAATTTGAAACATTCAAAAATGTTGTTTAGTATTATTTAGTTAACTAATTGACAGTACAGAAATATCATATAGATCTTTAAGCATTTAACGCTAACAGAGAAATTTAGTTTGCGCAATTTGCTTTACCAAAGAGCACCAAAAGTCACACTGAAAAGCTTTTATATACATTTATAAATAAATTTGTTTGAAAACCACTGCATTGCATATATTAAAGAGATTTAGAGACAATTCGGCCAGCTGATCGACGTTTATTATATGTATGTAGTAACATATAAAACATATGTGTGTATATTCAACTGTTCGCCGCGCGAATGTGTTCGAATTTGATATTGATCTTTGACCATTCCCCTGGCACTTCCCCAACAAAATGTACGGATATTGGCATTAATTGCTTTCACTTGAAAGTGTTGCCAGCTTGCAAAAATACGTAGGAAATGACACAACTAGAACCTTTATCACCATGGGCGTACGCAATGGGGAATGGAAAGAATATGTTTTTCAAAGGCTTCAAAAATCTTTGAATTATTTCCTAATAATGTGTGACATGTGATTCACACTTATTAGTATGAAAAACATAAATTCTGGCCACAACGCCTTACCACCCCCTTTGTACAACACTGGTTGCGCCCCTGTTCCGCAATATAAGAAGTACAAGGCACACAAAAATATATGAGCATAGTTGGAGTTGAAGTAAAATGCGAACTAAACTTTTGGAAATCAAAACTCTTGAATAAATTTTGAAATGCTGGCATATCTCAAGAACAGCAGTTACAGCCACTATAAAAATGTTGTATAGGTGTCTAAAATAATACAAATGACTTGTCTACATACAAGATCAAAGCAAATAATGTTTATCTACCACGTTTTTAATATCATTATGTAGTTTTATATTTTTATCTAAATAATAAATGTGGAAACAAAGTTGCAATAAAGCTTTGCGTTGGAGTATTTACATATACAATGCTGTTAGATCGGCGCAAGTTATCACCCCAAAGCACCAACCGGTTTAAAGTGAGTTTATATAGCAAAAACTGTTTTGATTGTTGCAAAAGGCGCCAGTTAAAAACATTATCTCGTAGAAAGAATGAATTGAAAAATGAGGTCAGTGTGAAAAATATATTTTGTTATCATTATCTACTGCTTAGTGTTGCATAAGACCAGATTTAAATATCGTAAATCTATTAAATATCTGCAAGTGTTATTTTTCATTTAAGCCTGACTAAGCATTTAGTTTTTTTTTTTTTTAGACATTTAGGTGCGGAGCCAGATATGAGAATGGCTTACATATAAATGTATGAAATTCAAAACATCCGTGTCCATGCCGTTTTAGATTTTGTTTCTACTTAGACGATAAACTCAGCTGTTTGCTTAGAGCTTTGCCATATGAATTATGTTCTTATCGATCGGATAGTAAAACACTGAATTTTTTCTTTAAATTATTTTCTAAGAGTTCTAGCAGCTTTAATTTAACATTGTGTGTTCATTTTGTCAGTCTGCCTATATCGAGTTGACACACCAAACTGTTGTTCAATTAATGTGCGTAAGGCTCGATGTTGATCTCAAAGATCTCGACGGCGTCGCGGCAGATGACGCTGACGAAGGGCTGTCGTTGAAGTCACCGTCGCAACTGTGGCTCCATATAAAGGTCTAAGCCAGCCGTGAGCATGGCTTAGTTTGCAGAGCACCGTGGCCTGCGCATCTTTGTCGTTAGTGCGTGTATTTAACAATTGCATATGTACTTACCTATATATGCATATATATTTGTATATTGTGTTTGTCGTTTTTGTCTATAATGCATTTTCCGGCCATTGGCGATTTCTATCAACGTTTGCTTTTTCTTCTGCCGTTTTCTGCAAGTGGGTATTATTATTGAGAACTTTATCTCCAAATGTCATAAAAAAATCAATTTACAAATCAACCAAGTGTGACCAAAGAATATCAACGATTGACAATCAAAATCGGAAGATCTAACAATGTTTCCCTGTTAACAACATTTTTCGAGATTTTCTTTTTTTATGTGCTTGAATGTAATAAGGTTGAGCGACTGTGTGGTTTATGAGACGATCTGCAACGCTACATGGCGCACAGCATTTGGTAACATTTTATGAGGCATCTCTAATCGAAACTGCCGCGTATATCACCTAAGCGACCATAAAACTGTCAAATTGTTGCGGCAGTGGAGAGGGCACACGCATCATCTAATGGATAGCAAACAAAGCAGCGGCTTGTAAATAATAACAATAATTAAAATTGCATGCACAAATGCTTTGCGAAAAAAGCATGGAATATGTCACAGTAATGCTTATTGTTTACAATGATTATATAAGATGCAGATAGCAGATAGGCTCTCTCTTTTCTTTTAATTTTAATTTCCTTTTATTGTTTTGGCGATCTTTTCTCAAATTGGACAATTATTGCCCATTTAGTGGGCGTGGTGAGTAGCAAATTGATGCTGGAATTGATGCAATTGACTTCGGCAGCTCTTGGGAATCGAGTCAAAACAGTTAGCCATTGTGGTCGAGGTACCTGGGAATTGTCCAAATAACTGTGATTAGTAAATGTGTAAATAAATTTGCACAGCTTTACAAGTTAATGACATGAAGAAATCCAAACAAAGCAGTTGCATTTGGCAAATATATTGAAATATAAAAAAGACCACAACACAAAATTGCAACAGTTGCAATTGAAAGCCTCCACTTGTATTGTAATCGAGCTTTATATATTCTTTATTTATGCTTTCGTAGATTTATTGCCGGAGGGACTACGCTTTAGCTATGATGATCCGCAGAAATGGCAATACAGTTATCCACAGTGTGGCGGCTCCGAACAGTCGCCCATAGCACTCAACCCGCACAAAGTAATACCCATTGGTTTGCCGCCATTGTATTTTGGTTTATATGACGAACCCTTCGACGAGCTATTGAGCATTAGAAACAATGGACATACAGGTAGGTGGAAATCCTATGGAAATGTTCATTTCATATTTATGCTGAGTTACAGTTGAGTTCGGTGTGCCGGCGACAGTGTTTGGGGAACGCCCCTATTTGACGGGCGGCCTTCTGGGTGACTTTTATGAGGCGATGTCCGTCCACTTCCACTGGGGCTCATCCCAACGCAAGGGCTCGGAGCATTCGATAAACGGTCGACGCTACGATCTGGAAATGCACATTGTCCATCGGAATACGAAGTACCAGAGTGATGAGGAGGCGAGAAATCAAACCGATGGCATCGCTGTATTAGCCGTGCTCTTTAAGGTGGTGCGAGTAAGTGAATATACATAAAGCATTTTAAACTAATAACAATAACTAGCTAAAGCTAATGTCTGCTTTGACTACAGGCAGACTATTTGTATTACCAGCCTGGTCTGAATGAAGTCTTTGGATCGCTGTTACATCTGGGAGAGTTTAACAACAGCTTTACGCCAGCCGCATTTCTCACACTTGGGTCACTGCTGGGTAATTTGGACAGGGGCAACTTTTATGCCTACAAAGGTTCATTGACAACGCCGCCCTGTTCGCCAGCAGTGCTGTGGCATGTCTTCGCCGAGGTGCTGCCTATTTCCCATCGGGAATTACCAAAGTTTTGGCAGCTACGGGATCGCCTTGGACGACCACTGCTAAATACCTTTCGACCATTGCAATCAGGGGAAGCGCGGCAGGTGTTCCAGCGCCGCCCCACCGAGGAATATGTGTGGTTATAATATATGTTACAAGTTTATTGCCAAAAAAGATAAAAGTGTGCAACCGGTGTTAATGGGAGGCTGAGATAAGCCCATCGATCATTTGGTCTTGTAGCGCCCCAAGAGAGCTGCAATAATGCCCAGCTCTACGCCCAAAATGGATGAGCGCATCATGGCTAGCGGCAGCTTGAGGGCTGGCCGCTGTAGTCTTGCCACGCCTTGGGCGCCCACCTGTTTAGCCATCTTGTATGTGGTGACAAGTCGCCTCCGCGGGAGCGATACGTTGCGCAGCAGATCTGGTGGAGGCCGAAAGTTCACCGTGTGGTATTCGTGATCCCGCACATCAAATGGGGGGTGCGGTATGCGTATGCGGGGATTGATTGGTGGATAATATGGTTTGGTTCGTATTTTAGTGACTCGTCCAGAAACGCTGTCATTTTTACAATGCGCGGGCAGCACAGTTTGATTTTGAATATAGGGATTTGTCCTCAGATATTTGACCCTTTTTTTCTTGGGCTGGCTTTTTAATATGATTTTACTTAGACTTAATCGAATTGATTTATTGTCCATTTGCAACTCAGTGCTCCTCGACTTGGTCTTAAGTTTTAACAGAAGTCGATTCGGTAATGGTTTTTTGGCATTATAATAAATCCGTTTTTTCGCTTCTGACTTTGCTGGCTCGTCGTGTTTTTCACTGACCGGTTTTGATTCTTGTTGCCCTTTATTCTTAAAATCTAGTTTAGACTTAACAAATTCCTTTGGAATTAAAGAGTTCGTATTGATTCTGTCTTCGGATGAGTCTTTTACCCCCATTTTATCCTTGGACCATAAAACATTGGGTGCGATAAGAGGTTCCGGACAATCCTTAAGCGTCTTGCTTTCATGTTTTGACTGCTGTTTTCTATTTGGCAATGGTATTCGATCTTGCTGCTGTTTCTGTTCCTCTAATTTTTCTGGTTCATATGATTCGATAATATTTTTACAGATGTTTTGATACAGAGAGGAAACCTTCTTTTTCAAATTCTCATGCTTAAGGTCCTCGAAAGTGTCGTCGAGTTTCTTATCATCCGACAACCAATCCCATTCTGAAGAAGGCGTAACTTTGTCCTTGATATCCAGTAATTTATTTTCTATCCCTAAGTTTTGATTCTCATCGAGACCAATTTCAGGTGCATTTTTATCATCATCTCTAATCCTTTTCTCACTTTCAAGACGGCGAAATTTCCGTTTATCGTTATCACTGTTCCCCGACATTATATTTGGATCATCGTCAATGTTGGATCGCTTTAACTTAGGATATGTCTTTAGTTGTTGTTCGATTTCGAAGTTTTTGATAGCTTCGTTAACCATCTCGTCTAGAATGTCTCCTTTCACTTCAGGAGGTTCAAGGTGATTATTTTCTGATTCATGACGATTATCCTCATCAATGTTTGACGATGAAGATTTTGACTCATTCATTGTTTTTTCATCTCTGTTTTCATGTCGAACTTTTGGCGAGTCTTTGCTATCGCTTTTAAGTGATGCGAATTCCATTTCCGAGAATTGTTCGTCATTTTTAACAACTTTCGAAAAATCTTCGGTACTGTTTTTAATGGATGTTGATCTATTTTCAAAAGACTCTTCATTGTCACTGTTACCAAATGATTCGAATTCATTTCTATCGATATGATCCTCGAGCAACTTGTGTGTTGTTTGCAGTTCCTTTAATTCTATGGACGGATCAGATACCGAAAAATTATCATAATCTTCATCAAAATGTTTCAGATTTTGGGATTTGTGAACTGCTTCATATTGGACTTCTGGCGACTCGTTGCTGTCGCTTTCAAATGAAGTATTGTCCGGATTTTGTTTAACGTTTCGAGGCACCTTTGCCGAATCACTTTCAAAGGAATTGTCCTCAATTTGATCGATTTTTGTCGAGTCACAGTCGCTATCAGCAAGTGGAGTTGGTTCAAATGAAACGTTATACTCCTTGAATAGCTTCTGTAACAATCGCAATTGATTTAATTCATCAATATCCGATTCCAGCATAATCTGATCTTCCTGGTCTTCCTCAATACTAAAAGGTGTCAGTCTTGGATCAATGTCAGTGTCTTTATCAGTGTTGTAATTGTTATCCTTATTTTTACTAGACTGAAGAAATTTTGGAATGTCATTGATGTTATCATCGTTGGCATTGTTGGAAAGCATCTCAAGTTCATCGGGTAAAATGTCATGATGCGTCTGTTTCATATCATCCATTTTCGCGTCCGAATAACTGTCATCTTGCACAAAACTAAAACGTGTCAGTTGTGGATATTTTACATCGGTCTTATCAGTGTGGTGATAGTTATTCCTATCATTAACAGATTGAAACAATTTTGAAGTGTCATTGCTGTTGCCATCGTTAGCTGTAGATTGCATTTTCAGTTCACAGGGAAAAGTCTGCTGATGCATCTGTGTAATATCGAAAATTTTCGGATCTGTTGTGTGAAGTGGAGTTTGGCCCAGTGTCGAAAAATCTTGATTTTCGTTGCTTAAGCGCAGCGTCAATATTGGCTCTTCAGCAGTGCCCCAAATATCGCATTGACTGCTTAAATCTTTGAACGTCTCCGTTTTTGTTGACGAGCTGCTTTGAGTATTTGAGATTATTGGTTCTATGGATAAATCTCCCTGCAAAGTTTTCTGAATTTCTATATCCAATTGCTCCTCTTTGCTTTGCTTCTGTGTAGAATTTACAAAATGTTGATCATACCGCGTATATTGAGTGTTCAACTCAGGTGTGCCTTTTCCTTTCCGATCCTTTTCGATTGCTTTTTCTTGTGATTCAACAATGTTATAATGCACTTGGCATTTGTCGGGCGTATTTTCAATTGCAAGAGTTTTCCACTGATCCAATCCTTTCAAAATAAGTTCTTTATTAATATGAGAGCCCATTCCGTTAGTACCACTTTTATTTTTATCAGTTCCCATACCCAACACCAGAAGATCACCATTATTGCTTGGGCGATGAAGCTTATTAATTGCCAACGCGTCGTTTTCTTCTTTGCGCATTAACTCTAGGAACCTTAACACATTCGGCTCGTCCTCAAACAATTGGATTCTGATCATAGGCTCATTGTCGTAGTGCGCCTCTTTGCTGTCGTCACTTGCGTCAGATTTTGCCAAGTGCGGTTGTTCTGTCTGCTGCTTCTTCTGTTTTTCTGGGCTTCTAGCAACTTTGCTGGATGCTTTTCCGTGCTTATCACTCAATTTTTTTAATTTAGGCTTTGAGTCCGCTTTACTATCGTTTGCTGCGTTTGTTTGTTGTTTCTCGTTCTTGTTCTGAATTGGTTTTTCCGATACCCCTTTAATTTTTTCGTTATTCTTTTGATTTGTACCCTTAACCGTCACTCTTAATGCTTTATATTCATCACTTGACGCATTCAAACCGACGCCTCCCGATGGGTTTCCTTTATCAGGCTTGTCTATTTTCGACTGCTCTTTATTTTTAAGTCCTTTTGTTGTATCTGTAGATATCTTTTTGAAGCTGAGTGGAGGACTGTCTGTCCCAATTGACGGATTCTTGGACGAAGGACTGCTGTTCGAATTATCGGTTTCTGATCCCATTTCAATGGAATACCCAACGTTTCCACTCTTGGCTTTGTCCATGGTCCCAGTTGCTCCTTTATACATCTTTAATAACTTGTTTACCTCTGTAGACTTATTGGGAAGATTGAAATATTTATCATAGGGTTTCCAGAATCCTTCATTTTCCTCCTTAGACCTATTAAGCTTCTCCTGATCAACCGACTCAAGAATTATTTTCTCCGTCGAGCCTGGCATTTGCTCGGGAATAGTGTCTGCCACGTTCTCAAAAATACTTTCAGCATACGAAGTTCTTTCCATCAACTTTTCATCACTTTGCAGTTGTCTAATGGAGTAATTCCTAATGAAAGATCCGGATAAATGATTAAATATCATTAATTTTGTTACACTTACCTCATGTCCGGATGGTGTCGCAGGGTATCTATAATAGCTTGTGGGGGTACCTCCATCTGACAGATACGATGTATGACCGAAAACAGTGGATACCTTTTAAAAAACATACATTCAATACTTTAATTTATCATTTGGATTATCAATGGATTATACTTACATTTTCTGCAATCGCTTGCTCTCCAAATATGCATAGATTTCTTCAGCGATTATGGGTCCGAGCAGCTTGCGACCATTTAAAAGATTTGATTCAATTTCTTGTACAGTTTTTCGAGAGGTAACAAAGTTATTCGCAAATGTAACGTTTTTATCAGCTAAAAAAATAGAAACAAAACTAGAATGAAGAGAATGGGGTCTTCGAGAAGTCATTCTACTCACCGAAAGATGAAACCACGGAATTGGCAATGCCACAACTTTCAAAAAATGTAGACACTTGGGTAGTTGGATTAAAATTCTTGATGAATCGTATCATTTCCTTCAAGCCCAAATGAAGGCAAGCAACCCGAGCGTTTTCACCCAATCGCAAGCCATCAATAAAGCCGGCACTTAGTGCAACTAGGTCCTTCAGTGTGTTACACAGGTCCACACCAACCACATCATCTATAATGAACACCATGCAGTTCTCAGTCTGGAACAGGGTGATCAATTCTTTTGCATGCGCATCGTTGTCGCAGCCAACGGTCATCTCGCAGAGTTTTCCCTGTGCCATTTCCATGGCGCTATTGGCATTCATCATCGAATAGCACGGAATTTGTAACCGCTCGGCGATTGTATGCGAATACAGATTGAGTTCACCATCTCTAGTATGCTCCAGCCCCTTGACTAGCGAGACCGCATAGGCAGTGGGTTTCACATAGTCCTCTAATATGTTACAATATGATTTTACATAGCCATGCGGTGTGGCAAATATTAATATATCGGCACTTTGTGCAGCTTCAAGCAGATCATTGACCGCAATCTGACAAGAGCAGTTGAACGAATGGCAAGTACTAAACAAAAAATAAAAGAGCATCTTACCAAGTTATTGGGCAGCCTAATACCAGGTAGATATTTAATATTTTCATGCTGTTCGTTCATCAGATTAGAGAGATATTGGCTTCTAACTAGTTCATCGTACACATAGATATGAACTCGAGAATCGTATTTACCATTGAGCACATTTTTACACAGAGCAGTGGAAATAGCAGAACCCCTAAAAGAGGTTAAATGTATGGCATTTGTATTAAAAAAAAAAACGCTAACAACCACAATAACTGCCATATCCTACCAGCCCTCTGCTCCAATGATGCACACCTTTTTTCCTTTTGGCATAATAAAAGTGGAACAATTTAGCGGCGAAAAGGGACCACAAGCATTGAAAATAAAAAACTTTTCTTCTAAAAATTATTTATAGAATTTAATATTAATAATTTTGTTAGGCCGAACTGTCTCGAATGTGCCAAGACATAATAGTATTCTTTTAAAATCGTATGCTGACAGAAAATTCAGGGACAGCGTCGTTAAGAGCACGCATGAAATTCATAAACAATTCCAGTTGAGGGATCCACAACCGGTTCGTTAGATACTCTGATGGCTTTAACGAGTTCCTGCTTTCCCATTGCCTGTTGGGCTTCGTGTTCCGAAATGGCACGCAACTCAAACTCAGTAATGACATGTGAGATTCGATTTTTGGCTTCAGCCGCCAGTTTTGGTGGCAAGCTCTTAATACTGATGCAAGCACTTTCGAAGAACAAATCATAGCTGTCACGCTGTTGGACGGCTGATGCAGCTTTTGGGGTGAGGATGCTTGCAGATCCTTTTTGCACTGTAGACTTGGAATCTTTTTTTGCAATATCAAGAAAATACGCGTTCAACAACGCACGATCTCGGACAATGCTCTGCAGAAGTTCATCGCGATTCACCAGTGGTTTGGCTTTCATAGCATGACGCCTTCGAGACATATTTATTAGTTGCGACTGCAATATAAATAAAATTTATAATATATACATATATGTGTGTATTGCTTCTAGTTATTTACGTTCTAGGCATTAATCACTTTCATGTTGTGAATTTGTTTACAAAATCGCCGACACCGGAAAATAGAGATGTACAATGTAAATTCATGGTAAATCGATTGGTTTACTTCGGTATATGCGATGTATCGATTTAATTCACTGAATTTCAAAATAAATGCATTTTGTTCGTACAATTCATACTGATTTTAATAAATGTATTTACAATTTCTTTACAATTAAGTGATAATCTTACGTATATATATATATATATATATATATATATATATATATATATATATACATATGTATGTATTTGCATTTTTAGCCCGGATAACAATTTTATGTCAGCGTTCCATAGTGCGTATGATGTGGAATGTTATGGTGCCCGGTGCTCTGTGACGTCGGCATTGGCATCTCAATGTCCGCATTGTCACCATTTCCACTATTCTCTTTTAAAGCACGCAGCTCCAGTTCGCATATCAGCTGCGATACCCGCATCTTTGCCTCCGCAACGAGTTTTGGTGAAAGAGCTTTGACACTGGAGCTGACGCTGTCAAAGAACAGGTCCACATGATTTTTCTCTCTTGGGGGCGGGTGCGGTAACTGAACTCCAATTAGCTCTCGAAATGACTCCATTAGTTCGTTCTTATCCTGTTGGATTTGCATAAGAAGCTTAAGACCTTCTTTATTGGACGAACTGTTTCCGCTGCGATTGACTGCTGCACTGGAAACCAGTTGGCTTGCATTAGGCGTGCTTCTGATGAGGTTAGCTGCCGTCAGTGTCGCCTGCGTTGTTGCAATGGGTGCAATTGGTACCTGTTCCTGCGCTATGCCTTCGATTACCTCAAAGTTGTGTGAGCTGCCATAAAACCACATCAATTAAAAATAATAAGGATAGCAACATATGGAATATACGCACCTTTCTTCGATAACGCCATCGGTAGGGCTAACTGTAATTTCCACCGCCTCGGAAATGTTATCCCGAGCTATGGCAGCAGGTTCGGGCTTTACCGCGCACGCTTTAAGGGCACGCTTTCGCTGATGATAGTATTTACTTCGCTCCTGACGTACACTCAACTCCTTTCGCACAGCACCTTCGCCTTTGGTAATCAGTGATTCCAAATTCCGTTTGTGTTTCGTTGTGCGTTCATGCCGCACCAAATGACAACGGTTGCAATCCAGGCGACACTGACAAGCTCGGCAGAACGGCTTGTTGGGATCATCGGCGGAGCGCCGGAGCCATGGATCAAAGAGATTGAGCCACTTCTCACAAAACTTTTGGCTATATTTCTGCTTTCCACAGCCAGTACTACTATTGAGTTTCACTTTTAACTTCGCCTCTTTCCTAAATATATTTAATGGTGTTAGGCGATGAAGAAACCTTTTATCTATTATTTGGTCTTACCAGTCGGAATCCGACGTATTTTCGGAGAAACTCATGTTATTTATTTACGAGTTGTTCCTTTATTTTGATTGGTTTTTATTCATTTATTTATTCACGAATAGCATCGATACGATGTTGGTCGATAAATGAGTACGATGCATCGATTACAAAGTTCGTTTTATCGAAATACAAAAGATGCAGTCTGCATAAAGATACATTTTGAAAGTACATTTTAATTGGTTCACATATAATAAACTATAAGTGGACATATAAATAAATCATTTTTTACAAAACCAAAATCCACCTTCTCAGCGATACATTTTAAAGCTTTTTGAAAGCCAAAAATCTCATATCTTATATGCATGCAAAGTTTATTTAAATGAAGATGTTAAAAAAAAGTGCAGTAAGTGACTTCCTAGGCTTCACATTTTAAGCGTTAAAGATGTTCGTTGCTGCACTCCAGTATTATTTCTTTGAATGCTGTTTACAGTATTCCCAAATAAACAATGAGCCTGTAACGTGCACGTTTAAGGAACGCACCACTCCAAATTGTGGAATCTCAACAGCAAAATCCAATAATGCAATTAAATCCACTGGAATACCATGTTTCTCATGTCTATAACAAAATTGAAACTCATTATTACCACCCGTGAGAAACTAACACTAAATAAAAAAGACTTACCCTAACAACAAGATACATTTCTCAGGAAATTTAAAATCTGTAAAACTGATGCTTTCCGCCGTTTGTTCAGCACCCACAACTTTATATCCCAGCGATTGTTTTTCGATTAAAAATTCGGCAAGAGCAGCAGGCTTTACTTCAGCAATATTTAAGGTCTTCTCGGCGGTCATACTGAAAGTGAAGGTAAACTCAAACATAGTTGGATAAAATATATATACATTGATTATACCTCAAATTCGTAAAGTCACTTTTATCCGCGAGTGTCTTGGCAGCTAAAATCAATGTGTTGACGCCCAGTACCTCACAGGTCCGTGCTAGGCCACCAAGATTTGGTAACTTATCTATCAAAGAAGCTACCACTATCATCTCCTGTTCGTGTTGTTTTCCGTCCGTTTCATCTAAATCTATATAGTGATATATATCGTTCACAGGATTCATTTTTCTCTGAACATTTAAATTTGCTGTATCTGTCAGCACTCCAGGTACACTTGTTGATGAATTCCTTTTCGATTTAAATGCAGTTCGCGACTCCTCTATGGCTTTATCATGAAACCTTATGTCATAGACATATTCATCGAATGGCGTATTTGTCATGTATAAAATATTATCAGCAGCAGATTTAGATTGAGATATTACTGTGGGTAATAATAGGCGAGTTTCTTTTTGCAATTCGTGCAACTTAGATCCCAAAGTAATTTCAATACTGGTCTTTACTGCATTAAGTATAGGCCATTCAATACTGAAAATATTTAAATTAGTTTCATATTAATTAAGATACCTGCCATACCATACCATAGATACCTGCGTTCTTCAGATTTCACTGCAAGCCTATGAAGAACCAACTGAGCGAGAAGACGTGTCTGATAATGTGCTCCCATTGTGTGGGGCAAAATTAAACTGACGATTTCTTGCAAATGTTGAGATTTAATATTTTTCCAATTGAGCATGCAATAAATGTGAACGACCGAAATGATAGACACCTGCTGACTGGGCTTAAGCGAAGCCAGCGACTGCATTCGATCCAATAACGTAGCCACACTGGGCATCAGCTGAGCAACGAGACACTCGTAAATGTAGCTGATGTTTAGCTGATCATTGAGCGCCAGCAATGCTGTCCACATTTCATCAGACCATTTGATTTTATCTTTCATCGTTAACAATGCCTTAGCAATGCGTATTTTGATTCTATGCTCTTTGCAATTTTCAAAATAACGCGGCTTCTTTTCTGTTAACTCCTTGTTGATGCGCAGTAGCTCATCACATAAAGCATTTACTTTACCGTCCGATTGCTGTTTAACAAAATTTATACATATAGCTCGGTATGCTACATCTTCGTATGTATCTTTGATAAATTTTTGGACATAAGCTGCTTCGATGCTGTAAAGTGATATAAGATATATAAGAAATATAAATATTTGTTATCATAGCTAATTTACCGAGCATCTCCTGTGCTGATTTCGCCATCAAGAATGCAGTTGACGACTATAGAGTTGGGCAATATTTTCGCATTCATTAAAATGTTCCAAATTAAAGAGAAATCTTTTATGATTACAAGAATATCCGCCAAAAGTTTCTCATTTTCGTCATCGCTCAGATTTTTGGCTGCATATTGAAGAAGGGCCACAGCGCTAGACAATTTAAAACGTATATATTTACTTAATTATATGTGATTATAGCAGGATGAATTTGATGTGGCGACTTACATGACTAAACTATGTGTATCGTTCTTCATTATGGCCACAAATTTTGCAAGAATATTTGTAATGTCTGGAAGTGGTGAGCAAATTGTTTGCAGTAGCTTTGCAAGACGTTGTTGCGTTTTAATTGTGCCGCGTTCTAGAAGTTCGATCGGCTGCAATTCTAGTTCTTTCAGTTGACTCCAGCTCTTCAGATGCATCTGAACGAACCAGTCTACACAGTGCTCCATTACATAGGATTTCTCGTCTTTAGTTTGACAGTTAAGTTGTTGCATTAAATATTGCTGTAATTCCCCAAGCTGTGCTTCCTTTTGACAATATTCAATATTGACATTATAGTGATTCGAATAGAAATCCAAGTACGATTCCAAGTCAGCTATATGAGACAGTGGTATAAAGCGGCCCCAACCGTGTCGATCCTTTGGCAAACTATTTAATAATCTGATGAGCTCATTTATGTGACTA
The DNA here is from genome assembly GCA_035043845.1 of Drosophila picticornis. NCBI lineage: Eukaryota > Metazoa > Arthropoda > Insecta > Diptera > Drosophilidae > Drosophila > Drosophila picticornis. The sequence continues at coordinate 4,004,527 of JAWNMR010000362.1, forward strand.
CTTTGATATACAGATCCGAAAATAATTTCGTAACAACGTTTGCTAAAGTGAGCTATCTCCTCCTTTATATTGTTGCAATTTTCCATTTTTCTGATCAAACGATTGTTCTCCAAAGGGAAATAATCGCTTGCGTTGAAAAGTGTCTCAATGAAAATCAGATAATCGGCCAATGTAAGGCTTTCGATGGTGTCCTGTAAATATGTAATTAAAATAATTTGAATAAAAAATTTTTTTTCTTTAAATTAATAACCAGAAAATCACCTTTAATAGCAGAAATACGCATTGGTTGCATTTCATTCGTATTTTCGGATTTCTCAACGTGCGAACTCGTGAGCTGAGTTTGAGCAACACGTTTTTGTTGTTGGATGCAACTTGCAGCGACTCCGTCTCAGTGCAATGGAGCAGCCAAAAGTGCAGCGGTACCGAGACCCAAGGCACCGTAACCAATGCTTCTAAAAATCGCTGAGTGTCGGCCGACGATATGAATTTTTCCACATCTAATGCGGGCAGCATGTTACATTCGACATTGTACAGTTGTGTTCTATTTGTGGCTGCTAGGAATTCGGCCAGCAGATTGAGGCGCAGCAATTTAGCCACGTCAAAGTGCTTAAAGAAATACGATAATGTCCAGCGCAGCACCAATATGTTGTTATCTTGCAAGAGTTTCACATACAAGATGCGTAACCAGCTTAGCCATTCGTCGCCCTGATTACTGGACGAAATACGGGGCAGCAGTGTGCCGAGCGTGGGCAGCACCAAATGCGATTGTTGCTCCTCGAGGGTCTCCATAATGGTGACATAGGAAGACCAGTGAGACTCACTGCACTTAAAAATGTCGAGCACGAGTGTAGTTGTGGCCTCTGCATTTGCCGTCAGCATTATCATTTGGAGTTTTCTCATAAGAAAGTGAGCCGACTTGCGATGCTCGCGGAACTCCGACTGCAGCAGAGTTTTTATGACCGTCAACAGCTCGATGGAGCATGCGCATTCTGTGCCTAGTTCACGAACAAAATCATCGAAGAGCTGTACGAGGATTTGGGCAGCGTACGGCTGACGCTCGCTGCTCAGACTTAGCGACCAGAGCTGACGCAGCACGAATTTTCCATCGATGCGCGGATACTTGCGCAGATGAATTTGTACACAAATGAGTACATTGGCTACTAGCTGACGGCGCAGGCCATGTGGACTGCCATCGTCGTCATCTTTTCGGTCGGCGATCACAACCGAAATAAGCTTGTGAAATATTTTCGGACCGAATTTCACATTATACTTGTTGTTGTTTTGCAACAGGTTGTAGATGCACTGCAGCACACGCTTTAGGGCCAATTCACTGTCCTTGTGCAAATCAATCAAATCGTAGAGCAGCTCATCTAGTTCGGCTATTTCACCCAGTAAGTTTTGATTTTGTATATATGTATCGACCGCATGCACAACGGCATGCGTTGTTGTCGCAGTTGTTGCTTTTGTTGAGGGCAACGACATTTTAATTTTTTTTAACGATTGCAGCTAACTAAAAACAATTAATCTATAAATAACTAAGAAATTCTACGTTTTGCATTCGTTATTTCACAACCTGGCATAAATATTTTTTATTTATCGACAATCTTTGCGTCAACTTCAATAGTTTAACAGCTGATCTGAATTCGACAATCTGGCAACTTTACAATTACATTCGAGCAGAATTATAAAACGGTTGGCAGGCTTTTCATTCCTACGAGCAGATGAAATTAAAGAAAAGATGCTTTTTATTAAGCACGAATATTTCAAAATATAAATATGCAAAATTAATTTTTTTCAATGTACCAATAACTATAAATAAGCCTTGACCTGTGATTTCAGCCCATTTTTTTTTTACTTTTACAAAAGGGGTTTTTATCTTGCAATTTCATTTGATCAGGATTTTTTTATGCAACTTGTGATTTTTTTAGAGCACTTCGCTTTTATTGCGGCCGTTTCTTTGGATTTTGTTTCCTGAGAGTTTTGCTTCATGTGGAGGAGTCGGAAAGAGATCTTATCTGCCTTTAAGGCATTTACAGACATCACTTTAAGCGTCTGGTCGACATTAATAATTCTTAGTTTGGCCATTTGTGCTAGACTCATTGTCAGAATACGCGCAAAGTCGATGCAACCATTCGCCATTGCCTCAGGAACAAGCGGGCAGACACCGCGATAAAGTACCGATTGTCTGGCTACCCTCGGACTATCCGTAACAAAGACAATCGGACACCTTGGGCGAAACTGACTTATCAATTGAGCCATTAACGGACATAGACTGACAATAACTATGGCGTTCGCTCGACTCAAAGATGCGATTTCAGTGATGCCTGAAGTAATCGCCGATAAGTTATCTGACGTTGATGACTGTACCACGGTCTTCATCTCATTTTGCATCTGCTCGTACCATAGGACAGACTCCACCTTTGAACATAGATCCGTCATGCATTTGACGCACTCCACGGGATACTTGCCTTTGGCTGTTTCGCCGGACAGCATTACACAGTCGGCGCCATCGAATATCGCATTGCCAACATCAGAAGCCTCGGACCGAGTTGGTCGCGGATTGTCCTCCATGGATGCTAGCATCTGGGTGGCACAGATAACTGGCTTGCCCATCTTGTTACATTTCGCAATTATACATTTTTGGGCCAGTACGACTTGCTCGGTGGAAATCTCGATTCCGAGATCACCACGAGCCACCATAACACCATCTGAGGCGGCGATGATGCTGTCAATATTTTGCATACCCTGTTGGTTCTCAATTTTTGATATGATCTTTATTTGCTTTCCTTGAGTCCCCAGGATTTTACGAATTTCATCAATGGCCGTAGCGTCACGAATGAAAGAGGCAAAGATCATGTCCACATCTTGCTCAACGCCAAACTTCAGATCCAGTTTATCCCTCTCTGAAATGCTTGGCAAGTCAACGGGTGTACCAGGCAAATTAACACCTTTGCGGGAACCGAGCTTTCCGCCATTCACCACCTCACATAGAATCTGGTTGCCAGTGACTTGCATCACCCGCAATGAGATAAGTCCGTCATCGATGTATATAATATTGTCCGGCTTAATGATCTGGGTGAGTTTTTCATAGTCAACGTAAATCATGTTCTTGTTGCCTTTGTTCTCCACGCTCTTATCGGTAGTTAACTTGATATTATCGCCCTTCTTGAGTACAATTATAGCCGTATCGCTGCCCTCATTTTGACCTGTACGTATCTCTGGCCCCTTGGTGTCCAATGCAATGGCCACTGGCTTGTGAACCCCCATCTTATTAGCATAGCAATTTATGGCCTTGCGCGTCGCTTGTATTGTCTTGCAGTGGTATTCGTGCGTTCCATGCGAGAAATTTAGGCGCACCACTCGCATCCCAGCCTCGATTAGCCTCAAAATTGTCTCCGGCTTATTGGTAGCAGGACCAATTGTGCAAATGATTCCACTCAGCGCATAATCTAAGGTGGGCGCATTAAACTGCAATCGGGATTTGTAGTCCAATTGTGAGGCAAAGGGACCACGATCTAACTGCACCATCGGTTGCGAGACCTTCATGTTTGGTCAGTTAACACATATACAATATATAAAAGATTACAAAACAAGTAAGTCGCTTACAATTTTGGCATTGTTGGAGTAGCTGGCGGTATCTCGAGGCACCATCCATGGTGCCACACGACATGCACTCCGCACAACGTACGTCATGATTAGCGATTATATCAGCCGCCAATAACGAAAATTTATACGATTAAAAATTTTGTAAAGTCTGACAATTTTTTTTGATCTGAAATCCAACACTATATTTCGAGACACCTAATCAAATTTCATAAATATGTTCAGTACATGTACATATTCTCTCCTCCAAGCTGGGTATCGCCTAGTTGAACACCCCCGACTCGCACAAATGTGTCTAACGCTTGTTTATTTGTATACGATACATATATAGATTAGTTTTTATTATTCCTTGTTGCTATAAAGAACGCTATTTTTAACAATGATAAATTATTTCTTTATGTGTGAGTTTGTGTCACGGGCTCCGTGCCTGGGAGCTCCAACTGTGGCGCTTTGGCAGCGGTTAGGTGTTTCCAATTTCGATTTATTGATAGTCCGTATATATTTTGTTGAGAATTTTGTAATAAATCAACTTGGTTAATAACAATAATTGATGCAAGCATGAAGCGCTTAGAACGCTTTCACTGCGGTACAGCGGATCAGGTTTATTCGACGGTACTGTAAGATTTAATGCCAGATTAGTCAGATATCTGTCTCTGTCTCTTTATATATATATTTAGGTTACTTACACAATACGAATGGTGTTGGTAAAGCCGGAGCCCTGCTTCCAGCCGGTGACAACGACAACAGAATCCCCAGTTTTGATGAAGCCGTTCTTCTTGCCCACCTGTAAACCGAACTGGACACGCAAATCGACATCCTTCAGCCAATCGGGCTGTGCAGCTTCTGCAAAAATTCGATAACTTATTAAATGACTCGTGGGGCTGCAGCAGTTGAGATGTGACTTACCCTTGTAGATGAGTGGAACCAGGCCACGGTATAAGTGAGCCTGACGAGCGGTTTGCGGGAAACGCGTAACGGCAATAATGGGGCAACGTGGGCGATATTTGCTCACCAGGAAGGCGGACTTGCCGCTGGTGGTGATTACCACAATGGCAGCTGCCTTGGCCTTGTTGGCCGCCTCGACGGCAGCAATTGCCGCCGCATGTGGAGCATCCAAAGTATTTGCAGAGGCGCCGCGAACTAAATCGGCAAACAGATTCTGATGCCACAAAGCAGCTTCAGCCTCCTTGCAGGTCTTGGCCATGGTCAGCACACACTCCAGCGGATATTCGCCCTTGGCTGTCTCGCCAGACAACATGACACAGTCGGCGCCATCCAGCACTGCATTGGCCACATCAGAGATTTCGGCACGCGTGGGACGCGGCTTCTTCACCATGGACTCCAGCATCTGGGTGGCGCAAATAACTGGTTTGCCGGCCTTGTTGCAACGAGCTATCATTGCCTTCTGAGCAAGGAACACCTTTTCGGCGGGTATCTCAATGCCCAGATCGCCACGGGCAACCATGATGCCATCACCAGCCTCAATAATCTCATCCAGATTGTGCATGCCCTGTTGGTTCTCGATCTTGGAGATGATTTTGATATTCTTGCCTTTCTCGCCCATCACTTTTCGAATTTCTGTCAGAGCGGCAGCATTGCGAATGAAAGAAGCAAAGACCATGTCCACATCCTGTTCCACGCCGAAGAGCAAGTCAGACTTGTCCTTCTCTGACACAGCGGGCAAATCGACGGGCACGCCGGGCAGATTAACACCCTTGCGGGAGCCGAGTGCACCACCGTTCTCCACCTCGCAGACAACGGTGTCCTTGCTTACTTCGCGCACCACCAGCGAGATGAGACCGTCGTCGACAAAGACACGATTGCCAGGCTTAACAACATTGACGATGTTCACATAGTCCACATAGATCACCTCCTGGGAGCCATTCTCAAGGAAATCCTTGTTGGTGGACAACTTGATGGTATCGCCCTTCTTTAGATCAATCTCAGCTGTACCACTGCCGGCAATGAGACCAGTACGGATTTCAGGACCCTTCGTGTCCAAAGCAATGGCAACGGGATGCTCGTAGCCCAACTTGGCCGAATAGTTCTTGACAGCAGTACGCACATTAGCCACTGTCTCCGCGTGATATTCGTGCGATCCATGCGAGAAATTCATACGGGCCACATTCATGCCGGTGGCGATCATCTTCTCCAGCATCTCAACGCTGCGCGATGCGGGGCCAATGGTGCACACAATGCCGGACAGACGCACATGGGGAACGGGCGAATCGAACTGCAAGCGGCACATGTGCTCCAATTGGGTATCAGCTCCGGCAGCCATGTTTTGCGGTACTTCGTTGGGCTGCGATAAAAATTGAATAGATTATTATGTAGCATGCGAATGCCAATTGCCAAAAATAATTATCGTTGTTAATGAGGTGGGCAACCAAAAAACAAAAACTAAAAGAAAAACAAAAAAATTAATAATTGTGCGGTTCAGCCGTTGATGGTTTATTATATCGATATACCCAATACCCACTCCCACTTAAGGGAAACAGAGTGAGCGCACGAGCCGAAACCCACACGCACGAAAGAGGCGAAAAGCCAAAGAGAGCGAGAGTGGGAGAACTACATATGTTCTGATGAAAGATTGATAGATGGGAAAGATTTTCGCATCGGCAACTGCGCTGCACCGTCGAAGGTCACAAAATGTGCATTTACAGCAAAAAGCTTTAAAAAAAAAACCGTTGCATAATTATCATTTACGCAAAGAGGCAAAATGTAAAGAAAACGTCTACAGTTTTCATACAGACTTGATGTGAGGTACATTGTATGCATACATATAAATATCTACATGTATAGCGTAGCGCAATAAATTTGACATTGACTTTGACAGTGGGTTTTGTACCCCGGCTGGCTGGATTTTACCTTTAGCGTTGGAGCCACGTCAAAAATGGATACGTTAACCATTTTATTGCCTAGTTGCTGAAGGCTGTACAAGTTACGAGAATTATATTTAGAATATTGACCGACACGGACACGGATATGCACAAAACAGTGAGTTACGAAGTGTTGCACGGCAAAAATGTTTGCTTTGAAAACCTAAGCACACTGGGGTTTTTCACACAACGGCACAAAATGCTCGACTGCCGTTCGCTGCGAGTTTTGGTGGAAAATTTTGGCAAGGCATTCAGAATGTCGGTAATGCAATGAACAAATGAGAGCAAAACCACGAGACTCTGTTGAAAACGGAAAAAAATGAACAGAGAAAGAGAAAGGCAAACAGAAAGAGAGTCCGCCTGTGGCAACAGGCCACCCCTAAAAGCCACCCAAGCACGATAATGATGAGAGACATTACGACAAAAATTTATCGAAAAACTGTGCGGAAAGCTTGGAAGTTATCTGTCGCTGTTGTTGCCCGCCTTAACAAAAAAAAAAATGCGATTAAGTCTGTCGGTTTCACAAATGAGTTCAACAAATCTTGGGACTGTTGGGAGTGTAAACAAAAAACATTGATCGTCAGCTGTTTGTTGAAGAATATATATGTATATATATATACACACACACACACAAACGTACGTATGCGTAATACATTTTCTAATTATCGCTTCGAAAACCACACAGAAAGACGCCGTCAATGACGTGGAACCTTGAAATTTTGTTATCGTTGGCGTTGTCGATAATTAAATACCCTCTAATACAAGGAGTACACTTAATCTTTCAATTGATACGTTTTATCAAGTTATCTTGAGCTACTCGCCGGCATTTAAACAGAAGAAAAGAACTACATTTGAGTTTATGAGGATCTAAGATATTTCCCCTAATGCGTTACACACTTCGTCACATAATGGAATACTCTTTGAAAGGGTATTTTAATATCAGTGCCGAAAAGAGAGGCGTACAGCACGCATGCTCACTCATTCACTCTCACACCTTTCACAAGAATAGAGTGCGTTCGGCGCCAGTTGTAGGGGTGCCCTACGTTTGTGACAGGCACAAGAGCGGCGACAAAGCTTTTGCTTCGAGAGCTTTTTCTAATCGAGACAACAACAACCAAAAGTTCTCTTTAGGTGAAAGTGCTTGCGCTTTTATACATTTCCAAAGGCTGTTGGTCTCCGCCCTTGAACCTTGCACGAAGGTTATTGTCACACTATTTTGGAATAATAAACCAAAATATGCATTCCATCGAAAGAAAAAGCCGGTGAATTATCATTAGCATTGTAATGCATATTAAGACGTTGTTAGACTTCCTCAAAAATACATTTGCACATATTGTATGTGTTTGCGGTAATTTTTTTTTTCTTCAAATGTAAGCGCGATAATAATTTTGATTGGATTTAATAAAAAAAAAATGTATAAATATATAAGCACTTGGTGATTACTGTTGCATCTTCTTATGGCGTGTTTGATTTATATGTGGACAAGCTTTTGTATGGAATGACTTCTATTTCACCTTTACATATTTTTTACCCGCGTATTAACCGGCCGCACAAGTGTGTGTGTGTGTGTCGCTATACGTATGTATGTATACGAGTCACTGGATTGTTTTATTCTCACGGTGTGGGCAAATCGTTTCCATCATCAACAAAACAAAAACAACAATGTTGCCATATTTGCGAAACGAGCAATTACAGTTACGCACTGAAGTCATCGTTCTTCATGGAAGACTTGTATGCATTCACTAGTTGTACTTATGCAGTATGCTAATGTCAAATGAAAAAATGTATATATTTACCTTCGCTGAGTATGAAAAGTAACGATTGGGTATAGATGTATTGTTACTCCTGTTTTTGGAATAAATTTATTTTAAATGCACAGGCTGAGAATACACCAAACACAGGTTACGAGTTACGAGTTGCGCGCGATCTGCTTTGCGACTAAGAACTTTTTTCGTTTCGCCAAAACAAAAAGTTTAAAGAAATTCGATATCGAAATGCGTGTTATTTTATCGATATATTGTAGTAGTTGTGGCGGTACGTTCCAACTATCGATATTTGAAAATGCACATTATTATGATTGACTCCTATTAGAATCCGAATTTATTAGCAAAAATTAAATACAACATTTGAATAAAAACTTATATGTTATATTATATCAAGTTCGTCTATCAAGCTCTGGCACCTAATCATGGACATACCGTTTTGTGGCAAATAGCTAACACTATCAATGTGCAAAAGGCTGTTTATTTGCAGATTTTTTTCCAAAAAGTTGATCTGTGCCGTAGTCGGTCGATGTGGAAAGTCTGAAAATTATATTCAAAATATTTGTATTACCATACTTCATATTATCAATTTACCTTCAATCAGGCAAATGTTGGTAAAACAGGGCACTGCCAAGCCAGCTGGATAACGGCGAATGTCCTGCTCGGTGACAGAGGCACAATTGGTAAAGTCCAGAAACATTACGTTGTATGTACAATCCAACTGATTTTGTTTTATTCTCATCACTCGGGCACGATACCAAACATCTTTAAATTTTGCAATAACATATTCTCTTATACTACAATATGCAGTAAAATAATATAAAACAAAAATAAATAAAATATAGTTTTAAATTTAAACTTAATCCACTTACATCGGTTTATAGGGCTTTGGGTCCTTGAATTTGGACAAGCGAGAATGCAGATCGGAGAAGTCGCGTGCATTGTTGCTGTCGAAAGCGCCAAGGATGCCGCGCGAAACGTTCGCATTATCCACAATAAAAATATCGAGTCCCCCATTAGCTTGGCTGGTTAGGCGCTTACATTCAAAGGGCTAAAGATTTAAATCTTAAATGGTATTTGAACGATTTGACATTTGATATAAGGCAACGTACTGAAATTAATACAGGTTCCACATTAAGTTTAGTCGTATTATGTGTGGGGTCCTCCGGTTCGCTTACAATAATTGGCGTAACAGAAGGCATAGAAACTAATGCTTTTGCTGGACTATCTTTTGTTTCAGCCTGCACTCTAGAGGTTGCTTTTCTTGCTAAAACTGAAGTTGGAATTCTCTCAATGGCAAAAATCCTCAATTCTTTATCCAATTTGATTTCATTGGGATCTGAGATATTTTTTGTTTTAGAAATCTGCTCGGGGTTGGCCACAGTAGTTTGATCCATTTTCAACATACGTTGCAAATTGGTTATTTCACAGCTTCTTGATTCTTTATCTAATTTGATTTCATTGGCATTCGAGATGTTTTCTGTTTTAGAAATCTGCTCGAGGTTGGCCACAGTAGTTTGATCTATTTTCAACATACGTTGCAAATTGGTTATTTCAGAGCTTCTTGATTCTTTATCCAATTTGATTTCATTGGGATCTGAGATATTTTCTGTTTTAGAAATCTGCTCGGGGTTGGCCACAGTAGTTTGATCCATTTTCAACATACGTTGCAAATTGGATATTTCAGAGCTTCTTGATTCTTTATCCAATTTGATTTCATTGGGATCTGAGATATTTTCTGTTTTAGAAATCTGCTCGAGGTTGGACACAGTAGTTTGATCCATTTTCAACATACGTTGCAAATTGGTTATTTCAGAGCTTCTTGATTCTTTATCCAATTTGATTTCATTGGCATTCGAGATGTTTTCTGTTTTAGAAATCTGCTCGAGGTTGGCCACATTAGTTTGATCAATTTTTAACATACGTTGCAAATTGGTTATTTCAGAGCTTCTTGATTCTTTATCCAATTTGATTTCATTGGGATCTGAGATATTTTCTGTTTTAGAAATCTGCTCGGGGTTGGCCACAGTAGTTTGATCCATTTTCAACATACGTTGCAAATTGGATATTTCAGAGCTTCTTGATTCTTTATCCAATTTGATTTCATTGGCATTTGAGATATCTTCTGTTTCAGAAATCTGCTCGAGGTTGGACACAGTAGTTTGATCCATTTTCAACATGCGTTGCAAATTGGTTACTTCAGAGCTGCTTGATTCCTTATCCAATTTGATTTCATTGGGATCTGAGATATTTTCTGTTTTAGAAATCTGCTCGAGGTTGGCCACATTAGTTTGATCCATTTTTAACATACGTCGCAAATTGGTTATTTCAGAGCTTCTTGATTCTTTATCCAATTTGATTTCATTGGCATTTGAGATATTTTCTGTTTTAGAAATCTGCTCGAGGTTGGACACAGTAGTTTGATCCATTTTCAACATGCGTTGCAAATTGGTTACTTCAGAACTGCTCGATTCCTTATCTAATTTGATTTCAATAGCATCTGGGAACTTTTCTGCTTTAACAATCTGCGCGTGGTTGGCAACAGTAATGTTATCCTTTATTGTATCAGGTTTGTGTGTAGCCGAATTTAGGTACTGATCAACGGATATTTCTGTAGCATCAGCAGCGCTTTTGGGAAGAGGATTGTTATTGATGTGCAGTGTGTGTTTCGGAGAAAATGTATTACAATGGACAGCTCCATTCGAACAGAAATCGCGTATTTGTTTATTCAGCGATTTATGCGTCTCTACATGCAGCAGTTCAACATTACAGCCATTGATATTAGTAACTATAAATTGTTTACCATTGAAACTCTTTAGAAAATCGTTGATTTCATCGGTATGTTTACAGTTGGGCACACCATTTATATGCACCTCCAAGTTGTGGCAAGGCAGCTCCAAGAGTTCGCTACTAATCTCGCGCATTTCAGCTTTATTTCGAACAATAATCATGCCTAGATCCAGAAAGTGAAGTCGAGCAGTTGAATTAATTCCACCCAATATTTTAACACGCTGGAACTGCCCATTGTATTCGGCCAGCGCGTGGCCAGCAGGGATTTTTTTCTTCAATTTTGGCTGATTCTGGCCTAATAAATTCACCTAGCATAAGTTATACATTAGTAAACGTTTCTAACAAATTATCATAAATAATTTCATATTTATATTGAAAATACATACATTGTAGCATCTACACCCACTTACCTTCTGACAAATTTTCAAATGAGCTTCCTCAGCAGTTTCGCTGGCGTCGCGTATAAAACAGCGATTCGGATACCGAAATCCTATGACATAAACAATACTATTATTTAGTGGCATGACCACATGAGCCATTACTTCAGTAATGGATTTGGATGGAACTTTCTTTGAAGTAATGTTATTGGAACTGCTGCTGTTATTGTCACCAATTGGTATTGGTGGCTGAGCGGCATACGTATTATTCATAACTGTGTTTGTGTTGATGTTGCTCTTATCGCAATCAAGCACAGTGGCAAGTTGAACAACATTCGATTTTTGAGCTGACAGAGCATTTGCTATACCGATGCTGCTGGGGACAGCTGCAGCAGAAGAATTAAGCGCATATGTGGAATTGATATTGGAAAAGGCAGAGCACTCCTTGGGACGCACCAAAGCAGGAATTGAGAAGCATATGTACCGATGACTTTGCCAATCGTTTAGCTGGCATTGTCTTGTGCAATAGAAGTCGCCGCAGCGATGGCAAACGAAACTTGTTTTTGTTGAACAATACACACAGTATCCGTTCGGACTCGGATTTAAGTTTTTAATATTTGCCATTATTGGTCGAATTTTTTCATAAAATCATAAAATCACGCTGAATGCCGCTCTCGACTCAATTAAAACGCCCAAAACTTATTATGAACTAGGAATGTTAGATTCGTACAATCGAAACTGAACTGACAACTCCGATATCCTGAACGATAAGTCGTAAGAAATTATCGGCACTTTTAATGGCTCAAGTTTGTTTTTTTGCAACACTGCCATTTCAAATTGTAAATTTTGCTTGCCCGATACAACAGTTATATAATTTGCAATGTTGTTTTAATGAACTACATATATATATATATATATTTTTAAGTATTGATTTCAAAATTTTAATTGCAATCAATACTGAGGCGGGTAGATATATATTAAATTGCAAGATTGCTACGACTTTTCCTTCACTAACTGCTGTAACAGTCACTGTTTAACACAAATTTTAAGTTTAACTATGGTTTCCTTTCCTCTTGTAAAACTAGGCATGCTAGCTGTCAGGCAAATAAGTAAACCCATTATCAAAGTAATCAAGCAAACTGCCGAATCAAATCAAACATTTAGAGCATATCTAGTTAATCCAATAGCCCAAAGTAAGTAGCATCAACGTTATATAAGTGTAATATAATTTAAATTAGAGAAGGGTCTTAATCTTAGCCTACCATTGGATTGGTGTAAGATCTAAAATGTGGATGATAGGCATGAGCCAACCGAAGTATGTGACACCATTAAACAAATCCATGGCTATTGAGACTGGCAGTAATCTTATCGGTGAGATATGCCTATTTACAGTTTGTGCCAGCTTGATTTCACTGGAGTTTTTACGGTAAATAAGCCAATACCGATTTGTTAAGGTGCTAATTAATAATTCATGTTGTTCATTTAGACAATCAAAAAATGATCAGATTAAAAATAATAAACAGAAGGAAGAGAAGGAAAAACTGATAAAAGATATTGAAGCATTGCAAGATCGTGTTATGGCTCAAACTCAAGAAATTCATAGTCTTGAAGCCAAGTTGTGTCAATTGCGTAGGGTTCTAAATTAAATACGTATAAAGATCAAGTAAAAATGTGTATATACATTATCCAATAAATTGTGTGTTAATAGTTCAATAAAAAAAGTATTGAGCAGACTTTCTGAAAATTTTTTGTTAAAAAAACATGTTAATCGGTTTATTTCAAATCGGAAAAATAGCGAAACGTAAGTTATTTTTTAAAAATTACATTTGCGCTCCGGCAGTGCAATTGCTAAGCTCTTTGGAGGCAAGATGTACAATTCAAATGATAAAATTGCCACAACCCAAACGGATTCCAAACGGAACGCCTTCCAGAAAAAACGCCCCTGAGATAGGCGCAAACATTTTTAACGAGCTTTTTGTGATTCTGCTACGCCTAGCTCCGATATTTTCACCATTCCATTTATCGACCACTAGTCCAACAAATTAAAATTAATTTCCAATGGAATAGCATAATACGTTACCTAGTTAATAAGTTTCAATGAGCATGTGAAATAATTAGGGCCTTATGTAGATGGATAGACATTTGGTTGCATGATTGCATAAATAATATTCGTGGATGGGAACAATCCAATTTCCTATTTATATAATCCAATCAGTGTTTAACAATTTATGTAACGCTTGTTGAACCGTTCCCGTTTGATATATATGCATTTCAAGAAAGTGCTTTCATAATAGTATTACAAATTCAAATTTTAGTTTTGATTTATAAATAAATTTAGACGGTTAGACTTTTTACTATAGATTGTTACTGCCTTAAACAGGTTTCAATTCTGTTTTATTCCATAGAATTATATCTTACAAATCTAAACTGGATATTAGTTCCAGAAAATCCTTTACTTGTGCTATTCAAATAAGAGATAGTAGGCTTAAAATGATAGTCTTTTAAGAACATATTTATAAAAGTTATGTTGGGTTCTCTTTCCAATTTCGGTTACCCCAAACCAGATATCCAATACGTACATGAATGCACTCGTAAATATTCTACTCTACAAAGAATAACCACAATTGAATATTTGAATTGTTTTTTTTTTAGAACTTTATACTTACTTGTTAAAAAAAAAAACCACCCCTGTCTAGACTTCAGTACAATCCTTAAATGCACCTGTACTTTAACTCTATAAGGAATAGTCATAATCTGTAATTTAATTTATATTATTTGTTCAACTTTGACACTTACACTTATCCTTTGTCTGCTGTTCCGTTGCTTGTTCCGCTAACAAATCCAACATAACTTCAATCTTTAGATTGCACATATTATTCTCCTCCTCCAAGGCACGAAATTTCTTATTCAAACGCAGCATATCCTCAACATCCCCCTTTCTCGTCGCGTGCATCCAAATACCATCCGCAAATCGTAGCTCCTTGTTGCCCAAGCTCAAGGATATATTACGAAAATCCTCAATATCCTCATTAATAACTGGAAAACCAATGTTACAGCGGTTAATACGAGCTGGAATCGGTTTAGATTCGAATTTCTTGTTGAACAAAGGCATCTTGAATAGGAACTAAAAAAAACTGAGTACAACTCTTGACCAAACAAAATTTTTACATGCACGTTACCAGGACAACGAGGGTTGTGTTCATAACAGTAAAATATACCTGTATGTATATCTAAGCCTGCCGGAAGGCACTGTCAAAAATCAGACATATATTTTTTAAGCTGTCAAATTTACATTTAGTTGATGCACAAAAAAAACTTAGTTTATACTTTGATTTTCTTTATTATAAATATATATATATATATATATTTTTTTTTTTTGTAAAATAAAGCATTTAGAATGACTGAGGAGGCCAAAAGCTATGCGTTAACCAGGTCTAAACCAAAAAAACGGATTAAAAGTCATATACATTTTTTACTTTTCTCATTTTTGATATTCAGCTCTGGTGCTGGGGACGTGGCTTGCTGTGTGGAGCGTTTGGTGCAAGAGAGCAGCGAGGATCTGAGAAAGTGTCGCGAGGAGCAGTCGCAGCTCCGGTCGCAAATCACCGAAGTCATAAATGAGAATCAACATCTAACCGGCGAACTGGGCAAATATAAACAGACCATGAGCAATGAGGATTTAAAACAGCAACTACTCCTGACCAGCAATGCACTAGGGAAGGCAATCGCCCAAATAGGTGCACTGCAAAAGGAACGACGTAGTGTGCAAACGGTGCAGGAATGCGCACAAAGAACTATTAAGAACATGGAGACGGAACTGCGGACATATCGGGCTCAAATGCCTCTAGACAGTCACGAGCAGGTGAGTCAGGAGACGGAAAAAATTTGAATAAAATATAAAAAGCTTGTCATGCGTAGAACTCTTCGAGTACTCTTTGCTTTTAATATAATAATTACCTTATATATTTTACATGACTGAAAAGTATAAGAAAATAGTAAAAACGCTGGAGGCCAAGTTGACCAAACAGCAGGAAGCGATGCGGTCTCTCCACGAGAATAAGCAGCGCAATGTCGATCAGATTGACCAATTGCAGGCCAAGCTGGAGGCACGTTATCGCGATATAGCCGCTCACAAAGATAGTGAGTCCAAAATTACAAACCTACAGGAGCAATTAAAGGAGTACGAGAAATCCATTGCATACACACGCACCCGCCTCGACGAGAGCATTAAGCGTGAGATGGAGGCGAAGCGTAAAGTTCAGGAGTCGCTGGGTATTATCGAGGCAGCCGTGCTCGAGAAGGAGGATGCTGAGAAACGAGCGGCAGCATACAAAGAGGGCGTGACAACACTGGCGGTCAACATTGGCAGCATCATGGATGAAGCCGTTAATCGAGTAGACAATGAAGTGGCTCAACTCAGGGACAAACTGACCGAAAAGGATAAAACTATAGCGTCGCTGCGTGACAAGGTGAGGTGAACAGGTGTTTATACATTAAAGTGAAACAGCAAATATCCAAGACAATAACTATGTAAGATCTTGGGAAATTATTTAAAAATCAAACAGTTTTTCTACGTTTTTCCATCGTGATTGGATGTTCACTAATCATTCAGTCGGAAGAAGCTGTTTTATACCTGCTTATGTATAAATTTATATCTATATATCTTTTTCAAAGCTCAAAACTGAAGCTATCGACCACAAGGCAACAACGCAAACACTTGAAACTCGCTACAACCATCTTATATCAAAATACAAAGAGACGCTTAAGCAGAATGAGAAACTCGAGATGCATGTGGAAGACTGCAAAAAGCGTCTTATAGAGATGGAAAAGTGTGCCTACAATGATGAAACAAATAGTTTGAAAATGTAATGACAAATTATGCAAATTACAGTACACAACTTTAGTATATAATTTAACTGATTTACAGCAAAAAGGATTACGAGACGCAAATGGAGAACTATCTGCATAAATACAAAGATTTGAAAGCACACTACAAAGACGTTTTAGATGATCTGACTACCAAATTTGAGTCTGCCTATGAGAATGTAAACAAGGAGAAGTGCAAACTGCAGGCCGAGAATGAGATGCTGAGATCAACCGGAGTTGAAGGTGCCGGCACATAAAAGTGTACATAACGTATAAATATATATATTTTAAAGTTGCTGGATATATATGTGTACATATTTTTTAAAGTTTTGGGTGTTTATAATAAATACGTGTACAATAAAACAAACTATACTGCAACAAGCTGCGCATTGCGACCGGGAAATAAGCTGGGAAACCAATAACCTGGCTCATCATCTGTTTGTTTATCAATCCAGCAGAGGCCCTCGCCCAATACTCTCTCCAGTGCACACTTTGTGCGATATTCCGTCCAGCTAAAAGAATTAAGAGAAACACATTAAATATGAAGTTTTACATAAATTTAAGGCTTACCCCAAATCGTTCATGAGTTGATTTTGAGTAACGCAGCCGGATTCTGTATTCGATGCGGCACTTAAAATATTGGTTTCCTCCATGCTCAGTTCGCCTGGAATGGATTGCACAATGTACTTGCCCTTTCCCAGTTTATGGACCACGAAACTATTAATGAGGTGCGAGCTTATAGCAGACTTCAGCGAGTAAAGTGTAGTGAGGACTTGCTTTACCCGTTGCCAAATATGTTCAATTTTTTCGTCGCCATTAGTATGTCCTCCTTTGTGATCTCCTGATGCATAGGACTCTGGCCACGTGCGGCAATCAAGCGACGACGCAGTTCATCCAGTTCCATTAGGCCACCAGTTTTGTGATTCGCCGCCAAACAGACGTCCACAACCTGCACACTTAATTCGTAGTAGAAATCACCCATCCCGAGCACACTCCAGAAACCTTTGCCCGTAGCCAAAGGATCAACACCAATTGCAGCGCACATTTCCTGAAATTGTTTACGAAATTGCGAATTTTTGCGTATGTCATCCTTGTGTTTCATTGCAAACTCCTCTAGCTTGATCCGGAAGACATCCATTTGCTTGGTCATTTGCTCCAACTGGGATTCCTGAATGTCAGCGCCCTTATCCTTGTATTTTTCAGCAGCCAACTTTTGTTGCTGGATGGCACCCAGGCCCACACGGCGGCGCATTTTTAACGATATTTATTTTTTACTTATTATTTTACAAACACAAATCTTGGATCAGCTGTGTAATGAAACACATTAAATTAACTGTCTATCGAATTAGTAATATCGTTTTTATTCGCAGTTCAGGTTCATTTGACAAATTGTTGACTTTGTTGTTAAAAAACTTACAGCTAATTTTTAAAATAATTTTTCCCAATTTTATCTTACCGTTTACAAATATATATATTACTTTTAAATCAGAAAATGCTTTTAAGAACATTGAAACTTTCGATAGTTGATGGGCAACAGCATAACTAGGTGGCAGCTCCATGTTAATCATGTTAGAAAAATAGAGAGAAAGAGAGAGCCAACCAGATGGGGAGCATTTGAGCGAGTTATGAGCTAGTGCTTATAATGCTTCACTTTCTTTGCAACGACCTAACGAATTAATATTTTCAAAAATTCAAATTCATGTAAATAAACCGCCATTTCGATACAATTTAAAGTAAATCGTAAAAATCGATAAGTGCCGTCCTAGCAGTCAAAAATCAATGTTTTACACATCTCTAGTGCATTTTGCTTGTGCTTTTGCGCATTTTTTGCATTCGCATTCTTTTATTAATTTTCGTTTAATTTCTCAGCCCGAGATTTGTTTTGTGTGTATTGAAAACAGTAAAAGATGCCATCAAACCATTTGCGTTTGCAACAAGCACAAATAATACAGCAAGACCGATAGCAAAAACAACACCACATTTTTGCCAAAGGCTAACGTCTAGACGCAGACGAACGGACAGAGTATCTATAACATAAACAACAACAATAGCACTGCCCCCCCAGGAGGACATTCGCCTAAACTCAAGGTTACACATGAAAAATCCACATGCTGTGCGACTGAAATTGCCGCGCACCGAACATGAATACACTATAAGCGGCTTAAAAAAAAAATCAAAAACAAATAAGAGAATTCCCGTGTGTGAGTTGCCTCGGCATGTTGTGCTTCGATTCGGAGAAGATGAACTGGTATTATCATGTCCTGGCACGTCGACCCTATCTGGTGGTCGTCTCCATTGCTGTATACTGCGTCGCCTGCATCATTGTGGCGCTTATCCTGAACAAGCTGCCCGACTTCAGTGACCCCACCTTGGTTTGTATCACACCAAAAATACAGTAGCCACTCGCTAATAAAAACTCTTCAAATGTATCTGTAATTTGTGACCAATTTTGAGAGGTGTAATAAAGTCGATTCGTACATACTATGCACAACCTATAACAAAAATATAGCTATACACTGTTCCAATAAGCGAGCGACTACTGTACCCCCAAAAAATAAATATTTGTACGCATGCTCACACCTGTACACACACATATTGCAGGGTTTTGAGACACGCGGCACTGAAATTGGCAAACGTCTGACTGCCTGGCATAATCTGGACCAGGAAATCGATGGTAATGGTGCCTTATTCTCCAATCCGACGGATCTGCTGCAAAAGCTGCAAAATGAGAAAATGCGCGGATTGCCGCGACATCAGTCGCATCCCAATCATCGATGGCACAAAAACCAGCGACGGAAGCACAAAAACAACAAAAACAGTAATAATAAGCGCAATCGCAAGGATCACAAGAAGAACGAACACGACGAAATCGCCTACAAGACGATGATGATCAACAGGCGATTGTGGACGACAAAAAATCCGCTAAGCGATAAATGGATGGGTGACAGCGGCATCTTTCGTGACTACGAGGTGACCAACGACAGCAGTCCTTCCTTGCTGCTGGAGCCAACGCATCGCAGCGAACATATCGAATATGGACACAATACCACCTTTGTGGATGAGGACCAGCATCGTGAGCGTGTCCAGACCAAGAAGAGCACCTGGCGCATGCTCAAACAGGCAGCGTTGCCCAAGAGCGGCTGGACGGATTCCAAATTGCGTCAGCCCATCGAGGGCTTTTTCTGTGATTCCTCGCCGCATAAGTCATATTCACATTTTGTGGTCCAACGCGTTGGACCGAATGCCACCGACTCGTTGTTCGATTTGAACGGCATGTTGGCCATGTGCCAGCTGCAGGAGCAGATTGGGTCTGTGCCCAACTATCAAGCTTACTGTGAGCCAGAGATGTTAACCCCCAATTGCTGTCGTGCGTGGTCGCTGCCCAACTATGCCACCCTGCTGGCCAATAAGAGTTCCTGCTTCGATCTGTCCGCAGAGGATGTTTCCATGCTGCAATCCTTGCTGCTCAGCTGCTACGAGTATTATCGCTTTCTAAAGCTGGACATCAATTGCAATAAACTTAATCGCTGCTACGCGCCGGAGGAATGCATACGCAATAATTTGGTCGTTAATGTGCTCGACTATCTCAGCGACAATGGTTTTATGAAGGCAAATGTACGTTAAGATTCTAGTCAATGTTCATCTACCAAATTAGTTTGTTCTACTAAAAACACTTATTTGTTGCAGGACTCGAATGTTTATTTAAAATATGCAATGATATTTGTTCCAGTGGCGCGCTCCAATCGCATCCTGCCGCTTTTTCATGAATGGGAACACGTGTAAGTTGGAACGCATTGGGTCAATGCAATATTTATCTAATATCTGCGCAGAGTATAACGATCAATGGGTCCTGTGGGCATTTTACCATCCTTAGCGGTCATTAAAGCTGGCACACAGACCTCCTCAAAGTATGTGGACAGCTCATACTTGCGAAAGATTTTGCGCATATTTTCAGCAAATTTTTCCATGGACATGTCTTTGGGTGCCGGGCGACGATATAAATTACCACCAAATTTATTGAGTTCCTGCAAACGATTGTAGTAATTACCATAGGTGGTCTGAATATCCTTTGATGTACAATTCGGATCATCAATATCGACTTTAATCGTTTTCTGACTGTTAAGCGAAACGTATTCATTTGGCGAATAATCTGATCCGTAGACAGTCTTACGCATATCCTTCAAAAAATCTTCAACTTGATCGTAGCGCACCGGAGGACTCTCAAAGAAAAGTTTATAGATATTCTGGTTGCACCACTTGGTGCGCAGCAGGAATTGCTTATACTCCTCCCGCCAATCCATGGCATACGGCCAGGTGAGCGTCTTCTCCTCCATTGAGTTCACCTTCAAATTATTCGCATAATGGCCAGAGATCAATGCCCCATCGGTTTGATATTTAAATATCTTCTTTGGCTTAAATATACGACCACCACCCATATGGTCCACAAAATCCTTTTTAGTCACAGTTTTCTTTTTCAAGCATGCCGGCAATAGCTCGCCCACATCAATGAGTGCCAAGCGTTCGCTATGCGTCTTCGATTCATGCTCGGGAACTTCAGTCATTTCAAGAATAGTTTTAACTACTTTTTATCTACTAATATTTAATTTAAATTTGTGTTTTTTGTGCTTTGCGTTATTTCCGACAAGTGAGTAAATTGAATGTTGACAAAATGTCAAAACGATGACGAAAGTAAACTATGAAAATTTAACAAACGAAATTTGAAATCAATTTTCATAGGAAAGGTATTTTAGTCTAGCTTAGACATCTAAAATAAATTAAGCAAATTAATTTTGAAAATGTTCAAATTTATTTTTATATGTTACCGATTTTAATCCCAATGGTCAAAGTTTATTCTCTAGATTCGATTGTGAATGTGAACATAAAATATGCAACGCTATTTTAGCTGATTTTTGTCTTAGTTAACTTCTAGTTTCTATCTACGCATAACTTCCCTAACTGCTAAAAAATATTTACTAACGTTAAATTGTATTTTTTTTACTGGATTTCCAGCAAGCTGAGCAATGAACTGGTCGAAGTCGTAGCCATGGATTTGGGTCTGGAAAATGAGCTCTTCAGCGAACTGCTACTCACGGACGTTTGGCTAGTCTCCCTCGGCGCGCTGTTTGTAATGGCTTGCGTTTGGTTGTATACCGGATCCGTATTTATCACCTTGATGTCCTGCTGTGCCATTTGTTTCTCCTTGGGATTGGCATACTTTATCTACACACTGGTTTTTGAGTTAAGCTTTTTCCCATATATGAATCTACTTGCCGTCGTTGTGATAATTGGCATTGGTGCCGATGATGTGTTCCTCTTCCTCAAGATCTGGCAGTGTGTGCTGGCGGAGCGTTTCAGCAAGAGCAGCACATTGAATACACAATCAACGCTTCCGACTCCGTTGGAGCACAATGAGCATACGGAAACATTGGAGAATTTAATGGCGCTCACCATGCGTCATGCGGCGGCATCGATGTTTGTTACCTCGGTGACCACAGCGGGCGCATTCTATGCTTCCTACAGCAGCTCAATAACGGCCATCAAGTGCTTTGGGTAAGTTTTATTCAGTATTTCGAATCTAATTTGATGCTTTTGATTCTTTGCAGCATTTTTGCTGGCACCGTTGTGGTCACAAACTATTTGCTTATGGTCACCTGGCTGCCGGCATCGGTTTCAATTATGGAGCGTCTATTTGCCAGCCGCATGTCCTGTCAGCAGCATGTGGCACAGAAATTGATCAACGCCTGCCAGAAGTCAATTAATCGATTTTGCGAACTATTCGAGGAGCGCATAACGCAATGTATTATGAACTATGCCTATTTGTGGCTAATAATCTTTGCCGTTCTGGGTATATCCAGTGCAATTATTGTGTTCTGGTATCCTGGCCTACAACTGCCAGAGAAACCACATTTCCAACTCTTCGTCTCGCATCATCCCTTTGAGGTGTACACGAAGCTAAGGCATCAGTTTTGGTTTGAGAAGCCGCTGCAGGGAATTGAGAATTCTAATATGAGCATGCGTTTCGTTTGGGGCGTCCAAGCAGTGGATGATGGCGACTACACGAATCCGCACTCGTACGGCAACCTGCACTATGACAATAATTTTAATATATCAAGCAGGTCGGCACAAGTCTGGTTACGCAACTTTTGCCAAAATATGCGACAGCAGCCATTTTATCAGCCCTCATTTGGCTTTCTGTTGCCCAATTGTTTCATTGAGAACTTTATAAGATACATGGAACGGAGGTAAGAGCAGTTTTTTATAGTTATTAATACTTGTTAGCTGATTTTACTGTATGACAGATGCATTGATGACATGGATACAACGAGCGCAGATCGTACGCCCTGCTGCGATGCCCAGTTCCCCTACGAGCCTCACATATTTGAGCAGTGTTTGCCACAATGCATCTCCAATTTGTGTGAGACGAGCTTTTATCAGCCGGGCAAGGCTGGTCCCAAATTCGCGGCGGCAACCAGTCGTCTCGATGAGTACATGGATGGCAGCAGTAACGAGAGCTTAAGCTCAGAGTCTACAGCTACTCAACTGCTCGTCAAGGCGTTGATTATTGACTTCGATTCGAATGTTAGCTATAGTACACTCTATGCGAACATGAAGGCGTTTTATGAGAGCGTTGAGAGCTGGTTTCAGCAGCAGTTGAGCACGGCACCCGAGGAGTTGCGTGGCGGTTGGTTTATCAGCGATTTGAATTTCTACAATGTACAGGACTCGCTGTCGCATGACACACTCCTTGCCATTGTTTTGGCAATGGCTGCGTCGCTTGTCGTGCTCCTGTGCTTCACCCTCAACTTGATCATTTCGGTTTATGCCGTCATTACCGTCTCGTTGACTATTTTCAATACCGTTGCTGTTCTCATTCTACTCGGCTGGCAACTAAACATTTTGGAGAGTATTGCGGTATCGACGGCCATTGGGTTGGCCATGGATTTCAGTTTGAACTATGGCAGCCATTATCGTCTGTCGCCGTCAAAGGAGCGCATTGCAGCCACCCAGTTTGTGTTATCTCGCATCATTGGACCGACGGTTATGGCGGCAGCAACAACTGGCTTTGCTGGCGGCATTATGATGGCATCAAATATATTGCCCTACATACAGATTGGTGTCTTTCTAGTTGTGGTCATGGTCACCAGCTGGCTATATGCCACCTTCTTTCTGATGAGCCTTCTCAAAGTCGCCGGGCCGCAGTACGGTTTCATGCAGCTCAGTTGGCCGGCATGGCGGAAGCGACGCACGGCAAAGGCCAACAAATTCTACGAACGGTAAGCTTACTTATATGTATATGCCCATAGTTAAAATTGAATTTCTGTAAGAAACAATCTTGTGATTATGGAGACAGATAACTATATCTCATATAAGCAATAATTTATAAAGAAGTTCAATTGTATTTATCACATATTTATACTTATTATTCAATTCGAACTCATCCTTTCAATCTCTTACAGCAAACCGAGTCAAATAATTGCCACTGAACAGCTGCTAACGCCCACCAGCTCTGCCATTGTCGAGATGGCCAATTCGGAAACCCATGAACTGGAATCCCTGAATTCGAGTAACCAGATAAAAACCATTTCCGGCACAGAAAGTGGACATGCGCTGCCAACGCTGCCCAATGACTTTGAGCACTCATTTCAATCGCCGCACTAAGGCCAAACTATCAAAAAGGAATGATTCGCGAAAAAAAAAAAATGGAATAATAGAGATCTACTTGTTTGCCTCGTCGAGAGGGCGCATGAATTTGCATTTTTTTATACAAAGGGCTACAAGGCAAATGATGCTTGATATGCCCCATATGTATTCAATTGTGTATTATCACACAGTTCTATATTGATATACCGTATAGATAGTCGTATGTGCAACTACTTTGTTAGTATTAAGCATAGCTCAAAGAGCCAACAAGTTTGCACAAAATATTTGCTACATTTTACACATTGTAAAGGAGTGCAAGATTACAGAAGATGTAATACTCTTTAGGGTATGGAAATATTTGTGCCAACTGGTTGAGTTTTTGAACTACTCTTTAGTGTGCTATTTCAAAAAGACTTCAAACAGTTGCAATGCGCTTTTTTACTTAGTTGTTGTTAACGTTTGAGCCAAGAATTTAGCTCGATTTTTTTGGTTTTTTGTAAACTGAAGCAATTAGCGGAAGAGTACTGGGTACGTCCATAACTGTACGACTGTATGATGTCGGTATTATTAGTTTTTAGTTCAGAAATAACAACAACAAAGAAAAATATAACACTGTTTATGTATATTTACGTAACTTACCTGTAATCACAAAAAAAAACTACTATTTATATTCTGAATTTTTATTAGCTGTTAACGCCAGCCGTCAATGTTGAAGCCGGCCATTATTGAATGTATGTATTAATGTATATGCAGTTATCATATATGATAACACACACACACACCCGCGCGCCCAAAAAACGTCTACTATATTTAATGTACATTGATGTACTTAATGTGTTGTCTATCCTAGTTAGTTATAAATGTTCAAAACACAAACAAACACACACAACACACTCACGTTTGTAATAACCATGTAACTGTGATACAGAAGGTGACAAATTGAATTAATACAAATTCTATGTTTATACAGACAATGAGAGCTAAAAACAAAAAACTTAGAACAAAAACGAATGACGCATTGTACTTAACTACAACTGAATCCCTTGTACTTCCTTCATTGAACTTAAAAAAATGTGTTGAAGTGATTTAATAAATGTTACTTGTAAAACAATTAAACAAAATATTAAAATTGTTGGATTTTTTTCAATATTACATTTTAGCAATGTTAGACGACGAAGTTTTTATGAAGCAATTGAAACAACAATTTGTGTATTACTTAAATTATTTATATTTTAATTCTCAACTATATGTCTCAATATATAATAGGTGCTAGCAATTTACGAAATTGTGTTTCCTGCTGCACATTTGGTATGCATTAAGAGATTGAGGAATTTCTGACCCAAACTACACAAATCAAACTAGGGTCTAAAAGCCGCAGAGTTTTCAAATCCGCTTACAAGTATTCAACGATATCGCATTTAATGGAAATATTCGGACAGCTTTGGCCAACGACACTGCGGCCACGATAGTTGGGACTCTTCTCGGTCAGAAGCTTGCGGAATATGGGCAATATGGCTGTCTCGCCTTCGATCAGTTCCGTCTCGGAGCTGGCCCCATAAATGGAATGATCGATTTTGCTGCGATGCTTTCTCTGCTTATCCGGCGCCACATTTGGCGAACTGTGATGATGTGCCGCATGTTGAATGTTCGAGTTGCGCGTAAATTTCCGTGGCTGTGTGCACTGCTGTTGCACAGTAGGTGTTGGCTCTCTTTCCCGCTCGCTGTCCGTCTCGCTCTGGCAGACGGTGCCCTTCTGCGGCTTCGGACGATGTTTGTTGCGATTCTTCTCGGAGACGGAGCGCTGTATGGGTGAGGTGGTGCTCTGCTCATAGGACATCACGTGTCCATGCTCCGAGCAGCGCTGCGGACTCGCATAGGTGCGCTGCGATTGCCTTGAGTGCTGCTTGGCGTGGGAGAGCGTATGTGTGTCCCACAGGTCACTTTGCGACACAACAAAGTTCGACTTGAGAGCGGATCCCATGCTCGTCCGACGATGATCCGAGGAAGTGGGTGCTAAAAGAAAAAGGGAGTATCAGAGCCAGTTATATCTGCCAGCTATTTGGTGTGTGCTAAATCTGAACGATCAATTTTGTTTAATACCCTGTACGAGTACACATCAAAAAATGGGAAATGGGAAAATATAGTTACTTTTCATTAGTCCTGGCGTTCCAGGCTTGCTGTGCGGACAAACGTTGCTCAGCTCCGATTGTGAGGTGGATATATTCGTGGATGAGTTGCGATGTGTGCTGCTATACTTTGGTTTCGCAGTGGGCGTCTGACTGCCGCTGTCATAGTGCCTGGAGGCAGTTGATTGTCGTCGCTCCCTCATTGCAACACAGTCACTTGGGGTACGTTTGCCGGCACTGCTCGTAATGCTACCAATATTGGCATCTGTTTGGGCCGACACTGAATTGCGCTTCTCCAAATGTCGATGATGTTGATGTTGCTGCTGCTGTTGTTGTTGCTGCTGTTGTTGTTGCTGCTGTTGTTGTTGCTGCTGTTGTTGCTGCTGTTGGATTTGTTGTTGCTGATGCAGATGCTGTTGGAGTTGCTGCTGTATGGGTTGCATCAAAGCAGGCGCATGATGCTCCACAATTGACTGTTTCTTCTTTTTGCTGTGGAGTTAAAATGTTTTATTTTTATATATTTCTTACATACAAATAATATGTTTAAAGTTTCTTCTACTTACGGTGGCAATGAGGGTGCTACAGTTGTGGACTGCACGGAGACAAATGAATTGTCCATTTCGACATGGGTGGAGGTGATGCTATCGACGGATGTCAGCTCGGTAACTTCTAAGTGCAAGCAGTGAGCAAATAAGGAATATGTCCAGCTCAAAATGAATTAATTTACACACACCTGTAGTGCTAGGCATCTCTCGTCGCACGGGTGGCGCCGATAGTCTTGCCTTGTCCTCGCTCAGTATGGGCTCCATGTCGGTGGTGGCACCTGTACAGGTAACACCATCGATCCACTTACGCGCCTCCGGTCCCAGTTTGCGGATTAGCGCCTGCAGCTCATTCTCCTTCTCCATCAGCGCTTTGCGGAAGCGACAATTGGTATTCTTCACATCCCGCAATCGCTGTTCCAGCTCACAAACCGAGGAATCCCGACGATTCTTGGACATGGGACGCAGAGTGGCTCTCACTCGCTTGTCCACCACGCCCTGCGGATTGCGTTTCAATTCGACGAGCTACAAATTGATGGAGGACACCGATTAGATTAGTTAGCTGCGAGAGCAATTCAACTTTCACAGCAAGGATAGACTTTTTCAAGGTTAATTGTAAGAGTTGTCCAAATAGAACAGAGTTTATATAGCAGCAATGCCAACTACATATATAAATATACATATTGGAAATCTTTCATAAGACTATTTATATCCAATTCAGTAAAAACTGATAAATAATCTTTGAGTGAGAAACAAAATTTATAAAATCAAAAAAAATCATTAACTGTTAATTTCAGAGGCGTTTTAAAAGGTTTTAAAAATTTAAAAACATAAAAACTGCACAACACCAAAAAAAGACACGCTCACATTAATCTAATCTACTGTCCAAAATTATGAATTTATTTCACACTTATTTCAGAAAGTTCTCGTTTTGATGGGACCACAATATATATGATGTTAATTTTTTTAGGAATTTAAATATTTACTGCATTGCTGCTATATATAAAATAGTATGTGGATAGGATTTTTAAAAGTAGTTAATATGTAGTGTTATGTAGCATTCAAAGTTAAGAATTTTGAAATACAGTTTTTTTTTTGTTTTGTTTTGTTTGTTTTGTGCGTAAAGAGTAGCGCTAAATGAAAGGCTGAACATTTTGAATGTCGTCCATTTCATTTTTGATTTTTGAAGGCATTCGAAATGATCAAGCGAATATTGTCAACAACATTTATAATACATATATGTACTCGTATGTCTGTTTGGTAAAAAAGTACGATACGACTATATATATATATTAAAACAGCTACAAAAACTACAAAACTTCCTTACTACCAGTCTTACTTTCGGTACGAACACCAAACACAAAGTGGCTGTCGTACAAAAAATTATAAAAAACGAGAGTAAGACAAAAACTAAATCTTTGCGATCCGATAAGACCAGCGATATCGCAGCGCCGGCAATGCAAGTAATGAACACATTATAAACGGAGAATCCAATATGCTTGGAGTCATTTAGGGCTGGAATCGAGACATGCCGGGTTTCCCAGGCCAAGAAGGCACCAAAAACCTATGAGTAGATTATTATCAATAAATAAATAAATTAGTAATACAAAAAATTAATATGTATACGTACCAGTAGCAAGCCCTTATATGCATAGATAATGCTAACAAATATTGTCATATGCTCCGATTGGCAATACTCGTTCTCGGGTATAACCAAAACATCGTCGATATTCTCGTGGTGCTGTAAAAATATTATAGATATTTTAAATTTACAAATTACAGACAATTATACAGACAATATATACTCAGATAAAACATCTTCATCAAATTTAGGAAAAGGTTTTTCTTTTGTTTTTGGAAATAATTTATAAATAGACAGATTACTAAAAATGAAAATAGCCTTTTCCACTTTTCAGAAATATTTTCTATTATTACGAAATATATTCTCTAAACGGTTTAGTTAATAAAAGCTTTTTTTCTAAATTTAAAAAAAAAAACTATACTTGAACAAAGAGAAGAATGAACCCGATTTTTAGAAATCCTGTTTCCCAATATTAATTTTGCTTCTGAGTGTACTTACTTTTGGTTCTAGCTGTTTAGTCTCACGATAGAATGGATCGGCTATTTGCCAGGTGGTTATAATCGCTATATCAATGAACAGCAGAACGCCCACAACCATAAACAGTTGATAGTCCTTGATCACCTTCTTGTTGAGCTTCAAGTCTGTAAAGATGGAATGAACGCGCCACGTTTTCGAAAACATGGCGCCAAATGCCAAACTAAATCCAGCCATTAAAATCCAAGCACGGGCAGTGCAAATATATGGAAAAGCAGCCACACTACTCAAGGTGGTATCTAGGCCAAGGAATATGATGCTCAGATAAGTCAGCATGCAGCCAACGATGATCAAATTGTTCAAATGCGGACTAGACATCTTGATATAGCTGCAAAAAATACCGATCGATTTTAAAATCAATTTTATGAATATACAAAATTGAAATTTTGATATTCCTTCAATATTTAAATTTTTAAAAACATTCGGCTCACCGTTGATTGCGATACTTGATGTTGAAGGCGAGAAAAACAGTGGCAATAATCACACCAATAACTGAGGCGCTCGCCGACACAATGTATATGGTTGGATTAACCTGACTGTGCTCGATGTAGATGACCGTGCGATCCTTTGGAGGCGTTTTGCCCACCCAACGCACTGGCTTGCCCAGTGTCATGTCCAGATGCGCCTGCTGCGAATGATATTCCCCAATCTTCTCCATTTGACCCAATTGTAGTTGGGTAATCAAAATGTTCGCCTTGCGCTCGTTATTATAGAAGCGTACAGGACCCTGAAGCACAAATAGTTTACTCAGATAGATCACTGGTAGAAGTCGGACGTGATTACTTACCGTTACGCCCTCGAAGGAGGTGTTCCGCAATGCTTCGAGGAATATGTTTTCCCAATCCTTGACACGATAATCAAAGTGTGTGAGCAAATCCTCACGTTTCTCCGCCACATACTGTATGGCCAAGGCGGCGGCCCAGATGCCATCGTAGGTGTATCCATGGAAGCGAGAGTATTCTGTGCCACGCAATCTATCATACTCAATAAGATACTCATCCGCCGTAATGCCGGCAACCGTAATGTCTCCACTCGTCGACAGGGGCAACAGATCCACCAATATGGCACCCTCCAGCGCCGTTGCGATCTCCTTGACACTGCACTCGCTGTCCTGGGTGATGTTCCACCAGTCCGTTGTATATGTGGCCATAATCAGCCACTGATAGGCGCGTCCATACATCTGCAGTCTGAAGATTTTGACGATGTCATTGAATTCTGGGATAGTCGTTTTTTTAATCACAACACTTACTTGAATGCCTCGCAAAAGACTTTTCGCGCAAAGTGCTCATTGAAATTGCCCAAAATGATGCGCACATCCTTTTCGCGTAGCTTCTTCAGCGACTCGGCGACATCGTTGACAAAACTCTGGGTCTCCACAACCTCCAGTTCCATGGAATCTAGATCGGCCACCATATGGTTGTGTGGTAACGAATATCGCGGCTCGTTCTGATAGACGGTGCCCACCCGGGTCCAATTGAACTCCTTGAGAAGCGCCAAACGAGGTGCATTAAATGCGTTCTCCGAGGGCACAACACGAAAGAAATTGGGAAACGCATCCTTGGTGAACATGGGATGAGTGTCTGCATAGCTCAGCTGGGTCAGATGCCAATGCTTACTGGCCTTCGCTATAGGATCGGTGACGTGGGTGCAGGCGGCGCCAAAGAGCATCACCTTGTTGGGACCCGAGTGCATCATATCGAAAAAGGATTTGACACCAACAGCAGCATTGCACTGGGAGTGGAATAAACAGACATATTATACTTAATTTAAATTTAATTCTTAGGGTGCACTTTATATTTGAATTTATTTATATTTAAACATAAGCACCCTACAATTTGTAAATTATATTCGCACAAAATTCGATCAGTATTTGGAGTAAATATTTCAAGGAATTCACATTAGAGATCGTGATTTCATGGCTACACACCCGGTACCTGTTATTAGATGGATTATTTATTAGTGTCAGAGTATTTCGCAGTCGGTTTGGCCTGACCATAACGTTCTCTCTTGTTTACCTTACACGTTTATATTTTCGAAATTCACAAATAACTTTGGCAATCGAACCAACCTGAGTATCATTCCACCACATGTGCAGCCTGTAGTTGGTGAGGATCTGTGGATGCTCGTTAACATGTCCCAACGCCAACTTAACACTGGGCATTACTCCGCGTCCTGTGTAGGAGTTCTCCACTCCGTCACCATAGGGAAAGAAGCCTGCTATATAGACATCGGAGCGCTTGGCAGTTCTACATTGAACGTAACTCAAACACAAGAGAAAGTAGAGGAGCAGTGACAGGGCCGTGTGTCGATGGGACATCATATTGTTGGGCATGCGGGAGCTGCAAAGGAATTTGCCATTGTTTCGAATTATTACAACGATAATAGTAGAATTTATTCACTTATATAACCTTTCCCAATTAGCAATAAAAATCGATTACAACATTTTCAAGAAGTATTTTCGGGTATGTATACAGATAGGGGCTCCCAAGGACTCCCAAGGGCTCACAATATTCAGCGTCTTGGTTTGAATACGCAAATGTTCGACTTGTCACTGGTAAAAACATGAGTTCAGGCTGTCATTTTAACTATTTTAATTATTTCATAATGTTTTATCTTTCTACGTAATTTGATACTTAATCAAACTCAACTACGGAGAATGCTGCTTATACAAAAAAAATAGTCATCATCCGAATATTTTTGGTTTGCATTGCTTTGCATCGCCCAATACCAATCCGCCCACATCACGGTTATCCCGTGATACCACCCCTCTCATCCTAACAGCTGTAGTGTTATCCAGGAACAACAGACGAGGCCAGCGTAACACAAAAAATATAACCTCAAGAAATTACCGGAACGAAAGGACCAATAATAATAAGTTTACCTTACAGCAGATACAATTTATGTATGTACGTTTACAAGGATATGTAGCTATATGTACATATGTGTATGCGGTTCATGAAAACCTCGACGACTAAGGCCAGAGTCAAAGCCAGCCACAAATGACAATAACAAATTGGTTCAAGGTGCCGCTGCGAACATTAGTCGTATGTCTATGCATGTCACATTCAAATTCATGTGTATCCTCGATATATATATATAAATAAATATGTATGAATGTATGTATACATATGTACATATGAACCCAGCTACGTATGCGAAAAGTCCTTGCTTTAGAAGAGTATATACATTTCAGTTATATTTTTGCAGCTTCCAGATTAATATTTAATTAAAAAACGTTCTTTAATTGAAGAAATTAAATATTTTAAGTCCACACACACACAATTGAACATATTTCACTAAAATTTTTGGTTGTATTTATGTTGAGGATAAATTCAGGGTATTGGTTCAGTTTTGACTTTGAACAAAACCTACCCTCAGTCTTTTGTTGGGTGCACAATTTATTTAATAACTAAATTCATATTTAAACAGTTTTATTTGAGTTTTTTTATGCAGCTTTCGTCTCGTATCGTGTGGCAGTTGCGAAGGTCCGAAAAATTGTGTATCCTTACAAGTTGACAGCTCCAACTGACAGCAGCCAAAGAACCTGCAAGTGCGCATGTCCTGAAAACTGACAGCCCACGTTTTGGACTCGAATTCGCATTGTCAACAACAGCTAGAAAATGATAAACAAAAAGGCAACAGTTGGTTATCGTCGAGGTCCTTTGTTTTGCTAGACATTTTCGCTAGACAACGGCTGATTGGCTGTTGTTATGACCGTTGCCAAGGACAACGGCAAATACAAAGAAAAAAGTTCTTGAAGGTGGCATAGCTTCAGTCAATTATCAAAATAAAATGGAGGACTACGCTCCAAGTCGCTATAAAATGCAGGATAAAATTGGTGAAGGTGTCCATGGTTGCGTATTCAAGGCCATCGATTTGCAGCGCAACATGGAGGTGGCAATCAAAAAAGTGGCACTGAAAAACAAATTTGGCAACATTTCACTTAATACGCTGCGCGAGATTAAAACACTACAACTCTGCAACTCGGAATATGTAAGTGTTAGGATTGGATTTGAATTGGAAACTGATTCCGAATGCGACACATTAATATCGTAAATAAAAGCAAAAACATTCAAAACCAATGCGAATCCCAAGACGACAGAAATCGTGTTCTATATGGGATAGCATTCTCATGTCCAACCCAAACGTAGTTTATGCTGAGTTGCCATCTTCAAGTGTTTTATTAATTTTTTTTTACAGATATTAAACATACTTGAGATATATCCCGATCTGACGGGTCTTTCGCTGGTGCTGGAATATATGCCAGATACTCTATACAGCCGGCTCAAGAGCGAAGTGAATCCGTTGAGTCGCCAGCAGGTGCGCAAATACTCACTAATGATGTTTAAGGGCATGGCCTATCTGCATGAGGCCGGCATTATGCATAGGGATATTAAGCCAGCCAATTTGCTGATTAGTCACACGGATGTCCTGAAAATTGCTGACTTTGGTTTGGCGCGTCTCCATTTTCCCGAAGAGGAGGCACGACAGTACTCACCACAGGTTTCCACGCGATGGTATCGTGCCCCAGAAATCCTCTGGGGCAGTCAGAAATATGGAACGGCCGTTGACTTGTGGGCCTGTGGCAATGTCCTGGCCGAGATGCTGCGTGGAGTGCCGCTTTTTGCGGGCACCACAGACATCGAGCAACTGGCGATTATCATTCGCACCTTGGGCAGCCCACGCTTGAATGAATGGCCAGAGCTTACGGCGCTGCCGGATTACAGTAAAATTAGGTAAGGTTGTTCATGTATAACTAATAAGTTAAGTGCTTCTTTAGCTTATCAAAAATCTTTTTCCATCATTCAGATTTCCCAATTCCGTTGGCATACACTGGGATAATTTGTTTCCCAGTTGCACGCATGCTGTCGAAATTGATCTGGTCTCGAATTTGGTTGTTTACAATCCGAAGAATCGTCTTAAAGCCACTGAGGTGAGTCGCTATGAAATCTAACATTTTATCCATTTATAAATCTTAATTCTTACTTTTCTATTTGCAGGCCGTTGAGCATAGTTATTTCCATTAATTTTAAGTATTTTTTATTTACAAAAATATGTTGACTAACAGCTAAAGTTATGCATTTAGGAGTTCTCCGATTCTTTGTATCTATTAAGTAGAAATAAATGTAGTTAAACAGTTATAATTGATATATTTAATAAATGTTTAACTTACTTGCATTTAAGGCAGGTGAAGAATACGGTTTGACCTTCATCCGCTGAACGTAATTGTAAAGTTGCATAGGACATTTTGTCGTGTCCACATTTGGGACACTTGCGCTCCACAACCGGACCGTCTGCCTCCGTTTCGGACTCCCGATGCACCTTCTTGTTGAGCTCACTTGGATCGTAGCTATTAAAGTTTATTGTATATTCTGATTTCTCACCGATGTAAACTATATGAAAAAAAAAGTAATTTTAGAAGCAAATGGAGGACATTTGAACAATTTACCATCTGGTGAGAACTCTTGTTTGCAGTTGAAGCAAAAGACATTGCCTTTCACTTGCAGAGGCGGCAAAATTGAGCCACAGGACGGACAAAATCCGGCACGATTATTAAAAATATCCATGCCAAAATCAAAATAAATTTTGAGTCGCACGTGCGACACAATTAGTGCTGTAAAGTGCGAAAGTTTTTTACTTGTGCATAGCAGTTAGTATTTTGAGCGAGAGAAGCTTGAAACATTAAGTGAATAAAAGTTCGTTAGGTTTATTTATTGTCTCCGTTTTTTTGTATGATGATATATATAAATAGTAACTATTTTTTTTTTTCTTTTTGTTTGCATGTCCACAACTTCAATCAATTCCAAATAATTAAAAAATTAGAATTTACTTATGCATAGCTACCAGCTTTTTGTTTGCGAATGTACCGTAAATTATTTATACATAGCTATCAGCTTTTTGTAGAAGACAAGATATTTATTTAAAATAAATTTCAACTTTAGTTTGCCACAATTTATTTATTTGTTTAGTACAACAATTTGAGGCTTGGCTTACATAACAAATTATTTTTCAGCTTTTTTAACCTGAGCTGTGGCAGTTTCCTCAGCCTCACTGCCCGTTGTCTCCTCATCCTCTTCGCTTTCATCTTCATCTTCCTCATCATCGTCATCCTCCTCATCATCATCATCGTCTTCATCTCCGTAGGTGTAACCAGAGCTGCCACTGGCTCCATAGCCACCATAGTAGCCCCCATATCCGCCGCCCTCCTCGTCATCGCTGCCCATTCCCTGCTGCTGTCGCCCAAATTTGTGGGAGCGTGTGGACATGCTCAGATCCTTGGTAACAGAGGTGTCATAGTTGCACTTGGGACACGGTATTGCCTTGTTCTTTTCATACTTGAAACCTTTACGACGCACATGATCCTCGCAGTAGCAGGTCTTGCAGCGCAGACATGAATATTGCCCCAGGCGATTGCAGGATTGGCATTTGTAGT
Source organism: Drosophila picticornis (assembly GCA_035043845.1). Lineage (NCBI taxonomy): Eukaryota > Metazoa > Arthropoda > Insecta > Diptera > Drosophilidae > Drosophila > Drosophila picticornis. The sequence continues at coordinate 4,039,663 of JAWNMR010000362.1, forward strand.
TCTCCGATTCAAGCACCTGACACGATGCCTGATGCTCGAATTGATCGTCCTCGCAGAGGAACCCGTTGCAAAATGAGCACTTGAAGATTCTGCCACCATGCTCCCACACCCCTCGCTCACACTCCAAACACACCGCATTCTGCAGGGGGCAGGTACAGGCATGCGAAGTGAGACACTTCCGGCCGTGGCAGACCCACGCCTCGCAGTAGTCGCAGATGGCGCCCACCATACCAGGAAAGCCCGTTGTGTAGACGCCTGGATGCTTGATCACACAGTCGCCGGTCTTCAGCATGCATTTGATTTTGCCACATTGCGCACAAATCGGTAGACGTTGAACACTCTGGCAAAAGTAGCAGAAGGCACGCGACTTCTGCTTCTTCTCGCACTTATCGCAATCCATGGGCGCATTGCACGGCAGCTCGGCGAGGGGCACCTCGCGTCCCCTTATCTCCTTTAGACGTAACTTTTGTTTTTCAGCCTTCTTTCGCTGCCCGGTTTTCTTTTTTGGCATCTTACAAAAAAATATAATGAACTTTATCTCTAAGCTCCGTAAGGCGTTCAGGCTAGTGTTGAATAATGATCAGTTTCTATTTGAATATAAATATAAAAAATCCAAATGGCATACAATTTTACACAGTCAAATATATGAAAATACAATTTAAGTTTGAATGGAATAAAAGAAAGCAAATACAAGGCAGTATTAATTCTATTCATCAAAACAGAATCAGTTTTTGAACAGCGTACTTATCTGAGCAACCCTGGGGTAGCACTTACACAGCACTACTTTTAAGGTATTTTGACGTTTTCGATATTGAGCACACTGTCTAGCATTACATGCAATTTTCACTTCTCAACTCTAGCGAGTAGACCGTATGTGAGCTGTATCGTGTTAAAAAAAAAAAAGCAAATAAAAAATAAGTGAAGATTGCAAGACCAACAACTTTAAAAAATATAAATAAAATAAAAATAAATTGAAATGGGCGGTCACAACGATCAAAATGGCAACTCGAATGGCCAGCACGATGATGTAAGTACGAAAAGAAAAATAATTTACTAAGTGTAAACGTGTGTGAGTTGTGTGTGCATGTATGCGTGTGCAAAGGGTAGACACGCGTCTGTGACTCCGACCGCCATTTTGAAATTGAAAATTTTTCTTAATGTGCGTCAGCCAGCGAGGGATTCTAGGTTATGTATTGCCTAAATAAGAAATTTAAAAATATGTGCACTTTTTTTATGTTGCATTTAGGATTCGATTACGGAGCCAGAGCATATGCGGAAATTGTTCATAGGTGGTTTGGATTATCGCACCACCGATGACAATCTAAAGGCGCATTTTGAGAAATGGGGCCAAATCGTCGATGTGGTCGTTATGAAGGATCCGCGCACAAAACGCTCTCGCGGCTTTGGCTTCATTACCTACTCTCATTCGAGCATGGTCGATGAGGCGCAAAAGGCGCGTCCACACAAAATCGATGGACGCGTTGTTGAACCGAAACGAGCGGTGCCCCGCCAGGAGATCGATTCCCCAAATGCGGGTGCCACCGTTAAGAAACTGTTTGTTGGCGCCCTTAAGGACGATCACGATGAGCAGAGTCTGCGCGACTATTTCCAACACTACGGCAGCATTATCGATATTAACATCGTTATGGACAAGGAGACTGGCAAGAAACGTGGCTTTGCCTTCGTCGAGTTCGATGACTACGATCCCGTTGACAAAGTTGTCTGTAAGTATTGCATATGTATATCGATAAAAAATTTGATAGACAGTCCCAGCTCCGCATAGCAATGTTTGATGTGTCTGTGCGGCGTTTCATGGCTGTAACATAAATGTTATTGCACATATTATATCGTTGTTGATGAGACACACCGTATGCCTCATTGATGAAAGCGTATGCGCCACAAAGTTAAATGAACACAGTACTGACAAATTGACAAGCTTGCCCAACACTTGTACGGTTTCCTTTTTCACGCTGTGAGATTAATAGAAAAGCGTCGGCTTACGCTATGTTATGCGAATGTATTTAAATCACCTATTCAGCGTAACACGCAGCCTCGTTACATAAGTCTTAACTCTAGTTACTTTGTTTAGTACGTAGTCTAGCTTCTAGGCTCAACTGCCATAATTTTAAATATTTACTGAATATTTGATTTTCTTAGCAATTAACCAGCCATTGTAGTATAATTTCTACAGTCCCAGCTCCGCATAGCAATGTTTGATGTGTCTGTGCGGCGTTTCATGACTGTAATATAAACGTTGCACATATTAAATCCTTGTTAATGAGGCACCCTGTATGCCCTATTGATGAAAACGTATGCGCCACATTCATTTCATTCATGCAAATTTTTGTCAATTTCGATTGCTGTAAACTGCGTACACACCACATATTTTTCCCTACATTTTTTTCTCTAATTTCTGATTTTGTTCAAGAAAATGTGTGCAGTGTATAGAAAAGTACTAGATCTTGTTTTAAGTTTAAAACAACATTTCGAGGCCTTTTAACACTGATGTTAACATTGTCATTGTCATTATCAAGAAAAGGAATCACGGAATATTTCGGGAAAATTTGTAGGAAGAAAAAAGTTAAAGAATTTCGAGCAGTCCTGCTGCTCCACACAGTACTGACAAATTGACAAGTTTGTTCATCGCTTGTATGGTTTTATTTAAAACGCTGTGAGATTAATATAAAAGCGTCGGTTTACGCTATGTTATGCGAATGTAGTTAAATCACCTATTCAGCGTAACACGCAGCCTCGTTACAAACGTAATTCAATTACGTATTGTTGTATTTGTATTGTACAGTTCCAGCCCCGCTCTACACACATGTGTCTTTGCGGTTCTTCACAACACTGTAAGATTTAAGCCCAGTCAATATTATATTTTAGTCATTGGTGGCTTTTTCCGCTTGCCGCACTGATCAATGAATGTTGGCACAGCTCGAAATCTTTATAGTTTTTTATTATTCTATATTGCCTTTTTTCTAATCCGTTTTTTTTTTTCTGCTATTCTTCACAGTGCAAAAGCAACATCAGCTCAATGGTAAAATGGTGGATGTGAAGAAAGCGTTGCCCAAGCAAAATGAAATGGGCGGCGGTGGTGGTGGGCGTGGTCAGGGGGGAGGTCGTGGTGGTGGCGGCAATAGGGGTGGCAACATGGGCGGCAACATGGGCGGTGGTGGTAACTTTGGCAGCCAGAATGGTAGCTGGGGCAATCGCGGCGGAAACAATGACAACTGGGGTGGCAACAGCAACTTTGGTGGCGGCGGCGGCGGCTACGGTGGCGGCAACAATTGCTGGGGCAACAATGCCGGTCCCTGGGACAATAGCTGGGGCAACAATGGCGGTGGTTTCAGCGGTGGTGGTAGTGGCGGCGGCGGCGGTGGTGGCGGCAACTGGGGGGGCAGCAGCGGCGGCGGAGGCGGCGGTGGCAACGATTTTGGTAACTACCAGCAGGGTGGCTATAGCGGCGGACCACAGCGTGGCGGTGGCTTCGGCAACAATCGCATGCAACCCTATCAGGGCGGCAGCTTTGGCAACAAAGCAGGTAAGCAGCAACAACTCAAATGATTCTCTGCATCCAGTCTCCATCCTATATATGTACATATATAAATATATTTATATGTATATATATATATGTTTTTAGCGAGTGCAGCATGCATGCGCAACGAATGCCTTTAATTTTGAAATAGGGGGTGGGGGGGGGCTTTATTAACATTCGTGCTGTACTCGATAACAACGAATGTATCCATTATTTATCCCTCTATCTATTAACTATCGTAGACAAATCACAGTATTATAGACCCTTGACCAACTATAGAGTGTTTAGCAGTTGGCCCTAAGCTGTGAAAAATTTATACTTATATATATTATATATTATAAATATATCTTAGTCTAGTCAAATATTAGTTTAAGCCAATGTTTTTTTTTTTTTTTTTTTTTTTTGGGGTTAGCAAAACTTTTCTAAAAAAAAAAATGCACGTCTGTGTGTGGGTTCGTTTCTTTGTTTTTTAAGGCGGTGGCAACCAAGGCAATTATGGTGGCAACAATCAGGGCTTCAATAACGGTGGCGGCAACAATCGCAGATATTGAGGCGCCCACACGAGGTGAGCATAGTTTTATAAACTATTTAGTTAAGGACCCCTAACCAACAAAAACAAAACTAAAACAAAAAGAAAGAACAGCCAGCTTCGGCACGCCGAAGTCTAAATACCTTTGCAGAACAAAAATCTGATAAGATAAAAAAGATATCGTAACTTTTGGCCGATTGTTCCTATGGAAGCTCCGATCAGAACGATTCCGACATTTATGTATAGCCAGAAGTAGTAACATAAAGACGTATAAGTTCCAAGTTTGACCATGATAATTTCAAAACTGTCAGACTCAAGCAGTTGGTTAGATGGATGGACAGTTGGACCTGGACCTATATAGACACACTTTACGACGACAAAGTTATAATACAACACTCTGCAAGGGTATACAAAACGAGAAAGTTATTTGAGCGATGAATCAACAAATACCATTTTTAATTTTTTTGTTAGTTTTCTTTTATGTTTTATTAAATATCTTGTGTAGGTTTCTTGCGTCATTTCTTTTTATATACATATATAATAGAGCTATTTTTATATCCTATCGGCATTTTCCTGGTAGTTTTCTAACAGCATCATAGAACCGGAAAATATTGAAACGAAATGTATTTTCTGTTTTGAATTTTTGAAACTAATCATGCCTCTTTTAAAAATAAAAAAGTACATATTTATTTTACGTAAAAGTATTTAGAACAAAAAACAAAAACATTTAAGTACTGTTGGAATGCACTACAAAAAAAAAAAAAAAAAAAACAAACAACAACAACAATTGATTTAAATAACGTTTCTCATTTATCGACATTTTTATAGGTGGTAAATTAGCAGGTGCTCAGTTTATGCCCAAAAGTCAAAGTCAAGTAAACGATACGCAATTCAATGATATGAGCAACAACTCATATACCTAAAAAGAAGAAGTTTTCCGAGAGAACACACTCCATACTCCATACCAAAATCTTGACAGCAGCCAGCATCAGCACAGAAGATAAAAACAGAGAGAGAGAGAGAGATACAGACAGACAGTGAAGAGAAGATAAATGAAGTGAAGAGAGAGGAGCGAGCAGTGCAGGTGTGCGCAGTGCAGTGCAGTTGAAGTCGTGTGAGATTTTGGTTCAGTCACAAAGTCAGTACAAGTACACAAAAGAGCAGCAGCGGCAGCACTGGTGTGTCTGTGTGTGTATACATGTGTGTGTGTCTAAGTTTAAGAGCAGCGATAATCATATCTAACAGAAGAGAGTGACAGAGAGCAGCGTCAGCGTGTGAGCTAACACTGAAGCAGCAGCAGCAGACAGTTAAGAGAACTTTCAAATTACAAGAGAGAGGAGCAAAGAAGCACACATACGCATACGCATGCATCCAAGCAGTACACGTACACAGCAGAGCCTGACCAGGATTATTCAATATATAAGTGTAATTTTGCACAGTTACGATTTATATATATATCTATATTGATTGATTGATTTAACACACCAAACCTCTACTACCTACCTATATTCAATATATATATTCAATAGCATAAATATTTATATATTCAAACAAACATTTTGTAGCAAAATCCAAACAAACAACAACAAAAAAACTAAAAAGAAATTAAGCAACTTTGTAAAGTAGGTTAATGTTCACAATTTGTGTAGCTAAAGCAGAAAAATAAGCATAAACAAATCATAAAAAGAAAACATCAACAACAAAAAAGAAAATTAAGCTAAAACTTTTTGTATCCTTGTGTAGTCCTCATTCATTTGCTTGACAAACAATACAACAAGAAAAAACTCTAAAACTTCATGGCGGCAGCTAAATAATTTGACAGCTAACTTGGCTGCCGTTCGAAATTTTCTGATAATCAGTGCAAAGAAATTACACAAATCTATATATCTATATATATATATATATATATATTAAAATGTATTACTACTTTTCTCTAGGCTTAAGTTCTCTCATAATTTAAAAAAATGATTAAAACAAACGACGATGAGTGTAGAAGTACGGGCTCATTTTTCAAGAGTCGCGCGCTGCCTTAGCATTAATTATATATACATATATTTACATATATAAAATGATATATCATCATATGATCATATGTAGAGAGCGAGCAGCAGCGATCAGGAGCTTTTTCTAATGCTCTCGTATCAAAAACGATCTATCTCTCCCAAAATGTGTGTGTTTAGTTGTAACCAAAAAACAAAAACAAAAACAAATAAGAAACAATAACAAATTAATTGTAATCGTTACCTTGTAGCAGTTTTGTATTGCAGTTATCTATCTATCGAGAGAGGTCGGCGCAATTTTAAGGATTTTAATATGTTAACGAAAATTTACATTTAACTTTGGCAAAAAGAAAGATTTAAAACAAAATACATACTACATACAATCATGGAATTTATGTAAAAATTGACAAAAGAAAAGAAAAAAAAATACCAACAAAAATTAAAAAAAAAAACTTTGTTTAGTGTTAGTATTTATTTCGTATCTAGTTTAAGTTCCATATTCAGGCTAAAAGGCGAGCAGCAGCAGAGTCGAGTCGAGTCGAAGGAGGCAAATAAATAAGCGATTAGAGTCGAGTCAGTGTAAGCCAATAATTATATATTCCCCATAACGGTAATGGTAGTGATTATGATTATTGTGGGTCTCGTTTTGGGGGTGGGCGGGCGCACCTTTAATTCGACATTTATGATTTCTAATGATTTTCTTTTAAAGTGGTTTTCTTTTTGGAATGCACCACCACCAACCACCGTATATTACTACACTCGACATTGTAACCATTTAAATTTTTTGTATATATTGTAATTTTTGTTCCAAGTTGGCTGAAAAAAGTATTGCAAAGCGCTGAAAAGACGGTCGCCAAGCTACAAAAACTCAGCCACAAAGCGGACAAAATCAGCTCAGCACTAGAAATTTGGGTCGGCAGCAAAACCACCTCGTCTCTACCCCCTGGGAATGACCAATGTGTTTGGGTAAGTGGTAATTTTCAGGTGGCCTACAATGGTTTGGAAATCGTGCTGCTGGCAACGAAACTAATGAATTATATTATAATTTATTTTATTTTTTTATAAGCACTAATAAAAAACATCGATGGAATTCGAATAAATGTTGTTTACTATTTTGGTGCGGCGGCAGTGTGTACACACTAATAATGTTAAAGATGTTAACTAACATTGGGTAATCGTCTGAATTTTTTATTGCTGATAGTTAGAAATATGCAACTTTTGTAACTTCAGTGTCGCTCTGACTATGCTTTTAAAAGGGGAACTAAAACAAAAGAAGCAAGCAACTTTATTTGTAAATTGCGACTTGTCTTTCGGTAGCGCTGTAAGTTGATATACAACAGGGTGACTCTTTAGTGTTATCGAAGTACGTGGCCATCTCTAGTCCTAGAGCGTCAACAGAGAATGTTAACTAACTGAACAGCTGTGTTATAATTTTAAATTTGATTGAAAGCATTTAAATTGTAATTTAAACAAATATAAAAATTAAGTCAAAAGTTTGTGCCAGCCGCTAACAATGGAGAGCAGTCGCATTGTGCAATTCGTGTACAACTACAAGGACTATGCGAGCAAAGGTTGCGAAGCCAAACTGGATATTAAATTCCCCTTTGAGGATAGCAGCTTAGAGGAGTTGGTGACTCAGCTCTTGGCCCAAATGCATCCAATGATGCGCTATTTGGACGAGAATATCAGTAGCGTATACTAAATGTATATATATCAAGTGTAGATAACTTTTATCAGACACTCCCCTAAATTAGATCTGGAGCGAGAACTGCAAACGTTTATTGAACGAGAGCATCAAAAGTTCCACGATGATTATGCGGAAAAGTTAATCAATCAGGCAGCCAATGAAGAGCTGGACTTGGAGGCCATAGTGCGGCACACAGAGCGTCAGTACAAGGAGGAACTCTTGCAATTTGCGGATCGCATTGGGCCCAGCGATGAGGACATCTTTGCGCAAAGTTTTCATCGGCTGGTGCACTCATCCTCCCTGGAGGATATACTGAAGCGTGAGCGTAACTATGCCAAAGTCATAGCGGACATGACCGCGCACATGGACACCGAGGTGGAGACTCTGAACAACTCTCAGCAGCAGGAAATGGACAGTCAGATTAATCAACTGGACATCACAACAACATCGGAGGACATTAACAATCTGCTCGCCCAACAATATACCACACAGAATTTTGTGCGCAAGCGCTACGAGTCCGAGCTGGAAGCGATGATGGGTCACCAAAAGAATGAGTATCGTGACTGGATAACGAGTCAAGTCAGTCAAATGTTTCAAGTTTCGCCGGTGTCGACGCCACTGGGTAATCGCTCCTCGATGTTCGTCTCACAGCAGCCATCGATGGAGGAGAGCTTTACAATCCATTTGGGATCGCAGTTGAAGCACATGCACAACATACGCATCCTCAGCGCCAATGTGACCGATTTATGTAGTCCCCTGCATGCGGACGAGAATCTCAATGGTTTGAATATGGCATTGGGTCTGTATTCCAGTTCCTTGTGCGGCGTTGTTGTGCTAACGCCGTCGATACAGGCCCAGGCCAATAAGAGCATCATAAAGAATGCGAATAGATCGACAGAATTTCATTTCGATCAGATGGACGTGCAGCTGGAGAAGATCGAGAAACAGATACGCGCCTTGAACACTAGCGATACAAGCAGCACTCCCAGTCAGGGAAGTGGCACTGGAAATTGTGGTGAGGGCAGCGCCACATCCTCGCCAGCTAAACAATCGGTGGCACGGCTCAAAACGGGCGATTTTTTTATAACCAAACACTCGAATCTTTCGCAATCGCATGTCATCTTCCATCTGATCTCCGATGAGCCCATCAACAGCCCCAGCGAAATTAATTCCAGGCATCCGGTGATTTTGGGTCTGCGGAATATACTTAAGACTGCCAGTCGACATGATATAACCACGTTAACGATTCCGGCGCTACTGCGTCACGAGATGAGCGAGGACATGACCGTCCAGTGGTGCATTCGACGTGCCGAGCTTGTCTTCAAGTGCGCCAAAGGTTTCATGATCGAATCTGCCTCCTGGGGTGGTGCGGAATTGAGGTAATTTTTTTTAATTTAATTTTTAATTAAATCTTAATCAGGTTTGTTTTTAGTACGTTGCAACTACTGCTGCCCCATGATATATCCGAGGAGCTGTTCACAACGCTGGCCGGCATGGTGCCCAATGTGTTTCGCGTTGCCAATCCCAAAATTCTTGTTGATAATAACAAGTAGAAAACATTCCTCAGAAATGTATAATTTATTTAGTTATATTTAAATTTATCTATAGGATAAAAGATATAATATACATATAATTTTGAAAATAATGAAATAAACATAACATTCGAGAAACCTAAACAAGACAAAAAAAATTAAGAAAATTTAATAATAACATAAAATATATATTGTCGTTTTTTAATCTTAAAATACAAACGAATTATAATATAGGAAATACTATGGAAATTAGACATCTTTATTGTAAATTTTAGAAATGTCAGGGTGTACATTTTTAAGAGTCATATATTTACAGTTGATTTAGCTAAGTTTGTTTCTGCTTTGATATAGTCATATAGTTATGCCAATTTAAAATTATGTATTTTTTTTGCAGAAATTCTTAGTTTATTTTTTTTTTATTTTTTGTTTAAGTCAAGCTTCGATTCAAACAGTCGGATGTAATTAATTATCAAATCAGTTATTAATTACCCTCTGCAAATCTGCAACAATCTGTAAACAAGAAAGGACCGATATCTTAGGCACACCTAAGATTATTTACTTCGACGGACACAAGTATGTTCATATTTCAAAAATCCATCGATAGTTCAAATTAAAGTATTCATTTTATTTATTTTTAATGATGTTATTCATCAACCAAATACATTTCAGTAATTATGAATGTTTCCGTGTTGTTGGGATTAATTACTGTTTCTTTGGTGTGGAACTTAACCCAACTGATGAAATTGAAATTGAAAGAGACGGGTAGTCGACGCTGTCCAACCTGGGATATGATTGACCGGTGTTGACTGCCGATCCAGCTGGCACTGGAGAAGCTTCTGGGTGCCGTTGTGCAGGACTTTTAAGGCTTATACCATTTATTCACACATATATTCATAGAGACATGCATATATTAAAGACTTGTTATTATGTTTTTATGAATATAAACTTTATTCAGTTTCATAGCTATATTTATTTTTTATATGTATAATGCTTCGATTCCTGTCGTTTCGCGCAAAATGTTGTTGTTTTATTTTTAAACTAAACACACTCAGAATTGCTGTGTAAATGTTCCTGTATCCAATTTCGTCAATATAATAATCCATAGTTATCTTTATTTCATATTTTGTAATTAAACTTCAACTACAATACTACACTGTATAAATAGATGTATATATTTTGTATAGGTAATCTTGTGTATTTATGTGTATTACTTCCAAATTTATGTGTTTATCTTTGGTTTCATTCGACCACACCCAAATCATGCAAATTTGGGGTTCCATTTTGTATGGGCTGTGGGTGTTATTCAGTTTCATGTGTTCGGCTATTTTTTATAATGCTTTAATGTTTATAATGTATCTTTGAATAACTCTGCTTGTTAACTTGTAAATATGCTTTTTTTTGTTTTGTTTTGTGAAATAAATATATCTATATATATATATATTTATATTTTTTGTGTATATTTAACAATTAATTACGTTATAATGTTTCATTTTAAATCAACATTTCGCTGTTAAAGAGTTAATGTTCTTTTTTTTCTTCATAGTTTTTTTTTTTTTGGATTTAGCCAAGTACGTTGTATGGTTTTTGCCTGCGTTTCATATTTGTTTTGCTGCTTTGCAGTTAGAGTAGAGTTTCTGAAAATATTCGTTCTGAGACTTTAATAATATATAAGTTGTTGTGTGTACAGGTCTTTTCGGGGAACTTGTGTTTGGGTGTGTAAGTGATTTTAAAATGAGTGACATGTAGGTACAGGAACGGGTCACATAAAGTGTTTAAAGGTGTCTCTAGGATTACATAAGTGTGCTAAACTGAATATCAAATATATCGTTTGTGTTTGGTTAAGAAATGCATTATAAAAATTGTCTTAAACATCATTATAATCGTTAAACGTACTTATGTCGGTTCAGTTTATATATATATATATATATATATATATATATATAAATTAAATAAATTATATTATTCAGCCCTTTGTCGAATTCATATACTTAATATTTTGTTTAGTATGGCGCTTAGAGTTTGATCAAATAAAACGCTTAATTCAAATAATTGAGAGTTTTTCAGCATCATATATTCCAACCTTGTTTTGGGAGACTAATGATAGTATTATGTTTTAAAATATATTATTTTTAAATTCTGAAATAATTATAGTTGTGTATAATTAAATTAGGTTATTTTATAATATAGGAAGGATTGACTATTTTTGTTAAAATATCTGCAGTGGTATTCAAACTCCACGTATGCTGAAGATGTATTTTCTTGCTTCCATTTAATTTCGTTGCTGTTTTTTAAATTTATTTTTCTACGATTGCATGCCAAAAATGTACTCGAAATATGATGAAATATTCTATACTGCTATATGGGTCCTAAACAGTTTAATACTTTTGCGCGTGCCTTAGACTACGAATTATTTTTGCAAATAGGTCTAGTTGTATTTTAGTTATTTTAAAAAATTGGGGAATACATAATATGAGTTGTATACTAAAATTGAAACTATCACAAAAAACAAATACTCGTTTTATAAAGTATATAAAAGTATGAACTCAATAAAGTCAAAATACAATCTACATTATAATTGAGTATGCAAGTGTATGTATGTGTGTGTGTGTGTAGGTGTGTGTGTTTTTGTGTTTACATTTGACTCTCCTTGCGCCACTGGAAGGTGCCCGACTTGACGCCAATGCTCGATGAGCCCTGATTGCTGCTGGAGGAAAGCATATTGTTGGTTCTCCTAATGAGTTGGGCTGCCGAATCAAATCGACTGCGAATGAGTCGCATTGCAGGATTACTGGAGACGCCACTGCGCTTGCTCTTGCTAAATGGATATATAAAGAATTTGTTTTAATTTTCACAAATGTACTTTATTATTAAACCTACCTTGATGAACTAGGCTGATTCTCCTTTAGGTTGCCCAATATTATGCGCATGTGCGTATCGCGCGCAAAATGATTATCGGGCAAAGCGGACTTTGAACCGCCATTGCTGGGTCCAGCTCTGTCATCATCGACGAACGCATTCAGAGCGGGCAGTTGTCCGGGCGAGCTCAACTCGCTGCTGGGCGAATGTGGGGGCGTGGCATACAACGGTGACATGCACTCCATATCATACAGATCAGCCTCGTTCGTCATGTTGCTTGCTGTGGCGCGCAGTAAAATATATTGGAAAGATTAGAAGTGGTTTCAGCTAGAATAATAAGGAGCTTAAGCTCACCTAGCTGATGCTCACTGAGATCGGGCAGCACTTGAGAGTGACGCTGATGGGCGCCTGGGCCACCATTGCTGCTGGATTTGTGTGACGTTGCCGCCGCCGCCGAGCTGGAGGCATGCTTTGAGTTGACCATCAGATTGTTGCGTGAGCTGAGTTTGCTTTGTCGCTGCAATTGCTGTGTGAAGGTTAGCGGCGCTTGCTAGAAAAGGAGACAAACTTAGCAAGTGGAAGATGATGTTGCATAAAGTTACCCAATACTCACATCATTGCTGCTACCAGTGGATTGACTAGAAATTACGCTCTTGCGCTTGTGCAGACTGCTCGTATCCGATTGCATCGTATTTTGATAGAAATTGTTGGAGCTGTGCGTCGAACTTGATGCATTCAGAGCCTGCAGCTGGCTGCCATTGTGAACGGTAGCCGTTGTGGCGGCGGAGCAAACGGATGAGGCGGATGCGTGTGCCGGATACGGGGCGAGATTTTGGTGCAGGGGCAACGCCGGCGGCTGATCGGGAGAGCGCAGCATGCTGGCATGGAATTTCGTTTCATTGGGATTGCTAGCTTCATCTAAGAGGAGGATAAGGGATTTCGTTAAATATCAAGCTAAGTCTGTACTCAAATCAAGCGTTAATAAAATCCAGACAACATTGAGCATCCTAGACAAGACAAGGGATTTCCGATTTCAAGATCGTTTTTTGTAAACCCGAAATATTGCGGCCATTTAATTCTTAAATTATGTAATAATTTGTTTCAAATTTTGAAGTAGATCATTTTTAAAATCTATACTGATATCAATTTAAAATAAAACCGAATCAGTTGAATCGAAAAACTAAAGTTCTTTAATTAAGAACGCTTTAAACTAATTTTAAACTTATTTAAAGTATTCTTATTTGAAGTTTGAGTTCGAACCCTGTCGTACTTGAATTAAGAATGGTTTTATTCACTTACTTTTGGTATAGCTCTCAAAGATCTTAAGTATGCTGCTGCGACTGGATTTGGCAGCCAGTTTAATCGGTGTCCGTCCGCAATGGTCCGACTTGTAGGGATTGGCGCCAAACTGAAGCAGCGCAATGACGCACTTCTCGTGCCCCTCCTGGGCAGAGATGCCCAACGCTGTTGCTCCCTGCTTGCAGGCATGATCTGCAAGGGCGCCATAGTAGAGCAGGATGTTCATCACATCGTGATTGCCCTGCCAGGCGCAAGAGTGTAACGGTGTGCGCGCTTCCAGATCCATAGAGTTCACATCGGCGCCAGCTTCGATGAGGGTCTTCACCATATCCGTATGACCTTGCCAGGCGGCGACATGCAGCGCTGTACGTCCCTCGCTATCGGGTATATTGACATCGACATTCGTCATGTCCAGCAGATACTTGACTATGTCCATCTTATTCTCCAGCGCCAGGATGTACAAAGTGGTCCGCGAATCGGCATCCTTAGAATTGACATCGCAACAGAACTTGAGCAAATACTCCACTGTCTCCATGTGACCCTCGAGACTGGCCAGACGGAACGCCGTCTTGCCATCGTGGGCCTTCTGATCCACAAAGCTGGAGTGGATGTCCAATAGGGTCTGAACACAGCGCAGCCTGCCCTCCTGGGCGGCCAGATGGAGAGCCGTCTTCCCCTCGTTGTCGCACTCATCGATCTTGGCGCCTGATTCCAGCAGCTGTAAGCACACCTCATGGAAGCCCTCAAAGGCGGCATAGTGCAACGGAGTCCAGCCGGCATTATCGCGATGCGTTTCATCTAGACCTCGATCGAGCAGTTGGCGCACTGTCTCAACATTGCCCTGAGCGGCGCCAATGCTGAGCACCGTGCGTCCTTCACTGTCCATGCAATCGATGCCACAGCCCCAGAAGAGCAGGAGACGCACCACAGTTGCATGTCCAGCGGTGCAGGCCGCCCACAATGGTGTACGACCCATAAAATCAGCAAGATCCGGATCCGCAGCATTCTCCAGCAACAGTTCACAGACCTCTGCATTGCCTTCGAAGGAGCTGACGAGCAGTGGCGACATGCCATCATTGTCCAGTTGATCCGTATTCGCACCATGATCGAGCAATGTGGAAATGACCTTGCTATACCCGGAGGAACCACAGAGGGCAGCTACACACAGCGCACTGCGTCCATCCAAATCCAAGTGATTCACATTGGCGCCATTGTCCAAAAGGATCTCGACAATATCATAGTGACCCATATAGGAAGCGGCAATGAGTGAAGTGCGTCCCTGACGATCCACCGAATTAACATCTGCACCCGACTCAATCAGGAGCTTCAGGATATCCTCATGTCCACTCCAGGCAGCAGCGCGTAACGCTGTGCGCCCCTCCTTATCGGCCAGGTCAATTTTGCAGGCAGGCTGGCCGATTAGAAGACGCACCACCTCGCTGTGACCACCCCACGATGCAGAACGCAATGGTGTCCAGCCATCGCGGTCCGCATGATTGACATCCACACGCTTCATGCGTCCAGTGCCATCGTTGCAGGGCTGCGAGAAGCTCAGCAAGAGTTTAACCACCTCTAGATGACCATTCCGGGAGGCTATATTCAGCGCTGTCTGTCCATTATAATCCTCAATCTCTAGATCGATGGGACTCTTGCAGGCATTGAGGGCACGCTCCAACAACTGATGATTACCATCGTTGGCAAGGATGTGTATCAGAGCCTTGCCTTTATGCAGCTCAATGTGATGCGAGTCGGAGAGCTGATGCAACGTACTCGATGCATTCTCGTCCTGGCTCTCATGCGGTGGCTCACTCTGCTCCGAGGGGCTAATCGTGCGTTGCGTCTCCTGTAGACAACTCTTTTCACTGGACAGCAATAAATCCGCCAGCTCAAAGTCAATATTTTGCGATTTGTCCGACAGTTCGGGTGACATCAGCGATGATTCGCAGGAGTTTTGCGCTTCGGCATTATTAATGCCCGTCTCGATAAGTAGCTTTAACAGTTTCGCATCTGTCGGCAGACTCGGTTTGAAGAAGTCGCAAAGGAACTGCGCAAACGGTTCACTCAGCTCATTGGCCAGAAAACGTTCCAACATGCTGCGGGTCTTGGACAGAAAGTTGACATCATTTTTGAAATCATGCTCACATTGAGCACAACAATTCAAATGATTGGTATAGAAACAATCGCTGAGATTTAAACGCGATTCGAGTAACATTAAAATGAGATCCAATTCCACATGGCGACTGGTGAGATACTCGCCCGACTTGATCAAATGATAGGCAAATCTTCGCACCGTATTTGCACAGAGAGTGTCCGCCACTAACAGATAGTACATGGATATCATGACATGTCCTTCATTTACATCGCAGATGAACTTCTTGGTGGCAAACTTCACATCCACCAACCAATCGGCAAAGGAGTTGTGAAAGATCTTCAAGCGTTGCGCATTCGCATCATAGGCTAGAATGTTGCGCATTAGTTGCAGACGCTTCTCAAACTCCTGACAATCGATAGTGTAATTGTGCGTCCTCAGACAGTTGAAGAGGAACAACTTGTCCACATAGCCCGAAGAGGCGAGCAGGACATTCAACAGTGGTCGTATCTTCATATACTGCTTCTTGTTGAAGGACTTCTGGCAGATGTACAAGTAAAGGCCGTTCAGAGTGCATGGGATTAGCTTGATCTCACGAAAACTAAAGAAATTATCCTTGATGCCATGCAGAACCTTCTCCAGATAGAGTATACAGCCATTGGATTTGATATAGAGCTGATGCAGTGACTCTATTATCTCCTTAGTTAACATAATGCTGTCCTTAAAATCCGAGTTTAAACGATTAATGATGTACTCTTGGACATCTTTGACCACATGCGATTTGCGTAGATCATCGAGGGTGATCTTCTTGAAGCCCGTAAACATTTTTGTTATCTGCTTCGTTTGCTTCTTTGTGGTGCAAACGAGAAACAACCACTTGGGGAATAGGTGTATATGATTGGAGAGCAGCTCGGCAACGTTGCGACTCTTGTGATTGGTCACCGTGCCACGTCCACCCTTCAGGGTTGAGATCAGATTGCCCTCATTGATGTAGTTCTCATCGATGGAATCGATGAGCAGCAGCAGTGCGGTCTTTGGCGGCGTCAATTCGAGCAGTGGAAAGAGGAGTGCCTTCTTGAAGCACTCATCCGGATTCTTCTCAATGCTGTCGACGCTGAGGCACTCGAGTATCTCCGGATTCGACATGAGCAGCTCGTAGTAGCCATCGGCAATGATGGTCCTACAACTTTTCGTCTTTGGTAGAGGTGGCGGTAATGTGCTGGTGCTATTGATCAGCTTCGGTTTCTCACCGGGCACAGGTGGTGCCGTTGGTGCCGTTGTGACCTCCACTTGTTCCACACTGGGTTCGATGAAATCGATGAGTGGTTCTGCTTCGGATTTGTCTGTCTCCTCTTTTGTTGTTACTGTTGTCGGTGTTGTTGCCAGCGTTTCTTTATCCGCCTCGGGCTTGTCTTCGTTGTGCTTCTCCTCCTCCTGCTCCTCCGCCTGTTTGTCATCCTTGATGGCCGCTTCGATTTCGCTTTTTAGCTGCTCGCTGACCAAGTCGGCGATATCCTCGCCACCACCCTGCTGTATGCTGTTGGTCGTGGGTGTAGTCGTCACCAGTTTGGCTGGCGAGGAAACACCGCTGCCGGTACGTCCACGTTTGACGGGTATTTTCGACTTGGATTTGATGGGACTGCTTTTGGGCACCTCTTTGTCCTTGTCCTTTTCTCTTTCTCTTTCCCTTTCCTTTTGCTTCTGTTCCTTTTCACTGCCAGTGTCCTTGTCCTGCTCGCCACGTTCTGGAATTGGAGCGGAGGCACCGCCACGTTTGGGCGGATGTGTCCCGTAGCTGTTGCCCCCGGCGACGGGCTTCTCTTTAGTTTCCAGAGGTGCTGGCTCCGATTGTTGTCGGGTCAAACTCGATTTTACTGCGGACCTCTGACCCGTTGAGGTGCGCTGCTTGTGAAAGTTCTCCAGCTCCTTAGTGTCGCATTCGCTGGCGCCTCGCTTCAGCTCCTCGATGAGTAGCTCTTCGGCATTCTCGCTCAGGCTGATATTTTGCATGGCCTCGTCCAGCTTGGATTCCTGCTGTTGCAGAAATGAGTAGCCCTCATCGATTACACGATGACTATCCTCGCGACTGATAAGCGATGCATGACTGAGCAACTGCAGCACAATTTTGCGCATGAACAACGACAAGCTGTGACACTCGGGATTCTGGGATTCGATAAGATAGCAAGCAAGCAGCTTGCGATTGAGGATGCCCTTGGTGCCCGAGTTGCCCTTCATGATGGCTTGGCATATCGAGGTCTTACCCGAACCATTTGATCCGAGCACAAGGCACCCATTGTAGCTCGAACTGGATATGGCAGATGCTTTGGCACGGGCAGATACATAACCCGAACCAACACCAGCAGCACCCAGACCGGCAACCGGTATTGCTTTTTTGCCCGCTGTACGCTGTTCCAGACACAGCGCAATCTTCTTCAGCACCCATTCGCGATGTATATAAACACTGCTCGCGATACGCTGATGATGACTGTGCGGTTCCAGTGGTGCCAGGCCGTTAACTTCTTTATCCGGCGAATGCTTGCGCTGCATCAACGACTCCAGATTATCAGCTGTATCTGGCGCGGGCTGCTGTTTGCCACCAGGCTCGAGACCATCCTCCTCGGGTGCTGAACTCCCATTTGTTAGATCCAGTGCAAAATTCTGCTGCACAAGATTAGCAAAATGCTCCTCACGTGCCAAATTTGAAAAACTGGCATTTGGACAATCACGACCACTTATCTCCAGTTTTTTGTGCACCTGCGTGGTGTCCTTGAGAAAGTTGAGAATGCGTCGATCCTCCAGTTGCTGATTGGGCGTGGCAACAGCCGACGACTGATTGTTGTACTTGGAACCACCAACGAGTGCACTAGTCGAAGCATTCGCATCGGCTTCGCGTTCCCCCACATCCGGATCCAGCTCATCATTCGCATCTAGATCGGTTACCTGATCGAAAAGATCGAAAATATTTATTATCATAAAATATTAATAAAAATAATGTAATATAATGAAATTACTATGGGTTTCAAATAGAGTTTAGTTTAGTTTGGTTAAGAAAATAAGAAATTATATGTAAGAAGCACACAATGGAAATAAAATAATAATTTACATATAAACAGTTGACCGTTTTTTTTTTGTTTTAATAAATAATTCAATTTGAGTAGGGATTTTTGTAAGAGTTACCTGCACAGGATTCCCATTACGCCTATTGGAGTCCCTCAAATTGGACAACTTGGCATCGCCAGCCGCTGCTGCTCCTTCCATGCGTTGCCGTTCGCTACTCTTGTAACGATCCGATTTCCGGAGAGGAGTCGCATAGAGCATCTCCTTGGGCATATTGCCAGCTGCTGTGGTGACGTTGTTGCCCAGTGAATTGGAGTTGGCATTCGGATTGCTGTTGCTGTGATTCAACAGAAGCAGCTGTTGTCCCCCGCCAGCCGATGAGGATTTCTGATGATGTTGCTGTTGTTGCTGCTGCTGCTGATGTTGTTGTTGCTGCATTTTGCGCACAGATTCATTATACATGGCCTGACAGGGTAGATTCTCGTAGATGTCATTGCGCAGATTATCGTTGTCTGTATGCTTAGACATTGTCGTTGCTATTTGCTAATGTTGTTGTAGTTATAGTTGTTGTCGTTGCCTTTTCGATTACTCCTAGTTTTCGAGTATTTACACAGCGTGTTTATCCTTGGATTTATTTCGATGAAAGTCCACTGACTGCAAGTAAATTAAATAGGATTCGAAATTTCAGTTCACAGATTTATACTTAGACAGTAATCATTTATTTTATTATTTCTTATATATTATTTTATTTATTTATTACATCATACAATATCGATTTTTATTGATAACTTTCTAGTTTCTGAGCTAACGAATCTTATTTAAATATATACAATAGATTAACGCTTGTCATTTTAAATATCTACGATGTGTGCAATTCAAGATGGGCAAAGACGAGCTCCATCGACTTGAGCATTCTTAGTGGTTTAACTCGAAATTATCTGTAGCTTCTAGCAAACATCCTGACAACACTCCAGTAAACACAAACAAAGCTATATCAACTAAAAATATCAGCAACGTGGGCTGTGAAGGTGATAAAACCATTGCCAATTGCTAACAGACCTGCTGGACAGGAAGCCATCAACTCCAGTCAAGCATATCTATCTATAAGCGCGGACACAAACTACCAGGAGCATCGGGGATTCTCTCTTCTTGTAAACGTTCTTGTTCTTGTTAGCATAAAGTATAAATATTTTTCGACCACATATGCTTTATCGATATTCTTGATCAGCATTATTCGTGATCTTTTAAAAATGTAATAATAAAGTATAGATGTCTGCAACGCTATGTAATCATCGTCGTTCTTTCTTGCTGGCTGATGTTCCTTCATCTTACTAAGTAGTTGCTCGGGATGAGCTGTATTGGGAATCGCATATTTACTATAGATTTATTATTATTTATTCCTTAAGCCACTTATCGTAAAAGTAGCTAACGTTTGATTACATGATTACGCCGTGATTTGTTGAAGATGCACAATATTAGCTCGCATTGGCTTTTATGTGCTTTAGATTTTGCTCCTTTGGACCTAACGAGTATTTTTCTTTTTTATTTTTAAATTTACTCCAAGGCTTGTTGCCGTTTTTATGGTGACTTTACTTTTTTTTAGTATCCTGTGCACAATTGACCTGATTTTGCGAACACACTTAACCCTTTGGCACATTCTTACAGTCAGTTAAGTAAGCCAAAATCAGCCGAGGTAGGTTCAGTAATAATCTCGAGATGATACGATTAAAAAAAAATTGCATAATGGGAAAAAGTGGTACAAGTTTTACGATTAGAAATTAAATGATTCTGAGCTGCGCTAAACTTGAAGAAATTTGTTTCTGGTTTAGTTCAAATAAGATTTAAAAATAAATCGAACAGTAGACTATTTATCTTTAGTGATATTTTTTTTAAACGTTATTCAGAAGAACTTAGTTAATCTTCAAGATCTCCTCAAGTAAAGAAAACAAATTGGTTAACTTACGCCCAACATATAATATAATTATTATATATATACTTTTTGCCATGCGATAAATTGGACTGATATTGTTGAAAGTTGTTTAAAACTGCCCTCGTATGTACAATTCTAGTCATTAAATTTTTGTAGAGCTTGTCACTGGCTACCGTCTTTTGCTCTCGGCTTTTATCTAAGCCGTTTATGTGCAATGCGCGTGGTTTTGTTGTGGGTGGGTGGGTTAGTTGGGTGCTTCATTGGACGGTTGTAATGGGAGCGAGCTTCGGTGCTACACGCTCCGCAAATAACACTCTTTATGCTGGCAAAGTTTTTATTTTAAACTTCAATTTAGTTGTTGCTCTCGACGAGGGAGAAAAAGATGGAAGGGCAAATGTAACTAATGACGCGCTCGGCGCACTTGGCGAACTTTCAAACAGAAATGGAGCAAATTCAGCACGTTCGCCTCGATGAAACAACTCTGAAATGTTAAGGCGAACCACAAGAGCTACAAAAATAATAATACACAGAGATAAACAAATACCCAGAACCAGAGCTGACTAGTTGAGATCCTGAACCCATCTGTTAAATACACAGCTTAAGAAGTCGTACTAAATTGCAGTTGACATCCCTTTAAATCCAGTTTTCTTACATACTTTCATGCTATTCATTCTGATTACGTCATACTTTATTTCTCTCTGTGTATAACTAAAATTTGCTCTTAAGAAAAAAAATAGGAATCGATTGAAGCACAAAATGATTAACGGCGTGGAGTGTCGTGTCTGATGACACGAGAGGGAGAATAGTTGCCACAAAGTGTGTCAAGCATAATAAAACCGACATTTGATAAATTACCATAATGTGAGCAAGTCAGACGTAAAATCTTTTGATTAACCAAAAGACAGTGACACTCACACAGATATCCCGGACGACCATTCGTCAAAGACAAATGAAAATTTGGATAGTTGAATTGCTGTCTGTCTGTTTGTATTTTCCTGCAACCACTATTCCAATTTTCTGGACACGCAGGCCACGTGTTACAGCCTGCTGTTGCATGAATGACCGTATTAGACTAATGTTATTATTAATTCTCCCCTGACGGCCGACAGGGGCGTTAAAAGAGTTGATCTCTATTACGCGTCTGTAGACGTCCGTGTATTTTTAACAGATATGCGAAATATTTCATGGTATCGAATATATATTAATATGTACTCAAATATTTCTCATAATCCTTAATTTTTCTTTTTGTGCATTATATAACCATATTCTTAATTAGGTAAACTGATGACAAATCATGCATTGGGCCGCAATGCTTGCTGAACCGCTCCTGTGCATAAGTCAACCAAGTTGAAATAATGCACATATTTCTGCTATTCAGCGCATTCAAGTTTGATCAACCAACGTCCAACCATAACAAGATTCATGTGTGTGTTTTCTCCTATTCAATCTGTTCGTGTGCAATTTGCATTGGGTTATCCTGCAATCTATTCGTTTTCTCTTTCAATTCCAGCGGAATTGATTTTGAAATTGCTTTTATGATTTAAAAGGGAATTACTAATTATTGTCGTCGTGTAAAGCACATAAACCAGAATTAAATTCAATAGTCAATTTAAGTCCATAAACCGAACGGAAACCCAAATTTGACTGAAGGATAAAAAAATCAACTTAATTTCTTGATTACCTAAAAAGAAACAACTCAATATTTGAACATGAGTTTTCTAAAGCGTTTTTCATGCTGGAGAAGAAGCAGACAAATGGAACTGGAAAGATTAAGTAAATTGCACGAGAACGTGTCAATGGCAAAAGCTGGCTAATTGGAAATTCGAGACCGTTAAAAAGTCAACTGTGTGCTTGAGTTTTCCAGAGGTTTTAAATTTTTTTTATTTGCTGGCTGAAAGTTTAATTGGTCTGTTTGCTTGCAATTATGTTAATTAAACATACGTCACGCTTGAAATACGCATGCTGCACTTATTTTAATTAGTAAATGAATGGGAACACAATCTTCTATTATTTTACAGGAGTTTATTAAAAGTTTATTTAGGAAACTTTATGCTTTAAGTACGTTGCCTGTTTAATGTCCTTTGACTAGATAAAATAAGAGAACTATATTTCAATGTGCATTAGGTGTAATTAGTTCAAAAACTGTTGAAAGTGTTCATGAGCATTTTAATGTTTATGATGTATTTGGCAACTGAAGTTGAGTTGGAGCTGGTGCAATTGCTGTTATCAGCTCCGACTTTTGTCTAACCGCAGCATCTACGTCAACTTACAATGATTATTATCCTTTCTTTAAATCACAAACCAAAGATATTAAGCAAAGTATCTTAGATTGAACCCTGATCTTGAGATACGTCTTCAATGATATATTTTCTTGATCAGTATAATTTAATTAGATTTCAATATGCATATCTCTCTATTTCTATACGAACTTATCCATCAGTTTTAAAACTATCATTAGCTGTCAAATCAACAATCGATTGAAAAATGGGTTCTTTCGTTACTAATTTATCCTGACCAAATTCATTAATTATACGTGTTAAGATGATTACCAAAATTAAAAAAAATATTCAGTTCTTTCTGGCTATGGTCGGAAAGAGTATTTAATGTTAGGTGTGCGTAAGGTATTTCTTCTTTCCAATTCTTATTGTTCTGAATTACAGGGCCAATAGTTCAAAAAATAAAATATGCACAAAAATGTGCACACGTTGTACAAATATCATCGACAAGCTGCCAAAATGATATGTAAACCAGTGGAAGTGCTTAAGCAAAAATGAAACAATTTTAATTAATTGCGCCAAAAGAAACAACAAAAAAAAAATCAACAAGAGTCGAACTTTTGTTGTTGAATATAAGTAAGCGAGGAATGTACAACTGCGGTTCAAATAATAGTAGTGTAAAGATATGTGTTTGGAAGATGTTAAAAACTATATATTTGTAATATTATGGCCATTTGGTTTGAACACAAGCAATTAATACTAAATATAAGTAAGCATTGAAAGATGGGTTAACTACAAAACTATTAACAAACAAATTAAAGTTTTTAAATTAATTTAGATTGCATAAAAAAAAATGTGTGTAAGAAGATATATCTCATAGTAAAATGATCCCAAGAATCGAAGCGATTATGAAAAGAGCTCTGAAAATATTGAGCATTTGCATTTTATGAAGCAGCACTACTATAATTTTGACCGCAACTGTAAGCAAACACACACACGTATGGATGAACCCACCTTCCCTTGTGTATGCGTGAATAAATAAATTATTGTGCGGCAGGCAAGCAATAACATATGGCACAACAAAAGTGTATCTGCATCTCTGCTGGCAACTGTCTCTGTATCTGTATCTGCGGGTGCATGTGTGTATCTGCAACTGGCGGCAGCTGGCTGATCTTGAGCAGTGGCAGCGTGGGAACTTAACAATTTTAACGCATTTTAAAGGCTCCTTGCTGCGGGACACATATCGATATGAAAAATAGGCAAATAACAAGGTTAAAACTCAGCCGGACGTGGAATATTTGTAATGTTATCAAATGAAACTAAGAATTCATTCACACATACATTAATTGGTTTAAATATCTAAGACTACTTTTAAGACAAAGTTAAAGACTTGTAAAGCACTTTCTTGTGTGTCACATTGGAATATACATTATATTTCACACAATTTTGTTGAAAATTGGATAACAACATAAAAATAAGGTACTTTCCACAAAATCATCTATCATCGGATTTTGTATGTCAAAATCACTAAAAAAAAAATCACAGTGCGTCAAATTTGTGGAGTATAATTCTTTCCATTTTGTTTTTTAAAAAGTCCAACCTTATAAAATATGTAAAACTAATTGTTAAATAAATGTTAAAGTAACGTTAAATACAAAGTTCAACATAAATATATTTTTTTGAGTGTACGTATAATGCATAATGTCAGCCTGTCTGCTAAGTCGCGATTAGGAAGTGTGCTATTAATTTTTATGTACATTTTTATGTTTGCATTTAGTTTTTGAATTGAGTTTTGCTTTTGTTGCTATCGTTGTTCATGTTTAAATAATCAGTTGTTGTGTGTTGTTGCTGCTGACTAAAATATGCAGTGTAATACATTTTCCAAACCAAAATATATTCCATGCATTACAAATGCGGCGCATGTTGCAGAAAATGTAAACCTCTCATGTAGGATAACATTGATATATCGATATATATATATTTATCACCTTTCATGCAGGCGGCATCCAATCAGCGATACAATTGTAAAAGCAAATAGCAAATCAAATACAAATTGTGTATCAGTAACAAATGGAAAACGGTATCAACTGCAAATTCAATTCGCGTCGATTTGACCGACTTTCAGTCACTTTTGGCAATGTACTAAAACTTTCTGAGTTTGCATATCAAATAAAAGAAAAGAATGTAAATGTGGAACCTTTGTCATTAAAATTATTAACCTAACATGATTTATTTGTTTTACTTTTAGTATAAGTTCTCGTTCCAAATTTAAGATACATTAGCACGCTTTACATTATGGACACCTAGTTAAAATTCTCAACTAATGCAGGAGCAACTTAATGAGAATGAAGTAATTTGTATTTGTGGCCTAGGTGTGTGTGCTGGGTTCGTGCAATACTTCACAAGCTGATTAAATGCTTAGATGTTAGCTGTTGCGCTCCTATTGAACTATTATATTGTTGCCCTTATGTGCTTTGAGTACAAGTTTGCCCGAAATATAAAGTAAATTAATTGATAGTGCTCGAATAGCAGATACTACTGCATGGATTAAAATTCAGACTAATGTGTTCATTTGCTGATCAGGTCTACCAAATAAAGTCCTGCCGCAAACGTATCTCTTAAATTTTAATAATTTCGCTTGAGACTTTAAAATCCTACAAATTTTTCTGGAGAAAAATCCAGATTAAATTCACCTGCCCAGTTGATTTTAGTTGTAGTTGTGCATGTCTCATTCTCCCTGCTATCAGCATATACAGGGTATGCAAACAGAACCGCTGAACGTGCAGAGTATTGTTGAAAAGGCAGCTTGGAGCAACGTGAACAGTAGCAGAATCAGTACGAACGGAAACGTGGAAAACTTCCGCATCGATTTTTTAGTTTGCTTCAGGCGCTGTCAGTGCTAAACATATATATATATATATATATATAGATATATAATATATATCAAAACGAATGTTGCATGAGTTTTAAAAAGCGCTTAATTTTTGGTACGAGTTGGATGCTGAACGAAAGCCTTTATGGCTCCCAGAACACCCCAGATTGGTAGCTCGTTGGTTGCCGTCCTTGGTCCTTGATACGTGCCGAGAACTGGCATTGTGTTTAGCGTTTGGTGTTAGTTTTGGTCTGCGGCTGTGTGGCTGCAGCGGAAGTGAATTCAATGCGGGCACCACCGAAAAGCACAATGCCATGCAATCATGACCCAACAACAGGATGTCAGGGGAGATGCGAATGACTAGTTGCCAGGATGCGCCCAGTCAACACTCCTGAGGGCATTTCGACGAACGCTTAATTAAACCTTAATTTTTCATGACTGCATGTGAAATTTGAGCACACACACTTATACAGAATATATTCATAAATCATTGAAAGCATTCATTGTTTGTTATTGGTGTTGTTAGTCCTCATACTAAATGCTGCTAGGGGACACGCCCAAAAGAACACGAGAACATGGTTGATGTCGGCTGTCTCCTTAAAAGCTCATCATCAACAGTGCGACGCAAAGGGAAGAAAGCCTTTCACATTTCCCATTTTTTTTGCTCAGTCTGTTCACATTTGTAAAGTTGAGTGCAAAAAGATAAGCTGTAAATGCTCCATTGTTATACCAGCAGCGAATGCACTGAAATTAGTTCAACTGCAGTTTTATACCCAGATGAGAGTTGGTTAATGAAAGGCTTATTGATTTTGTGGTAGTCGTAGGACATTAAACTCATGATATTGATCTTGATAGATATAGCATTAAAGATTGTATACAATAACAAGATTATTACATTTCGCCAATATTTCTGCCTTAATAATGCAATCAGTATATTATTTTCAAAAGTCCTCTGACCAAACTGATAGATTAGCAGTAAAACGTTGCCAGATTAAATTGAATTTAATTCATTTGAATAAGAAAACACTTTGATAAATAAATTTGAAAAGAAGAACATATGTAAAAGAAAAGCAGAGCAATATGTCAACATATGACAGAGTATATTGGATAATAAATCACGAATTTTTTAAGCAGTAGTCCACAAATTCAAATAAATCAAGTACCGTGAGCGGAATTAAGTATGTAAGTAGCTGAATGTAGAATCATGTAACGTATTAATTTAGAGCTTAAACTCAATCGTACCAATGCAATTTAGATATTGGGCATCTTCAAGTCGAGCAGTGTTTAAACAACATAGTTGTTCATCGTGCAGCATCAGTTGTATTGTGTTCGCAAGTTGCACACTCGTCTCGACCTACGTTCTATCTGTGTCAAAATGGTGGCACGCACGATATTCTGCCCATGTTTTTGCACTCCAAACTCTTTCACTCTCCTTCACTATCTCTATGTTTCTCTCTCTCTCCCTCTGACTGTTTCTTCTTCCATCTTTATCGTTTTGTTAACTGACTCTTGTGTCGTCTTTGGTGTTGCTGTGTGCACATATTGACATCATTTTGACAAACAACGCCCTCACATGCTACCCCATCCTCTGCAACACCCCTACGTGGTTTCATTTCGTTGTGACATGTGCAGAAACACGCACTTCATGGACCTTTTGGCATTTCCGTTTCCTCTCTAGGGCTTGGCATATTTTTTTGCGTATCTTGTCTTGTTTGTCTTTCAATAACTGCGTGTTTTGCTGAACGTTATGTGTGTGCGAGGTGTGCTTAAAAAGTTCCAAAGTGTCAGTAAGTTAAGTGCAGAAAGATTTCCAGAATACAGAAACATATTATGCCATGTTTCGAGTAATAAACACAATCACTTAAATTCCTCAAAGCACTCATCTTTGCTTATTTTTTAATTCACCCTCGTTGTTTAAATGTCGCCTGCTTGAGTTATGTGTAAAAAATGTCGTTCTGGTAGTAAATATGTGAGTTATTTTTGTCTGTTTGTTGAGTAACATTTAATCAAATGATTATACAGGCAGACAGTTCCTTATACGAGTGACATTTTAAAACATGCGTCCTTAGTCCTTTATATATTGATGAGCTCAGATAAGGGCTTGGATGTGTGTGTGTGTGTAAGCTTGAATACTATAATATTTAATTCATTGCTTGTAGTCTGAATGCTATTGCATTTAAGAATAAATGTTGAAAGGGCATCCTCTTTGGCATTTCCCATTTGGCCGTTAGCTTTCATTACTCTCGTAATTTAATTGAACTAAAAACTTTTGCCGGCGCCAGCATAAAAGGGCGTATTGCTTTACGGTTTGACTTTGCACTCACTAAAAAAGGTATATATATATATACGTATATAAATATGAAGACACAGAACGAAATTCTTAAGTCTTTTTTCAACAATGGTTGTGAAACACTTTGTTCTTTTTCTATTTTAATATTATTTCGAAATGAAATCATATTTGACTTAGGCAGGAATTACCAATTATATGAAGATCGCGATCTAATTTAAAGGAGTATTGGGAACTTGAACCAAAAATGTGTGCTTTTATGCTGAACTTAAGGGAAAGATGTATGAATCTGACTTTATAATTTGAATTGAAATTTATAAAGAAGACACCAATGGAATTCAATTCTGGTACTAATATCGTTTCGCTGAGTGTGCTCTTTCATTAATATTAAGTGAAGCGTGTACTCCAGTAGCTCCCACGCCATCTTTTCGTGTCTCTTGAGGTAAGCTGGAGAAAATGCAAGCTCACGTTGTCCTGGCTCATGCACAGGTCCATGTCCTCGTCCTTGCCGTGTGGTTTCAGGTTTAATTAATGTTGAAACTGATTACATTTACAACATGACATGCGCAGGAAACGCTGTGTGCCAAGTATGCAGTTACAAATGTTTCTCATTTTGGCATTGATTTAGCTACAGCCACGTTTTGCTACCTTATCATCCCCCTCTCTCTAAGCCATGGCACTGACATGTGGCTCGGGAAAAACGGAAAGTAAAATGGCAAATTGCTAACAAAATGGGGACAAAGGGAGTGGGCGTACCAGGGAGATGAAGTAAAGGGCGACCCGTGCGTAAGCTTTGGGTCAGCTTATTATCGCTTAATTGCAGCATTTCCGCTCACAATCAGATTGGTCTTGGTCAAGTGCAAAATACCGCAATTGCAATCGGTTTGAAGTTGATTGTTCTTAAAAGAATACTTACACATATATGTATATAAATATGTATTGGTAAGTTAAGTTATGCGTTGACGTGGATGAATAAAACAATTATTTGAAGACTTCGAGTGTGGCAACTTGAAAGGAACAGAAATTAGATTAGCTTAAATATACCTCATTACTTTTAATAATATTACTCTTTTTTCTATTATAATTATTTATAAACATAAATCGCCTGTGTGACGTAAACTTTGAAGCTGATCTTAATACTTAATACTTAAATTTTGAAGAGTGGAATTGAATGCTACTTAGATAGAAAAAGTTAACTTATTAAAAACTTCAGGTAGCTTGAGTGATTAAGTGGGCAGCGGTACTTGAGGGGAGTTCGTCAGAGTCTTCTTCTTTTTTTTAACTGATCTTTGCAATGTTTCCAGCAAGTTTTTTGCTTCATTTTACAATTTAGAAAAGTAGTTTGCCTTTAAATGTATTTATAAATTAGATTTGCGGGTTTCTTTTAATTTATACTTATGAAAACGCTGACAAGCAGTAATATCTCTGTAAATTGATTTTTAAACAAAGAAAATAGCAAAAACAATAAACCAATAATATAATCAAAAACATGTTGCTCACCCTCTCTGAAACCAAAATCCATAGATTTTTGCTCTGGATTCGCAAATTGCAATTTAAAGTGCAGTCCCAAAACAAAAGTCGAGATAGCTGCAGGCTAAATGTGATTATCATTAATCCGTTTATCCGACTGTTTTCTAAATGCAGCTATTGTTTATATTTAAAACAATTAGATTGTACAATTTTAGTTAAATTCAGTGGAAGCAATTTGATTGCCGGCGGCTTGTGTAATTTATTTTTGGCTGTTTGCCAAGCCAATTGCACTTCAAATATTTAAACAGATTGCAATTATAAGCGCGTGAGCTGTAAAAATGTTGGTAAAATCTTTTAGTTTAGCCGGCAAACTCGCAAACATTAACTATTTAAATAACTTAGCAGGATTCTAAACAAATTGCACTTCCATTACAACTGAGTTATTGATAAAGCTTCACTTTCGCATTTACCCTTTTGCTTACTCTAATTGTAATTTGAGCAAGCTAAATGCCATTTCAATTAGCTGCAGTAATTGGAAAGTGGAAAAGCTGGGTGGAAATTTTGGACTGCTACATAAGTCTCTCATTAATATGTCAAGTGGTAAATATCGATTGTTGGGCCTACTTCACAATTGACCCACTTACCGAGATGAAAATAAAAAGTACATCGATGCGGCAATTTTCTCAACGATGCGCTAACCAAGACGAAAACACTATTCGTGATGGATGATGCTAATGTCAGAGTATCACCCGCATCAGGTGGTGTTCAAGTCTCCCTGTGTGTGTGTTTATGTGATAATGAAAATTAACAATACCCAGATGAGCAACACAGCACTAAAGAGCAACACACGCCACGGGCCGTAATCATAATCAACTCCAACCACAACAACCACTGCAAAATTAGCTCGACTGAGTGTTACCATAGAAGTATTTTAACAGCAGACGCAAATGCTAATAGCTTTTTATTTAACAGTTAAAGGGTGTGTGTGAAATTTTAGAAAGACAGGGCAACTGGCAGGTGCAGTGTTTTTTATATTTTAAGTGTAATGTAGCAGAATATTTGAAACTTTATTATAGATTTCATTATTGAATTGTGGAATTTCATATAAATTTAGTTTATATTGAATTTTTTCATTAAAAAAAAAGTCATGAAAAGATTTGTAAAGCGTATTAAATAATACAAACAGGTAAGTAATATTTAAGCTGCATAAGTAATAAAATACAGAATTGAATCAATATTCCCATATCCATTGCCTTACTATTTCATCATTAAATACATAAATATAAGAACAGTATTGATGTATTATAATATTTTTCAAAATAAAAAACCAATATTAATATATTTTTAATATTTTTATCACAGGTTCAACAATAATGTTATAAATTTAATTTAGTATGAATATTATAATATTTTTAATTATATAAAATGTAATAAAAATGCTGTGTGTTTATCGCACTTAAAAAAAAAATGTATAACCCGTCAAGGCCGGTTTTAATATTCTCTACACATAAGTGTGTTCAAAGTATACCACAAATTAGCTAAGTCAAGCTGAATTTAGGATAGCTGGTTGGTTGTTTGACTCAACTCAGCTGCCTCGGTAAAGGATATGCACAAGAACAAGGTAGCACAAGGAAAACAATCGTCAACCAAAATCCCTTTTGTCAGCTTTTCCCTTTGATATTTTGATGTTGTTTGTAATTGTTGTTTTTGTTGTTGTAGTTGCCAGTCGCCTGCTGATGATGTTTTCAATTCGAAAAAAAAGATTTTTTTTGACAAGCATAAATTGAATCAGAGCAAATGGCAACCGGAACGGAGAAAAGTGCGAGATAGAAAGAGAGAAAGAGACGGCATTGAAGTCTTTGACATTGATTGAATTAAGTCAAGAGGATCTCGGTTAGCTGAGTGACTGCCTGACTTATAATGCCGTCAAGAAGAGCTTTCCAATCAATGGCAGCCACTTGCGCTAATTGCCAAGCGGGAAGTGACAAGTGAAGTGAAAAACAAGAGTCGCAAAAGCAGAAGCCGTACTCATAAAAATATATATCTTATATATATATATATATATTTATGTAGATGAGTATGAATATATGCATATGCATGAGCATTTCATGCACTTTGGAAAGTAAAGTGGCAAAGGCAAACTGAGTACTTGCATCATGTTAGTTTATAGAATCTTAATTCGGCTTTTGGAATTCTAGTTTAGTTTTTCTTTCTGTGTAGCGCCCATGCTGCAGATGTTTGTTTTCATTTGAAAACAAGATAATAATATATCAGCAGTTGAACCAAATCCGAAGCGATAAGCCAAATGAATTGAGAGTTCAGAGCTCAGTTGAAATGCAGCTGCCACAATGAAGTGTCGCCTCCTCCAGCTGCTGTTGCTGCTACTGTTGCTTTTATCTGGTATATTAGATGCTGTCTCCAGTCGGAACTTAGAGCCAGTGTCGGAGTCGGAGTTCAATGCAAACTATATTGCACAAGTGTTGCGCAATGTGAATTCAAGCATTGATCCTTGTGAGGATTTCTATGCCTTTGCTTGCGGCAATTGGAGTGCAAATTATGAGGATACCGAAAACTATTTGGATATGCCTGGCTATTTGGATTACAAATACAATGCACAGCTGTTGACATTGCTGGAGAAGCAACATCTTCAAGGTGACATTTATGAGCAGATTTTGGCTTATTATGTGTCCTGCCGTGATTTGAAACAGCCGGCTTTGAACGAACTGTTGCATCGATTGGAGCTCGAGCTGCAGCTGGAGTGGCCTATCTTTCGGGGGAATCAAAGTGAAATTTGGCGCAATGAGACTCAATTCGATTGGCTGTCAACGTTGGCTAAGTTGCGGGCTTATGGCCTGAACGGGATATTTATCAAACAGGATGTGAATGTGCGACGCGAGAATGGTACGCATTATGTGATTCTATTGGCGCCACAGCCAGCTGAGGCACCTCCACTAACTGAACAGGAGACACAGCATTTGTATGTGGCTTTTGGACTTGATATGCAGCTGGCCAAAAAACTGACAGCGAAATTAATGCAACTGGAATGGAGATTGAAAAATGTGAAAAGAGATGCAACAGTCAGTGAAATGCATGAGTTGAATTTGTTGCAGCTGCAACAGCAACTACCACAAATCAATTGGCACCATTATCTTAACATGGTGCTGGGAGCGCCTCCACCAGCAACGCAGCTGCTGCAAGTCTCCTCACTGAGCAGCAGATATTTGGAGCAACTGCAAACAATACTCGCCGAGAGCTCAAATGAAATAATCTGTTATTATATAATGTTTAAGTTGCTCTATGCCCTGAGTGAGGAGCTGCCTGCGGACGGAAATCGTGAAATGTCCTGTGTGCTGCAGCTGCGAGGACATATGCCGCTGGCCATGAACTACCTGTACGAACAGCACTATTACAAGGAACACAGGCAACAAACTGATGCAGCCCTGGAGCGCTTGCAGCGCGGTTTGAGTCGGGAATTTGAGCGTTTAGTGCTGGAGAATAACCTACAATTGAACGGCGAGGAGCAATCACTTGTGCTGGAGGAGCTGCACTCGTTGCGCCTCAAGATATGCAATATGCCAGGTGACTTACAAATGAAAGAGCTTACGGTTTACTACAGGGATGTGCAGTTGCAGCCAAATGATTTCTATGGCAACAAACTGCAACTGCTGCGTTTCTATCAGCGACGCGAACAGCAGCAGCTTAAAAATCAAGCCGGCTTCTTTGCAGCACATGATTACTATCAACAGGAGCCGGTTGTTGCACGCAGCTCGTCACCCGTGAAAATCTTTCAGAATGCAGTGGTGTTGCCACATGCCTATTTGCAGCTGCCACTGTACGATGCACGTCTGTCCGTGCTGCTGCAACATGCCCAGCTGGGCTTCATATTGGCTCATGAGTTGCAACATGCTTTCGACCTTTTTCACATTGTGTACGATGCACGGGGAAATTACAACCAGACGGGCGTGCATCTTCTCCAGCATTTTGGTAACTTTACCAGCTGCTACACGAGAGGCAATTCTGAGCAATTGCTGCTCTCCGAGAGCATGTCGGATATTGTGGGTCTGCGCCTGGCCTATGACTCTTACTTTAATCATCGGCACCGGGTAGAGCAGCAGCAATCAGTTGATTACATGGAAGAGCAGCTCTTCTTTATCAACTCGGTGCAGTTTCTGTGCGCCAACATGGAGAGGATTATGACTGCAAACATCACTAGGGATGTGGAGCATGGCCTGCACAATGAACGCGTCAATCGCAATTGGGCTCATCACGACCAGTTTGCCAAGACCTTCAATTGCACGCCGGGTCAGGCTATGTTTCAGCCGGAACCGTGTCGCCTCTGGTAGACCAGACAGGCATAGTTGAAAATTGCGTGCGTCTAATAAGCCCAAATATCGATTAGCAATCAGCGTCTTTTTATGACCGTTGTTAGTCCCGGTAGACATTAAGTTGAAGTGAATTGTTTGTAGCAGGCATATTTATTCTATGAATAGCTTGCATATTTATAAGCTTATAAATATTTAATTCAGAATATACAATGGGCATGCATAAAAATAAATATACTCCAGAACTTTTATCGCACATTTCTACTATGTCTGAATTGAATTGAACAGCAGTATCGATAGTTTTAATCTCGATTGTTGACATCGATTTACTATCGATTGGAAATTAATTTGAGGAGGGTTTGCATAATAACAGTTCCATTTTCAAAATTGACATTTAAAAAGCTCCTCCTTCTTTTTTTAATTTCCTCATTTCATTTTTAATATTACGTGATCACTAATTAACTACACTGCAATTTAAGTATATGCATAGAGTATCGCTGTGTCTATCACCACTTCCGCACTTGCTAAATATGTACACGTGGGTTAGTAAGCTGTTTGTTCCAGTTAACTCGATTGTCTTGACAAATGATTTGCACAGGAATAAGAGACCACACTGAAAACAATCGTCAACCGAAAATTCTTTTTGTCAGTTTTTCCCTTTGAAATTTTGCTGTGGTTTGTTGTTGTCTGTCGGTTGCTGCTGAAGTTTGCAATTTACAAAGAAAGTTAATTTGTGTCAAGCTCAAATCCAAATCAGTGGAAATGGCAACTGGAACGAAGAATTAAGATGCTCTTTTATCGTAAGGAAAGGAAATGCTGAAGAGCTATTTCTTCTACAAACTTAAATGAAATGTGAAAAGGCTCATTTGTATTCAATGTTTTCAGCACTGGAGTTTCGAAGAGGGTAGCGTTATGTCGAGCACAAGTGGGATTATTTGCACCGTGTTACCAGTGGGATGGCAAACAAAACAAGCCCACGGTTCGACCTTGAGCAGGCATAAGGCAACAGCAACAATGACAACAATAAAACAACACCACGCAACGATAACAACAATGCGCATAAATTACGGCACGGCCTTCATTACAATGTAAATGCGACCACGCCCATTACTTCATACTTCTGTTTATTCGTTCTTTCATTCATTCATTCATTCATCCATCCATCCATCCATCCAATCATCCAAGCCATCCATCCATCCGGTCATTCATGATGTCAACTTTCGCTTTGTGTGCAAATTATTTGCAACAAAAGGGGAAAAGATGGGAAAATTACTCTCATATATACATGTGTATATATGTATATATATATATATATATATATATATATATATATATATATATATATATATATATAATATATTGCATACTCGCATTGTATTTCATTTAATTTATGGCGCATATATTTTGATGACAATTTATGTGGCCCACGCACGTGTTGCATTTGGATGCAAGGGCGACACGAGGAATTGTGGCCACGCGCCCCAAAAGTGTTTTAAATTTAAATTGTGTCAGTGGTGGCTCGGATGTTGTCAGGAATGCGCCTTGGGGCATGGATAGTCTTGTCAGCTTGCAGCTTGTCCGACACTTGATACAAAAGTCAGCAGAGAGACAAATAGCGGTCACCACACAGTGGGGCAATGTGCTGAATTTCCGATTAAACATATTTCGTACTTGAATCAAAACCTCTGCAGACACAAGCTTTAACGCAACCCACTCAAATTTCAAGCCCAACTAGATATTATTTTGTATCTTTGTGGTTTTTAACGCTATCTTAAATCGATTTGTATCGATATCTTGTCTACAATTCTATACAGGAAAGTTTCATTTAACTAATAATTGGATATTCTTCTCTATAGATTTCCGATTCGATATACTGCTGATGACAAAGTAAATTAGAGTACACAAATTTCTTATGGCATATACTTACAACTAGCCAAGTGCAGACCAATTATATAAATACATTTTAATTGTGATTTTCTATCATGATTTTGCAATAAAATATTTATATACATATATTTTTTTTGTGCAGTTAACTTCAACGGTTTATGGCCACTGTTTGGCTTTTGTAGGGTTTCGTAACCCACAAAGAAAGAGAGTTCATATATTTCAAAACAAACGACAGCCGCGGGAGCCATGGAAATGCCGCACATTTGGTGGCCATCTCACCAATTGGTCACTTGATACACATTCAACCAACCGGTCCACTTGTAAATGTCTTTT
Organism: Drosophila picticornis; assembly: GCA_035043845.1. NCBI lineage: Eukaryota > Metazoa > Arthropoda > Insecta > Diptera > Drosophilidae > Drosophila > Drosophila picticornis. The sequence continues at coordinate 4,075,564 of JAWNMR010000362.1, forward strand.
TTTTTTCTTTCAAATTGTATTTTTTATTTTTGTTCTCTGTTCCGGTCTGCGAGGTGCGCTTCGGCAAGGCGGAGGAGGGGAGAATGTTTGTGCATGGCTTTTGCTAATTACTGCGAGTGTACAACAAATTAAAATGCAATTTAAGCAGCCAGGCAGCTGCTGTCTGCTTGCCTCGTTTGCAATTTTGTTGCATTCATGTGCAGTTAGTTGGCCAACAATTGAGCCTACACACGAGAGCTTAGCCAAAGCCAAATCCAGAGTTCTGTTAACGAAGTTTTTTTTGCCTTTCAGCCAAATGTGGGTTAAATGCTTTTTGCGGCGCCACAATTTGAAGTTGCTTCTGTGTGTGTTAATATTTGTATTTTTTTTTTCGCGCACTACTCTTTGCTGCTCTTTTTCTTTGTGCGTCAAATGCAAATTTTCAATTTGGCCAACTGATGCAAAAAAACCTTTTCATTTAAATAAATTTAATTGAAGTATTTATAACAAAAACACTCAGAACAAAAAATACATCTCTGTAAAATAAAGCTCGACAATTTTCCGACACCACAAAATCAAATTTGAGTCGAATTTGTTAACTGTTTTGTTGGCCCTTAATTTTTATGTGAGTGTGTTTTTTTTTTTTTTTTAGCAGATAATTCGTAATGAATTACAACATTAGTACACAGTTGGGAATTATATTTTAAAGGCAAGCGGTTTGCTTCTAAGGCGTAATTAAAAAAAAAGTAATTATAATAATACCTCTTCCTGAATGGAAGTGTATTAAACGGGAATTAAGCAGCTGATAAGTTAGGCAGGGTTCAAGCTAGATAGTGCCTAATAAGGATAGTAAGTAATGAGTAAATAACAGGGTGTCAAATTATCGGAATTTGGTTTTGTACTGGTTACTTACGGAACTGAAACGGTTAGGCTACAAAACAACAGAGTTAAAACCAAATGAGAATAACCGTTATGCCATAAGTTAATAATAATATGAGTTGCGGTAACTGGTTCTTAAAAATGTAGACTTTTGGCCCCAATTCCGCTGTTGGTTCTGTAGTTGATTCGGTTAATTGCAGTTAGCGGTTCCTGTTTGATCCCGTGGAAAATGCATAGCGATAGAGGCAGACGCATTATCAAGGTGGATTAGATCAGCTTATCTCACTCCCAGGTATAATGTAAATGTCGATAGTTGATATTTCGAATTTTTAAGAAAAGTAAACCCATTTTTCATTGTTTTTCGAGTCGATTGCAAAAATTCCCTTTTAATTACCTAACTTGTCATAAATAAATTACCGTTTTGTATATCGACTCAAATGTATTTATCAATATTTGACCTTATCAGTATTTGACCTTCCTCTATATCATCATAGAAATTCTCCACCCCAATCAGGTAGATTAACAACTAAGTGACATGGCTGAAGTCTCTACTACTAAAAACAAATCAATTTAACAAATAGCATAATAAATGAAATTGACTAGCAATGTTTTGTCATTATGAAACTATGTTTACTACTATTAGCGGCCTACTGATAGCCAATGAACTCAATACAACTGAGCCTTATCAACAACAATAGTCATTATCATTATTTCTTTTAATATAGAAATTACGCATACGCTTCGTTGCAATAGTTGATTCATAAAGTATGCTGCGACAGCTATTTGAGTGTAATCAGGCCAAAAGTTTCATTGCCACAAATTGTTCCATCAGTGGGCGGCAAACAGCAGCCAGACCAGACCTCAAAGTAATTTGGTCAAAAGCAAACAAGTTATTTACAGACATGCAATGTGACGTCGACAACGAGAGAATAAACTTGTTTTCCGTTAAATAGTACGAGTAAATATAATCAAATTTCCGGCGTTAAATGCAACTTTGTCAACTAAATAAGATTTTGCATGCGCTACAATGTTCGGCCTATATATACACATACATCTATTTACGTATCTTGACAGGCAGAGGTCTCTACTCTCTGAGATAAAAAGTGTTCTAAATTCAACTTTTTATCTTTAAATTAGACTAGTCTAAGACGGCCTACATTTTTTGGGCGCTTATTCCCGTTCGAAAAATTTAAAACAATATTGCAAATGCTCGTCATTGAAAAACTTACAAATGTTGGAATACAAAAAACAGATTTTGGAAGACCCTTGTAGGGCTCACATTTGAATATTTACATACTTCAAATAAGTATTAAGAGCTGGCAATTTAAGAACCAAAATACTTAAATTATGCTGGTTAAATTGAATTTGAAAATGATTTCAGCAACGATTTAGACTCCAATCCATTTCTTTTTATTTAAAAACGCAACTGATTTCCAATAAGAACAACTTTTTTGAATTACAAAAAAACATACTAATTATAAGAATATTGTACTTAATTTGAATACAAAATTATCTATATTTTTTCTAAGTGCGTGAGTGAGTAAATGAACGCATATCTCGAGTGACGAATGAGAATTACTGTCGAGTCGAATCGACTCCACGCTCGGCACTCGTTAGCCGGCACTTTGGTCAGTCAATTATTTATGCTGACACTTAGTACGCTTGTGACTGCAAGATAATTGGCAAAACGAACACACACACATGCAGAGACTGCAACACACAAGCACACACACAAATCGATACGCGGCAAACGTGGCGTATGCGTAATACTGATTTGATGCCCATGTTAATGCGTTGGTAAACAACATTAGCACAACGACCATTCACACACAAACATAGATGCACACACACGCATAAATTAAGTGTGTGGCATGTTGAGCCAGGTAGTAGACATGACCATAGACACCATAAAAATCATTTAATGCACTCTGTCAATTTTAATGGCCTTCGATTGGCGCTGCAAATTTGCAAATTTGGCTGTCAAATCCCAAAAGCGGTGGTCGCCGCATTTAATTGCCACTTTCTGTGGCAAGTAATGGCGAGGCAGGGCACAGGTGCCAGCTAAAATCAAAAAAAATTGTCAATTAACTGGAAAAGTCTGTAAAACTTCACGTAATTACAGTTTGTGCCAAGTTTAGACAGAACGGAAGCAAATAACTGATTTGTTTGGTAACAAAAAAAAAAAGAGTCAAATAAGTGAAAACTTAAAAAATAAACGAAAGAAAATATAATTAAGTAAGTGATGGACAATGTTAGGAAAACTAAACGGAAGCAACATAAAAAGTAGGCGATGATGAGTTGATGATGTGAAAAACAACAGAAAAACTTTACAGACTGAAAACTATTCGTTATCACAGTGAAAACAACTGAAGACCAAGAAAGAATGGGTATCTGATTTAAGTACTATTCATCTTGGATAACTTGAAAAAGTTGGAGTTGGTAAATTTCGACTGTACTTCACATTTTCTCTTTGTCTACAAATCTTACGAAAGTGTTAACTCAAAGATTAAATGCACATGTGAAATGAGTGAGTACATTCACAACACTTTATCAACTGGCATGCATGCATGATGATTCATTTGATTTGTTATTATGACTCCCAGTGGTGAATACCTTTGTTGCTCATTCGATGTCATATAACTTGGAATTGCCGACAGATTTTTCGGTTTTTTTTTTTGTGTCAGTGGATGCCTAAATAAATAGGCTGTGTATTTGCAGCTCATCGGTTTAACCGGACTTTGAGGCTTCGAGGCAAGTGCCGCTTGCTGCAAACAATTAGCCAAAGTGTCGTCGTCGCAACACCAAAAAAACAACAACAACAACATGCAACATTTTATCCGTCAAACTGTGCATATGGCTAAGCTCATAAAATCCCGGACAAACATTGTTGACTGGCGCCGTCGCTGAAGCCGGCATGGGGCGCGGTTCGTCATGGCATAAGCACACACACAAATTTACACACACTCAAACACACATACACACATAGAGCCTTTCATTAATACCACATTTTTTTGTTGTTATTTTTACAGCTCATGTTATTGTTTTTTGTTTGTTTACGCTTCATTTGGATTTTTTACTAGGTTTCATTTGCCTTAAGTGGATTTCATTCCAAATTAACCGTTTGCGCTCAAAGCTCAAATATTAATAATACAGCATTTATTGGCAAAATTATGGAATATATATATGTATTATTTACTTTGTATAAGACAAACGCAAACAATGTGTTTATAGAAAATAAAAACAAATAACAGTAGCTATAATGAATTTCCATTGAATATTCAGATCTATTTACATAAATATATAGCAATGAGCAATGAGGTATAAAGAGTTCTATTTATCCAATTAAGGCTGCTTTATAAGGTATACGTAAATACCTAGATATACATATAAGTATGTATGCATAACAAAATGCCATATATATATGCCATAAATAAGCATTTGGCAAATAAACAGCAAGTCAAACAAATTCGATATGTATTTTTTTTTTAATTTGCATAGCGCTAAGTGTGCCATAATTTTGTGTGTGTAATTTTTTTTTTTAGTTTTCTGTTTACGCTAATCAGAGTGAGGTGTAGCCTTTAAGAGGCATTCAACCTCTCTTCATTTGAGTGTGTTATTTATTTTAGTTTAACGACACCAATTTATATTATATTTGCTTTGAATGGACAGGAGGATTGTACAGAGCGAAATATAAGTTGCACTATTCTGATAATTTCTACTGAAATCTTAGTTGAAATAAGATCACACTACTACGGAACTCTTACTTGAAATTAGATGAAAATACTCAAAATAATTTTAATCTTAGCAGAATATTATAATCAGATTTTGTTTATTCGTTGATATTTTCTCTCTGTGTGTGTTTTATACATTTGAAATGGAGCACAGTTGAACAAATTCATTGCAACAATAAAACAATGCAATTAAAATGGCTACCAGGAAAGAAGGGGCGTGAAGTGGATTGTTACTGGACGTATATGGGTCACAGGATTACAAAAAGTTGCGGAGCCATTTGTAGTCTGTTAGCTGCCCACTCGGAAAAATCCATTACAATGCCCATCCACAAAACTGCTGACAGGCAGGCGTGTGCCCAAAAACTCGACAAGGAGTGACAAAGAGAGAGGGAGAGAACGGAAGGCAAAAGATTTTCACTAGCTCGGAAACTGTCAGTGCACAAGGACGACAACGGCAAGGCTGCAGAGCGGAGCTAATTCAAGTTTTTAATATGCAGCAAGTCAGTCTCTGTCAGTGCAGCAAGTTTTTTGTCAACACTCATGCTGTTGCATAACAGCGACGAGCACAGCAACAAAACGACAACGACATTATCATTAATTAATCATCACGCCCACGCCCAGAATGCAGCCATAGAATCCATTGAGAGCAAATACAATACAACTAAAAACTACAAAGAAAGACTGTTGTATGCGTCATGATGGAGATTTAATACACTTGCAGAGGAGAATCCAACTGATTGCTCCTGCTGGAAATAAATGATATAGTGACACCAGTAAAAAGACAGATATGTTCAAAGTTCACCAAATTAGCTGCAAGACTGAAACGAATTCACTTAGGGAGGACGTGGCTATCGATACGATTGAGTATATATTGCTGTATATTCCTTATTTAATTTTAAGTTTCTCATTCCATGTATTTAATTTGTAATACTTTTATCCAAGGGTATCAAATGCGACGACAACGACGACATAAAAATGGGATGCCGACAGTTGGCAGCAACTAGACAAACCGAGCCAATCAGCTGGTGTGGGTCAAATGTTTGGTTTCGTTTGAACCACCCACCCACAGCCAAAAAATAGATACTTTCCATTGCATAAAATTTGTGTGTGTGTGTGTGTGTGTGTGGGGACATTGATGATAAATGTTTGCCGGTTGAGATTGCACAAGGGGAAAATTAATGGTTGCCCTCAGCGGTATGTTGTCTGCTTTTGTCGGGTTGTTTGGTTTTTCGATTCGTTCGGTTGTCTGCTGTGGGTTGTCGAGTTTGAGTGTGTGGCATCCGTTGCACTTGCCTGGCAACTCATGGCAACCAATGCGCACCACAACACAGGTGGTGTTTTACGATGCTTGTGCAGGACGTAAAATTTCACTTATAACTAACCAACTGTTCACAGTGGAACATTATGAAAGATATGTGAATATTCATATATTCAAATCTGAAAATGTATTAATTGGAATTATTACATCAAGTTTTATCAACTTTAAAATATTCACAGAGATAAGAGTTAGCAAAGTATTAGACAATTTATAGTTAGATATTATTTATAGATAATTGCTGAACGATTTAAAAAAGGAAAATGGTTATGAATGGAATAAAGTTGTGTAAAAAAAGCAAAAGAAAGCATGTCCCATAAAGTACATATATTCTTCATCAGCATCGAAAGCCGAGTTCATTTAGCCATCTATATGATCTCCCAGTCAGTAAGAGGTAAATTTCAAATTTGAAATATAAGTTCTCCTTTACCACAATCAAACAAAGTTTGTTTCATTTAGACGATATCTGTATCCGTTTTGGGAACATCGATACAAATTGATTACCGATAGCAGTAACAGATACAATCTGATCAACGCTGTAAAAACATTCAACATCGAAAAAGAAACGCAGATGTTATTAACCAAAACATATTTTCACATTGAACAAAATAAAATCAGAAATATGTATTCAACAGCTGTGCTGAGGGTATCTTCTAATTTGTTATTAATTGAGTTTTCATTCCACATTTTCCTTATGAATTCGTTTATTATTTCAAATGCTCCATTCTTTTCAATAGCTAATATGCTCTTAAACTTATTATTGCCAGCTGATTTGAGTGCAACTCTAATTCACAGTCTCCAATTAAATGCTAAGTGCACACACACACACGCACACAAATTAAGTATTCAGCGTTCAGTTCCAGTCGGTTGGATTATATTATCAATGCTGCTCTTTGGGTTTACTAAAGCTTAACAACCTGTTTCAAAAGGCAGCTGCCATTCATGTGGAAAATAAAATGTAAAAGAAATCCATTACAATATTTTCGCTTTCACCGCTCGCTGCGGTGGCTGTTGCCGCTGCTGTTGTTGCTGCTGCTGATGGCTCTTTTATCTGATTCGACAACAAAAACAACAAATCCCTGACCTTTGTGGTTGCCATCTCGCCCCACCACTGTCTCCCTCACTCTGAGTTAATTACACATGGGCCTGCCATCTATCATCTCTACCCCTCTTCCCCTACTTGTTTTATCCAGCAGCTCCCCTCTCTACAGACTGCACTGCCTACACACAAATTTGGGTCAGGCACTAAGCGTAAGTGAGTGTTATGTAAATTACAGCGTGTACAACTTAAAAGGACCTGCAAGCTCTACAGCACCCTCTCCCTCTTCTACCACTTCGCTTTGCAGCTTAGGGCATTTTTTTTTCTTAATTTTTTGTTTTTCATTTTTTGCCAGACAAAACTGGAAACGCTGATGCCGCACCCGATTTGAGGAGCCGTTAGCTAAACTAAAGTGCTGGCATTTCATTTCTCGTGGTGCGTTTTTAATTTAGCTGCAGTTGGCAGCTGCAAAGTGCTCATCATGCGTGTGTATACATATACCGGGAGAAAATTAGCGTACTATAATAAAACTTGACTCACTTTGCAATAAGTGCACATCAATCTTTTTATAGCAAAAGTGTTCTTTTAAAAATAATTTTAAAAAAAGTTAAGTTATGCTTTGATTTGTTAAAATATATATTTAATATATGACGGCCTGTTCGAATTGCATTTTACTTATTTATTTAAATTGCATTGCATTTATTTTTATTTTTTTATATATATTTATTAATGGTATTTTGTATAGTAAAGTTTCTGATTAATAAAATCGTTAAGTCCGAATTTATTTCTTTAAAAAGCAGTCTACACATATTAAAGCTGAAACAAATCACCCTATTTTTCTCTGTGTGCATAAGTGTGCGACAGGGGTTGGGCACACTGAAAACAAATATGCAGCTGCAACCAGGAGAAAAACAGCAGCACTGGCAAAGCTGATGAAATGCTCAATTGTAGAAAAGGCGCTGACTTTGCTGACGTCGGCCGAACGAAGATTATATCATAACCATAGTCACACACACACATACATACGTTCATGTTTTGTCATCAGTATGTATCGTCATCATCATCAGCGGGAATATAATAATGATGAGTGGCTCCCAGCCTGCTATAATGCCACATGCGTCGGGCATTGACCATGACGAAGAGCAGCGCCAAAGCAGAATGTAAATAAAGCACAATAACAAGGCAAGAAGCGACAACAAATAAGTAGGCACAAAGTGCACTCAGTAAGTGCACGACTTGAAGATACCCTTTGTTATAATTTTTCTGACTGAGAATTAAAAAATTTCTTCAAGAATTTTGTGGACTGGTGTTTTTAACTTCTGATAAATATTGAAAATCTAACTTCAAACGTTTTTTTAGATAGTTTATATTATAATTGTTTCAGATATAAAAACCAAAACTTCAAAAATGTAATATTGTATTTAATAACTTACCTATCAGTGTGCAACAATATTCCGAATAAAATTCTGAAAATAAATCAAATTATTATTAACATTGAGGTTATTTCAGTTTATATTATTGCAAATTTCTTACAACTTCAGTTCACTTTCTGGAAAGACGTAAGCTAGAGCCTCGTCTTAAAAACACAAGCCCGGAAGCTTTCCCACACACATTTCCACAAACCCAATAAGCACCATTCCCCACTATGCACAGAGCATAAGACGACACAATGAAGACGCGTAAAAGCAGACCAAGCACTAAACTCCATCGACATCGACACCGGCTACTTCTGTGGCGGCGGCACTTCCCCATTTGTCCGCGGAATAAGTCAACAATCTCATAATCAGTTAAATTACAAAGCAAAACAATGTTCTGGCGAAAAGGGGGTAGGGTCGCTTGGGCTGCAAAAACAATCTGCTTATTGCGTTGAATGAGCTGAACGACTTTGGCCAAGTGGGTGTGGCCCAAAGGCTGTAACGTCGGTATTCTCAGTTAGCTAAATATGAGTTCGTTACAAGCAGCTGCAATTTGCAGCCCAATCAAATTCAAACTTGTCGCAGCTTTCCACCAAAGGCGAAAGGGCGTGTTGTACACTCAATGAAATTTTGATTATCGAGAATATTGTGTGCATCAACATCATAACAGTAACATTATTCATTGTGCAAATGCAACAAAAGACAGGAAGACAGTTCATCCATCTGTCTGTCTGCTGGGGTCACTCACAATTGGTGACCTATTTCGGTTATTGGATGGTTCGTTTGGCCAGCTGACCAAATTGTCGGTTTTATTGCACATTGAATTAATTATTACGTATGTATGCTTGCATGTATGCCCCATAAGCACGTCCGACATGTGGAACAACAGCAGCAGCTCTCAGCGTTGAGAGCGGCTAAAAATACAAAATAACAAACTCGCAGCGCAAATAAAATAGAAATGGAATTGAAAAACATTGAAAAACTCCAAGCGAATGGGCCTTTTGAACTGTTTGTCATAGTTGGCCCGGCTGCTTGCAACAGCGGCCACAAAAATAGCCGCACAAATCTCATTGAAAGTCGCAGCCGCCGTGTGCTCCATTTGCCACAAAAAAAAAAAAAGAAAGAAAAAACAGGCAACAGCAGAAAACGACAGCGAAAATTAGATTTAGATATGAATCCCTGGTACGTCGACATTTCAATGCTCTTTGCTGATAAAAAGACACATTTTTCAGCTATGATTTAGGATTTCAAAATAAATCATTTATTACACACTTTCAATTTGGAGAATTTTTGTGTATCTAGAGAACATAAATTAGGAGTGCTGATCATTTCAGAATCTCTGAATCTTATCAGAACCGGAACCAAAACTCATCGCATTTTTAAGAACCAAAAGGAAGCCGTTTAAAATGTTGAATGAATTCATAACTACTATTATTACTGTAACAAAGATTTCAGAGACTGTAATCAATCAAAATTGTAATTAATGCGTACTGAGTATTCATATTCTAATTCATATTTCTGTTCTAAACTAATTAATGAAATCAAGATTGCTTTTGAATTAAGAATTTTTTAAACTTTTCAAAATCATATTACACATTATATGTGTAAATGTATGTAAATAGCTCCACCCAATTTATAACACCCGTTAATAAAAAAAGAGTATAATATGAGGAAACGAATACGTAATTCTCTTGATTATGTTTAGAGGAGCAGTCTCCGATTTAGATTCAGATCCAGATACAGCTGCTGCTGCCTGGAACTGTCTGGAACTGTTCCAAAATTTTTGTCGAGTCGAATTTAATGCGGTCACTGGCTTTTTGACACGCTGCACACTGTTTTCGAATATGAATATGAATATCTTCAGAGTGGGTATTCATTTCGCTTTGGTCAGCGCTGGAGCGAAGTGTTTTTTTTTTTCTTTTCTTTTTTTAGCTCTCACTTTTCAATTGCTTGGAGCATCCTTCAATATATCAAGCAGCTGATGTTATGTAACATTTTTTTTGTTAGTTTTCTTTTGCAGATGACGCTGCTGCAGATGATGCTGATGAAGATGATGATATAGGGGGAAATGAACCGTCTGAGGAGGATGATGTAGAGCTGAAGTGTGGCCGTTGCCCTGTCTAAAACTAATAAGACGTCAAGTAATTTTGACAACTTGCAAGTTGCAGCGATAAAAAAAATCTTTGGAAAGGAAAGTTTTTTTGCCGTGGACTCTCAAACAGAAGTGGTCATAAGTAAACATAATACTCTTAAAAGAAGTGTTCAAATATTACATTTTCTTGCAAGTACATACACTCGTATACATATGTTTAATCTTTCTTGCTGTGTACATGCATCCATATATTTACAGGAAAGAGTAATGCTTTCAGCAAGTGAACATTTTACATGACTCATATGGTTGAAATTGATATATTGTCAGGGGATAAATGATGTCAGTATATAAGCTAAGCCTATAGGACTAAAAAGCATTTTAATATTTATAGACTTTATTTTAGGTAAGCCAGTCAACTATAAACAAATATTTGACCTACTACATAATGCATGAATAAAATAATAACACATATATATTACTAAGCTTGGCTTAAAGTCCTTAAAAATTGCTATCGGGACAATTTTATAAATATTATTTAAGTCTGACTCATATGAATTTGTTATAATGATCAGATATGATGTAAGGATTCAGATATAATATTGACTTAAGCGCAAGTCCCAAAAGTTTCAAGTATTGAAATCATTGAACAAGGGTGTTAAATTAGAGCCGGAATCGCATTTTGTAAGTTAACAGTTACAGGAATAGATATTTTTATTATTACTATCACTATTTACATTATATTTAATGAACCGAAAAACGATTCTATGGTAAAACATGTTCAGTTCAAAGAAAAGGTTAGCTTTACAGGACACAACTATAAAACTAGTTCCGATATAATGGTAAAATGTACAATCTTATAATTATTTCAATTATAATGCTGAAATTCGGTATCTTTAACCATACCTGTCTTAAGTTCAGTTCATAACAAGTTCAAGCTGATTTGGACATGATGCAAGATATGAGATCGTAAAAACCAACGTATCAGTCTTGTGTATCTCTGCGCTGCGTTGCAAACAACAGTTCACAACAATTATACCCGTTGGGGTAAGGTTATAAAAAAAAAAAAATAGAAAAGGTCTTGGTACTTGGCTACGCTTTTGTGCAATTTTTTATTTTTTGTTTCTTTACAAGCGAAAACTTTGTCTGCCAGCTATTTTCAAGTCAAGGTGGGAGCTTAGGGGGCCAGACGTGGGGGTCAGTGCTTTCATCTTGCTATATTTCTTTGCCCACTGAGGCATTATTTATGTATGTATCCAGCTTTACCCGACAAAAGGCGGGGCAACTCTGTCAGAGCAAAGCTTAAAGCTATCTGATATGAAAACCGTGTGAAAATTGCGACTTAAGTGTTAAATTGCAGTTGTGCGTGGGCGGCAAAGGCGCGGCAGGTGTGTGTGGGTGAGATGTGAAGTGTCAAGCGGTGATAACCGCTCGGTTTATAGAGTTATCAAGTGCTCATAAAATGTGTGTACACTGGGCAAAAAATATCTAAAGATATTTCTCTACGAATAAATAAGTAACGTTCTAGTTTGAAAAGCGATAACCAAAGGTAAAAATCGAATTTCAAGATTTTTGTTAGTTATGGGTTAAGTTGAAGAAGATTATTATAGTTTTAAGACTATTGATACATTTCTCAAATCGAAGAGTTGACTACACAAAATTTTAAAAAGTTAGATGTTGAGAGAGCTTGACAAGGAGACAATGCACAGGTTATAAATACACACATATATATTATAATGGGCAAGTTTTAACTTTACAAGTCTCATTTCTTGTTATCGGAAATCGATTGGTATCGATCTTTGAGAAACAAGAGCATTTAAGTCTCTAGCTTTTATTGTCACTGACACGTTGCCAAATTGATCTGGCTGTTGATCCTAATCAAGTATATATATATATATAATCTATGACGTATTACATATTTTGTATTACTTATACACCCCTCTTACCCATTTTTTTTTTGTGTTCAGGGCATACAAATTCTAACCTAATTGCACCATTTCTTTGAGTGTAGTCACGCCCAGATATGAGCTACCCACCCGCATTTGACACGCCTGTTTACGTGGTTTTTCGGCTAACATGGGTTAAGTACAATCCAAAGTGCCGCTCATTAGCACACAAACACACACACACACACACACACACACCTCAGCATACACATAATCTATGCACACACTCTGCGAGAATTCGAATGAAGTTGTTAACACTGAAGAGGCCACTCGGTTTCTGAGTGTTTTTCAGGCCAAACCAGGAAAAAGGAGAAGCCAGCGGGTTGCCTGCAAAATAGCACTTGACCCTGGGCCAGTAGATAACACCAGCAGCAGCAACAACAACAAAAACAAGCCATTTGAGTTTATGACTTGTGCCATTTACACTCCTCTCATCTCGATTGAATGACTCAGGCCTTGTGTCCTTGCTTGCGTGCATTTAAGGCATTAAAGGACACGTCGCCAGCAAAACCCAAAGTCCCAAAACACGTTTACACAGTGCTTACACGAAAATTATGACTTTTCCAAATTGGAATTGACTTGAAATTTGAGTCATTATTCTGAAAGCATTGCACGCTTTTAAACTAAAATTCGTGCTTCAGGTAGATATATTGATGTGGATATATGTAGCCTCAGCCTAGCATAGCAGTTTTGGAACACAGAGCTGGGCTAGGAGAGAATAGATTTTAATCTTAAAAAAATCACTTGTTTTTGTAAAAAAGTAAAATAACAGTTTAGTAAAAAAAACTTAATTAATTTTTTTTTACAGTTCATTAAAAATATGTCAGGGTATACAATGTAGCAATTTAAAGGTTATATCTATACAACTGTGTTGATATTCGTGAAACGTGAACGAAGTTATCGACTAAAAGGAAGTAAACTTAATCTGTTTACGATATACGAAATCTTATATTCCACAGATCGACTTATAAATACAGAAGTGTCTTTTCGTACCGATCAAGAAAATACATACAACCTATTGGAGTTACTCCCTGCGTGTTTCATTCTTTTGCACAGCTTCACTATACCCCTTTCTGCATTTTGAATGGGTATAAATAATATTGCTGTTGTGAGCACCTTCTTTTTTTGTTGCTTGCTGCTGCTTTTTAAAATGTGTCCGCAATTCAATTAATTTACAACCAGTTCCTTAAGTGGCTGCCAGCCCAGGATGTGCTGTATGGCCAAATTTTAATGTTGTGGTTCGTATACTTTTGAGCTTTGGGTGGGTAAATAAAATTTAATTGCCTGAGGTCGCCTGTAAATTGACAGTCAACGTTTCGAAACACTGATTTCCATTCTGGTAAGTTTTTTTTCCTTAATTTTTAATTTTTTTTCTGTATATTTGGGAGAAGCTTTAAATTGTACGCAGCTCGTTAAATAATTTGCAAAGGCAGACGTTGGTTTATTCGGGTGTGGGAGGTGTGTCCAAAAATGCTTGACGAATGCGCAGTGTGGCATAAAAAAATGAGCGCAATTGCAAATTATGAAAATACACTCGGAGAAAAACGGTGTACTAAGTCCAAACACCATCGCTTCTTTCTCTTAAAACTTAAGTAAGTATTTGCAAATAAGTATAAACCTTTCCTGATGTGCAAATCATACACAAAAGAAATAAGAATTTAATTTTAGCCTAAGGTTCTCTTTACTTTGGCTTTAGTACATAATTTTTTGTTTGGTTTTTTTCCGAGTGCACCTACAAAAGCGACATAGAAAAAAGTGGAAAAATGTGACGGCGACCGCAAAATGCAAATGAAAATGCAAAAATGTGAATTCATGAAAAGGCCGAAAGAGAAAACGGGTCTGGGTCTGAATTCTGGTTCTGTTTCTGGTTGTGGGTCTGAGGCATCGTCAGCTGTCGACGGCTCTCCTCTTGAGCTTGAATGGCAGCCAGACACATCGGGAGGACAGGAGAGTTACACTCCCTATACACACAGTCAATGTGCATGTGTGTGTGATGTGTCTGGATCGAGTCTGGTGCCGAGGCTGACTTTGGCATTGCTTCTTGGTTTTTGGCTCTTTGCAATTACGTCAATTGCGCAAATGTCCAAATGTAACAAACAAAGCCGTTAAGCGGAAATCCACTGCAATTTATGACAGACTCATCGCCATCATCGAGTCATTGCTGTGTTTATTTTGTATACCCTGCAATTTGAAATTGCTATAATATAATGTCTTATCTTGAAATAATTAGAGCACTATCAATGACTAACGAATTTGTAGAAAGCTCCTCAATTGAAAACTGGCATGAGCAAGTCTTGTATATATTTAATGATAAATTAAATATGATTAGGAAAGCTAGACTAAACGTCTACATATTTTTATATAATAAAAACAAACGATATTGACGTATTAAATACACATATATATATTTATATATATACGATTTGAACTTGAATACTTTGCAGATTGTACTCAACGTTAAAACAGAATTTGTTCTTCTCTTTTTTTCTATATTGTCTGCAGAAAGTGTTAACATAAGTTAAAGAATATCTGTCATTGTACGCCTTTCTAACTTTAGATCATGATTTTAGAGGCTTGCAAATTTTTTTAAAATATGAAAAACAAATAATTTTAAGCATTAAAAAAATTTTCCATTTTATTGAAATTGAAATTATCATATCAAATGTATTTTAAAGTGAAGGAATGTTTTACACTTCCTAATTAGAAAATTAAAGTTGAGAATTCTTTAAAATTATAACTTTATTGATAGTTTTGTGTTTAAAAAAACGAAGCTGGGGTTATTCGTATATTTTATTGAGTTTGATTCTCTAATAAGGAATAATTGGCACTCTTTGATTAGAAAACACTAATTTGGAATTACTGTTTGACTTAAGCTAGGGTATCCTGAAGTCGTGTACGCTTGTTAAATGAATTTTCTTGATATCTGATTCATTGCCAGTTGAAGCGAACCTTTCGCATAGTGTTGATGTTTATTTGTTGTTGTAGTTGTTGCCGCTGATATCATCCAGAATTATTGTTGCAGACATCGCTGTCGGCGCTTTTGTCTGCAAACTCAGACTCCATTGAAGCCTCGACGAAAGCTTTGAGGCATAGCAGGGAGGAAAGAAAGCGCGGGGGGGGGGGGGAATTGCACGGCAAATGGTGCTCGTAGTCTTTGGCTTTGTAGTTGTTGTAGTTATTCATAAAGTTAGCAACGAAAAAAAAGCCACAAACTGAGCACTTTTTTCTGCAGCTACCTCAAATTTTTAGAGTACGCGCTGGATTATTATTTTTCTTTTTGTTGTTGCAGGGCCAACACCAACACTAATACACACACATAGACATGGATTTGTAGTATTGATTTTTTTTGCGTAGTTCCTGCTTGACTCGTTAGGCTTTAAGTGCAGCAACAGTTAAAGGTTGAGGCAGCAGCAGCCTCCTCGCTATTTATTATTTCCTTTTACTTACTCTGCTTTACCAAAAAATGGAAGCGAAATATTCAAAAGATTAAAAGCTTCATTCAATATGCGTATAATTGTAATTTGAGCAAATACAATTTTGCTACTTAACAAGAGAGAAATTTGTGGCTTATTCAGCATATTCAAATAGAAGCAGCGACCCAGAACCAGAAGCAGAACCGAAACTTAAACTAAAATGAATCAAAAAGTTTATCAAGGAATAAAAAACTCAATATAGTTTCCATTTCAAAGTTATCCAGTTTGGAATGGTTGATTGTAAAACAACTTTTACCTCATGCCAAAATAGTTCCAACTTTAAAATAGTTTTTGTTGACAGCACAAAAATTATCAGCGAATTCAAAATGAAGAAAAGGGTTGTTTTCAGATGGTAAAAAGAAGAATTGACGTACAAGGATAACAAATCGAGTTTTGCTTATTGAATCAATCGCAAATCAGGTTACGCAATTAGTTATAGTTCTGATTTGCAATTGGAAAAATTTGGTTAAAGGCTCCGTTTCCGGTAAAGCAATCATTGAATGTGAATCGGTTAATCGGTTGATTTCGGTTCCGGTTTGATTCCCTGGTTTTTTTTTTAAATTTACTAAAGTCAATAAAACAAATTTTATATCTTATTTGACGTCCAATTGGTAAGTCAACAAATTCGGGTTGCTTAGTTTTTGGTGTGTAAAGAAGGGGAGCTGCATTTGCAAACCAAACAGATTATTGCTGAGCTGGAAAAAATTTGCAGGAAAAACATATTTTTTGCATTTAATTTTTTTTTTTTTTTAGCTGCAACTGTAATTGGCTGTCTACGACGTTTGAAGAGCGTTGGCAAACGTGTTTATGGCTTAAAATTCAAAGTTGGCTTTTTTCTTTTTTCTATTTTTTTTAAGCGGCGAGGCCGTCGCGTGTGTGGGCGTGTGTATGTGTGTGTTAAGCAGACTTACCTTTAGCTAAACATGACACGGTCACACTGTCCGTCAGTGTCTCTGCCGACGTCTCTGCCGCAATATTATCAATGGTTGATAAGGAACGCGAGGAAGGAGGGGAGGGGGATTGTTGGTGGTTGGTTGGCTGCAACGGCACAAAAAGTCACCCGCTTTGAGCTTTGCGCAAAAATGAAAAAAAATTAAACGATAATTTGTGTTGTGAGCAACCAGACGCGACTGAGACACAGACAGCGGCAGCGACAGAGGCAGCGACAGCGACGGCGTCTCTCTCTCTATGTCTATCTCCCTCTGTCTCACTGTGTGTGTGTGTGTGTGTTGTGTTTGTGTTTGGATTTTGTTTGTTCTCTCTTTTGCTTTTGCCTTTTACTTCACACAACGCATTGTTGTTGTTGCCTGCTGCACATTTCACTTATTTTTCATCACAATTGCATTTTTCTCAATCAATTTCATATTTCACTGCGTTTTTTTTTTCTCGCGTTTGCTTTGCACGGCTATTCTGCGTGGGTCTAAGGATATAATTTTCTTTTCTTTTCTTTGGCTTTTTTCTCAATTGCTTTGCTTATTATAAATGCAATATTTGAGGCATGACACTTTGCCGGCCGGGGATGTTTTACGTTGAGTTGCTCACTTCCGTTTTATTTATTTTACTACATATTTGGTTAGTTTTAGGTGAAATTTTACGCGCCGCAAAATGCGCGCAGACACGCTCCAAATTTTCTCAAATATCAACTAAATGCACAAACAGTGTGGCCGCTGTTGGGCTTAGCTAAAAATACCAAATAATTTAGTACTTTCTATTTCTGTCTACATGTCTACTCAAATTGAGTGGCTGGCAACATGTAGCCTCAACTTGTGCAGCGTGCTGGTCACACAATTCAAGAGTGCTTATAAAACATTTACAATTGGTAATAAAATTAAAATAACACAAAAATAAACATTTCTGGTGTAATTTGTACCTACATAATATGCCAGTCTTAGAACTTTGTTATAATATTTTAAAAATATCTTGATAAGCATAGTTGTGTCTTGTAGTGGCAGATGGCGCTGACAGTCGAGCGGCATTTATTTACAACTGTGTGCAACTAACGTATTTTAAGCGGTGTGGCAACGGTGTGTTATTTGAAAATAGGTTTATGAAATTGCTAAAAGTATGTGTGCGAATGATTTAAAATTGGTATCGTAAAACTGTAAAGCATTGAAATAATATAAAAACTGAAAATTATATATATATATATATATATATATATATATATATATATATATATATATATATATATATATAATTAAATGTTTGTAGAAAAATAGTAAAAGAGCTGCGAGAGAAGCTGTGAAGAAGAAGAAGAAAATTGAGAAGAGAGCAGACAAATGTAGATATCAAGAACTGTAAGTTAAACTGGTCACACTGTAAATAAATGCATCGAGCCAATGCAATTTCAACTGTTGCTCTCTCGCTCTTACCGTTGCCAATTACCGTTTACTCATCTTCAGTTGTAAGCTTTGCGTACACTATCAAGCATGTATGCATGGATATGCATTCGTGTATGTGGGCATGTATTGCGTGGAGCGTGAGAGATAGTAAAAAATGTAGAAACATGTAAAAATTCAATTTTGTTATGCTCATTTGTTAAATTTTGTAATTTTGTCGGCCACGTGCGTATTGCCAAAATATACATGAATTGCATACATATGTACATATATACTGCTCTTTAAAATGGGAGGTGAATACAAAGAAAGAGGGAGATAGGGATATATAGAGAGCGAAAGTGTAAGAGGGAGAGAGAGATTTAAATAGGAGGGGAGCAAGAGAGAGAAGAGAAAATATATATAGTTCTTGAGAGAGGGAGAGAAAAGAAAAGATATATAGTGTGAGAGAGAGAGAGAGACAGACAGATTTGAGACTTTACATTTGGCATACAAGTTCATATTTCTTATCCATAACTTTATCCAATCCGCTTATATCGATAAAAACCGATAAGTGATAAAGATAGAAGTAAAAATATTTAAAATAGAGCCATCCAATTGGTATGGACTATTTATCATCACTGATCAACTGTATAGATTTATTTATGGTTTCTTATATATATACATAAATAAGCCTATCTAAGCCTTTATTAGCCAAAGCAAATATCAAAGGACATCTTATTGGTGACTCACTCTCCCTGTCTCCCTCTGTCTGTTCCTCTGTTTTTCCATCTCTATGTATAGCTCTCTGTCTTGCTCTCTATAAAATTTATAATAAACATAACACAATTGCTTTTGGCGTTAAACACGATTTTAATTTTTTTTTTATTTTGATCAAAAATTACAAAATTTGAAAACGTATATATTTTATATAATATATTTTATTCTCATTTTCTACATCACTTTAAGTGAATTGTTTTAAGTGGCGATTCTTGCTCATTGGCAGCGCTAATTTTGCTGATAGTGTCATACATGTTGTGGTTGGGCTCTGTCGTTTTGCAATGCCGACGAGGCTGGAGTAGGTTTTAGGGGACTCCACAGTTTCGAACGGTACGTCGTTGCAAGAGGTGCCAAAAAAATGTATTTCGCTTCGGCAATTGCACATTCGCGTTTAAAATGGTTCGGCATCGTAATCATGGTGACCTTTTTAGTATACTGCCTGACTCATGAAAATATTGCAGAAAATGGGAATTTAAAAAAATCGTACAATTCAACAGATCAAATTGTGAATAAAGAAAATAAAAATGAAAGCAAAAGCGAAGGATCTGTTGGTGAAGAGCCAGCCGAGTCTAACGCATCGCCACATCCATCGTACTATGTTTACAATGATCACTGCAAAATACCCTATATAGATCCATTCGCAATGGAAGCTTTGAAAATTTACAAGCCGGTGACATTTGAGACTTGCACCAATGAATCAGATCTGATTAAACCCTATTTCGACCTCAACAGAAAGCGCTATGTGCTCCAAATCGATGAAAGTGTTGCCGCCAAACTACTCAACTCCAGCGATATTGACTATAATTGCTATTATCAGGAAATTTCGCGGAATGCTGAGAGCGATAGCTATAATGAGTAAAATTCATAGAATAAATCATTTGCTCTTTTTATCTTATCTGAGAAGTGTTTAATTTGTAATTTTTTATTTTGCCTTTTCTGTAGTCTACCCCCGCGGATATACTTCAGCCAGGGATATGTGGTACCGTTGCACGTTCAGGGTATGATTGTGGCTTGCAGCGAGGCAGCGAATGCCACAAATGTGTTGCAAACAGATGCATATGGCTTTATACAATACAAAGAGCCGCCAGAAACCAAGTCTGCAAAATCGACACGTCGAAAGCCCAGCGTTATAATGTTTGGCATCGACTCCATGTCGAGAATAAATCTCAGACGTACGATGCCCAAAGTTTTCAAGTACTTAACGAGAAGTGGCTGGCATGAGATGCAGGGCTATAATAAGGTGAGTGCAACTAAAATACTAATATACCGTCGGGGCATTTAATAAAAATATGACTCATTTTACTCTTCAAAATCATCAATATGAAGAAAAATGCAATTCTGCAGAACAACAAATGTTTGATATCTCATCTAGCAATATTTTTAAATACTTTTATTATCCAATTACTAAAGGTAGTAACATATAACCATCCATTATATTTAATAGAAATATTATTCAACTGAGAAAATTTCACTTTTATTACACTACTATTATAATGATAAATTTCAATAATTTCATAAAAATAAATATAAAAATGATTAAATTTAAAACATTTATTTTTTTGTTAATAAATTTCATAGGTATGCCAAATTTTGATTACATAAAATGTTCATAGTTTTTAAGTTTTTTTTTATCATGTTCCAAAAATATGTTCAATTGAATTGTATTCTAACCTGATCTTCGCATCTTAGGTCGCTGACAACACATTTCCCAATTTGATGGCCATACTCAGTGGGTATACGCCGGATACGGCTAAGGAGAAGGTTTGTGATACGGATGAGAGTGGCTGTTTTGATCGTTTCCCATTCATCTGGAAGGATCTACACAATGCTAGCTATTTGACTGCCTACGCAGAGGATTATTGGATTATAAACACCTTTAACTATATAAAGCCCGGTTTCTTGATTCCACCAACGGATTATTATTACAGACCGATGATGAAAGCCTTCGCGCAAGAAATGAAATCCTGGGAATGCGCCGATTGCACAACAGCATATTGCATCGGACGAAGGCTCCAAAGTAGCTATGTCTATGACTATGGAGCGGAGTTCACAAGACGCTATGTGAACGAGCGACCCATTTGGGGTCTGTTCTGGTCGACCAATTTCAGCCACGATAGCTTTCAACTCCCCTCGAAAATGGCCGACATTATTTTACAGTACTTGCTGGACTTTGAGCGAGACGGCGTTTTTGAACAGAGCATTGTGATTTTCTTCTCGGATCATGGATCACGTTATGGGCAGTTGATGTCCTTGAGCAGCGGATTCTTGGAGGAGCGTTTACCCATGATGTTCATCTATTTGCCGCCTTGGTTTCGTGCCCAATATCCCGAATATGTTGAGGCCTTAAGTGTAAATCAAAATCAACTGACATCCAATTTCGATTTGCATAACACTCTCAAGCACATTATTGAAATAGGAGCACCAAATGCTCCTCCATTGCCCAAGGCAAACGATTGTCCCAAATGTCAATCGTTGTTTTATCCTGTGAATAGAACGCGATCCTGTGCGGATGCTGGTATACCTGAGCACTATTGCACCTGCAAGCCATATAAGAGAATTTCGTATGATTGGTCAGATCGTATAGCGCCGCTGGTCATTGATCGCATCAATGAATATCTTTGGGGTCGCAATATGAGCAGTCTTTGTACAAATTTGACTTTGTCATATATTTTTAAGACGGAAGTGCAAATGGGACTCGATCTCAATTACCATGAGGAACTGCCAAAAATTGATATTGGTGTCTATCGTACAAAGTTCAAAGTTCAACAAAATAGTGCCGATTTTTTTGCCACTGTCGTGTTCAACAATGTCACCGAGAGCGTCGATGTGGATGTGGAGACGATAAGTCGCACAAATTCGTATGAAAAGGACTCCACTTGTATAAATGATAAGATTGCAAAACTATATTGTATTTGCCAAAGTGATCTGCAACCCTAAAATATACTCGTTAGTTACTTCCTCTCAACTTTGCTATCTTTTTTGTAAGAACAAACAAATGATATGTTTTTGCTAATGAAATGTATTTATCTGTGTATGCATTTCATGCACAGAATTTTGTGTACCCTTCTAGATGATAATATAATTCTATCGTGGCGTTTGTATTAATGGAGATAGCTAGATCGGGTAACTATATCACATAGGAGCAAATTGTCAAAAGTTCAGCTCTTACCTGAAAAAAACAACAAACGTTGGGCTCCTTCCTGAAAGGTTATATAATATTCGGCATACCTGAATAGAACCGATCTTTATTATTTTATAAATCCAAACCCCACAATTCTACACTTCTTTTTTATTAAAAAGTCTGTGATGTCCAAAAAAAAAATGTTAAGTACTTCGATCGGACTTACCGATATTTTAAAAACACCTTTTTGGAGTAACAACTCTTATTTTCGTATCTAACCAAAACTCTGAATGAATTTTCATATGGAATAAAATGTATTTATGTATTGCTTTTGATTGACAACTTTAATTTGGAAATTATTATATTTGAATTGAATTGTATTTGAATTAAATTTTCATTTGTCTAAAGATATAAAAATTAAAAATTACAATCATCATCTTGATGTACGAGTACACTGATAAATTAATAACAAATTATACATTCTCAAATCATAGAACAAACATTTACTAAATGTGGTTCATTTTTAGTGAGAAAATCGTTGAAATCGCAGCAAAAGCTGAAACCTGCCTCCTTGGTATCCACAAACTGCAGCGTTTCAGGACATGCAACCTGCTGACAATTTGGGGTTGGTTTAGTTAGGCCAAAGATATTATTGTAGGTGAGAAAAGCAAAACTATTATTGTTTCCGTCGCAAACAGTCTTATAGAGCCATTCGGGTACTGCATTACCGCTTTCTGGGTTCAAATAAATTGACTTGAGTTCCCCAGTAATGCTGTGCGGCAGCTGTAGGACACCAAATCCTCCCGTGCAAATCTTCAGCACTTGAAAATTGCCATTGTTAAGCTGGTTGCGTATCCATGTTTCAATGTTTTTCCAATTGCCACGATTAATTGAAGCACACTGAGCAAACACATTCAGATACTTGAAGGTTGATCGCATATAGGACTCATAACCAAAGTCGGCGGAAGGTGCAATATGACCACGATTGAAAACAATGTCGCTTTTGGAGGCAATATAATTCTGATTTGATCCGAGTAACGTGTTGAAGGTTTCAAAAATGATGCTAGCCTGGAAAGTGGCAGCTGCGGCTCCGCTAATGACACCATCTGTGGTGAAGGATTGGTCGGGTCGTGGTGCGGCTAAATAAATAGAAAAACTTGTAGTTATTTGTGGTGCTACGTAGTAAAATAATAAACTCAGTGATGTAGCACTAGCTTTTATCCTTATGAAATTTAAAATAGATGATCTCATATTCCGACAAATGGTTCACATTTGCAGAGACTATAAGATTATTCTCTGTTTTTAATATCTCTATTTTAACTTACGTGATGTGATGGGGTATACCAGATGTATAACAAAATATGCTCTTTGGTTTGGCACATCATAACAGCTTCTATATAGCTCGAGAAACTGCTGATTACTCAGTTTATAACCCACTCGGTACATGGTAAATGGACATATCTCATCACAGACCACCTCCACAATTCCCTTCATTAGTTTACTGCAATCGGTGAAAGGCAACGGTGGTGACATATCGCCATTCTGCTGACAAGTGGTGTACACCACATCACTGCTATTGCAAATCATTTCCAATGTTTGGCCGGTGGGCACCATATCCAAGCGCTGTAAACAGAGCTCAGAATCATCGTCGCGATAAGTAAATAATCGAGTTGTTTCCGAGACCTCCGTAGCGCCAAGTTGGCAATCGGCGCCAACGCGCCAAAAAACTGCAATTGAGTTTTTTCTGCTAATTTAAATTAATTACACGATTCAACTTTGTACTTACACATTAAAAAACACAAACAAAGCATCGTGTTCATCTTGAGACCTGAAAGCGAGCTAAGCGACTAAAGATTGCCAACGACAGCTCTTAGCTATGAAACCTAGTAAAATGCAAAATTAAAAACAACAAAACAACAATTTGCGACAAGACAGTTGTGCACACAACAAACTGTTGTTGCACTTACAAACATGCAATGTATTTGTATACTTAATTGGAATATTTAATTTTGTTTCGAAACATGTAGATGCAAAATATGTCGAAGTTGATATATATAAATTTCAGAAGTATCTTCATAATGGTTTTTCACTTTGTCATATGGCTATCTTGATAAAGCGTTCAGATCTAACTTTAAAAGTGTTTGTATCAAAATCCATTTAGTTTTCCAAAATATTATAGGTATATCTTTTAGATTGTATACAAAAAAATATTTTTGTTAAAAAACCATCTATATTTTCTAGAAATTAATATCTGTGATTAATTTGTACCAAATCAATAAATTAAAAGTCGAAATTTCTGCCTTTAATCGGCAATTAGTAAGCAATATTATTTATTTCATTCCTATATATTGTCTAAAAGGGCAACTTGAAATAGGAAGCTAGGCCAATGCTCCTCCATTTCTCAAGTCAAACGACTGCGCTAAATGTCATTCGTTGTCCTGCGATATCGTGCGATCCTGTGCGGATGCTGGTATACCCAAACACTATTGCACCTGTAAGCCATATAAGAGAATTTCGTTTGATTGGTTAGATCGTATAGCTCATTAATCGTAACCATTAATATCTTTGGGCCTATTTTTTGTAACTGACATTTGTAACAACGTCACCGAGAGCATCGATGCGGATGTGAAGACGATTAGTCGCTCAAACACGTATGAGAAGGACTCCAACTGCTTAAATGATAAGATTGCGAAGCTATATTGTATTTGCTTAAGTGATCGAACGTTTTTCAAATTCATAGGGGAACTTTGATGTCGGCAAGTTGACCGTGACTTGCCTAAGATAACCGTTATTTATTATTTTAACATACATTTATCAATTCGGTATTGAATTTTTTATTTTGTAATCAAAATGCTATTTTAAAGAGATTTTTACCTTGTACAAATCCAAACCCCAAGTGTACACTGTTTGTTTGTTAAAAAAGTGTGTATTGTCAAAAAAGGACCTTCTGATTCAATTATCGATTTTTTGAAAGCCCTTTTTTTGGAACAACAACTCTTATATTCCCATCTAATTTATTATTTGTCTTTGAATCGATTTTCATGTGAAATAAGATTTATTTATGGCAAGCTTTTGATTTGACAACAGTTTTTGAAATTTTTATAATTGAACTATTTGTATTTATATTAAAATTTAATTGGTTTTGTAATTTTCAAATTCAAAATATAAAAATCATGCCTATTAACAGTAAAAATTACTTTACATTTTAATGTGCATAGATAAATGTATAAGAAACATGAACTCAGATCTGAAAATAGAGAAAGTATAGTCTGAACACCTAGCAAACATTTGCCAAGTGTGGTATATTTTTAGTAAGAAAATCGTTCGGATCGCAGCAAAAGCTGAAACCTGCCTCCTTGGTAGACCTAAACTTCAGTGTTGCAGGACATGCAACCTGCTCACAATTTGGGGTTGGTATATTTTCGTCATGGATATTATTGTAGGTAAGAAAAGCCTAACGAGTACCGTCTCCGTCGTTGACAGTCTTAAAGAGCCATTTGGGTACTGGATTACTGCTTGGTGCGTTCAAATAAATCGACTTGAGTTCCCCAGTAATGCTGTCCGGTAGCTCTAAGACACCAAATCCTCCCGTGCAGATCTTCAGCACTTGAAAACTGCCATTGGTAAGCTGGTTACGTATCCAGGTTTCAATGTTTTTCCAATTGCCACGATTGATTGAACCACACTGAGCAACCACATTCAGATACTTGAAGGTTAATCCCATATAGGACTCAAAACCAAAGTCGGCGGAAGGTGCAAGATGACCACGATCGAAGACAAGGTCGCGTGTGGAGGCAATAAAATTCTGATTTGGTCCGAGTGTTTCCTCGAAGGTTGCATAAATGTTCTTGGCCTGGAAAAAAGCAGCTGCGGCTCCGCTAATGACACCATCTGTGGTGAAGGATTGGTCGGAGCGTGGTGCGGCTAAATAAATTAATACAACAAATGGTGGTTATTTGTAGTGCTGCGCAGGAAAATAATAAACTCAGTGATGTGGCACTAGCTTTTATCCTTATGAAATTTAAAATAGATGATCTCATATTCCGACAAATGGTTCACATTTGCAGATTCCTGTTTTTAATATCTCTATTTTAACTGACGCGATGTGATGGGGTATACCAGATGTATAACAAAATGTGCTCTTTGGTTTGGCACATCATAACAGCTTCTATATAGCTCGAGAAACTGCTCATTACTTAGTTTGTAACCCACTCGGTACATGGTAAATGGACATATCTTATCACTGACCACCTCCACAATTCCCTTCATTAGTTTACTGCAATCGGTGAAAGGCAACGGTGGTGACATATCGCCATTCTGCTGACAAGTGGTGTACACCACATCACTGCTATTGCAAATCATTTCCAATGTTTGGCCGGTGGGCACCATATCCAAGCGCTGTAAACAGAGCTCAGAATCATCGTCGCGATAAGTAAATAATCGAGTTGTTTCCGAGACCTCCGTAGCGCCAAGTTGGCAATCGGCGCCAACGCGCCAAAAAACTGCAATTGAGTTTTTTCTGCTAATTTAAATTAATTACACGATTCAACTTTGTACTTACACATTAAAAAACATAAGCAAAGCATCATGTTCATCTTGAGACCTGAAAGCGAGCTAAGCAACTAAAGATTGATAACTACAGCTCTTAGCCATGAAACCTAGGAAAGTGCTAAAATAATAACAAGCAAACAACTATTTAAGACAAGACAGTTGTGCACACAGCAAGCTGTTTATATATACATATGTAAACTTGATTGGTATCTTCATAATGCATATTTTCTTCTGTCATAAAACAATATAGATCAAGCGTTCATATATAGCTTCATAACGTTTTGTTTGTAAACAAATTCATTTAATTTTCAAAAATATTGTAGACCTAGTGTAACTTATAAGTTAAGTTAAAAAAAAAACTTGTTAAAAAAATCAACTATTTTATTTTCTAGAATTTTATTTCTACAAATATGTTTTACCAAATAAGTAATTTACAAGACGATATGCATGCCTTTAATCGACATTGAGTGAACAATTTTACTTATTTTATTCATTAAGTATATAATGTCTACAAGGACAAGTTGAAATAGGAAGCTCGGCCAATGCTCCTCCATTGACTCTGGGACGTAAGTATTTATAATCTTTGGCAAGTCTACTATACCAGTATTTTATTATTTTAATATACATTTGTGATATGTATTTCAATATCGAACTTTGAATTTAAATTCAAACTAACCCTATAATTATATTTTCGTTAAACCAATCGTACATGGTTGCTTATTAAAAAGGGGGTACAAAATCAAAAATTCTTTTAGCCGTCCAATAGATTTTTTGGAATTCAAAACTCGTATATCCTCATCTAACTTAGACTTTGTGTGTGAATAGATTTTCATTTGTAATAATAGGTATTGTTTGGTTTATTTTCTGGCTTTTGATTAACCAACCGACTTTTGTAAGCTAATATAATTAAATTTGTTGGTATTCATATTGTAAAGAATTGCTTTTAAATATTCAAATACATAAATAAAAATCATGGCTATTTATGTATAGTAAACATGGCTTAATATTATAATGTACTTCTATTAATATTTAAGAAATATGTACTATACTCAAACAGCGAACGGACATTCTCAACACTTAGCAAACATTTGCTAGGTGTGGTATATTTTTAGTAAGAAAATCGTTCGGATCGCAGCAAAAGCTGAAACCTGCCTCCTTGGTAGACCTAAACTTCAGTGTTGCAGGACATGCAACCCGCTTACAATTTGGAGTCGGTATATTTTCGTCATGGATATTATTGTAGGTAAGAAAAGCGTAACGAGTACCGTCTCCGTCGTTGACAGTCTTAAAGAGCCATTTGGGTACTGGATTACTGCTTGGTGCGTTCAAATAAATCGACTTCAGCTCCCCTGTAATGCTGTCCGGCAGCTCTAAGACACCAATTCCTCCCGTGCAGAGCTTCAGCACTTGAAAACTGCCATTGGTAAGCTGGTTGCGTATCCAGTTTTCAATAATTTTCCAACTGCTACGATTGATGCCACGAAACTGAGCAACCACATTCAGATACTTGTAGGTTAATCGCATATATGACTGAAAACCAAAGTCGGCGGAAGGTGCAAGATGACCACGATCGAAAACAAGTTGGCTTTTGGAGGTAATAAAATTCTGATTTGGTCCGAGTGTTTTCTTGAAGGTTGCATAAGTGTTCTTGGCCTGGAAAAAAGCAGCTGCGGCGCCGCTAATGACACCATCTGTGGTGAAGAATTGGTCGGAGCGTGGTGCGGCTAAATAAATAAATACAACAAATGGTGGTTATTTGTAGTGCTGCGCAGGAAAATAATAAACTCAGTGATGTGGCACTAGCTTTTATCCTTATGAAATTTAAAATAGATGATCTCATATTCCGACAAATGGTTCATATTTGCAGAGACTATAAGATTGTTCTCTGTTTTAAATTGTTTATTTTAACTTACGCGATGTGGTGGGGTATACCAGATGTATAACAAAATGTGCTCTTTGGTTTGGCACATCATAACAGCTTCTATATAGTTCGAAAAACTGCTCATTACTTAGTTTATAACCCACTCGGTACATGGTAAATGGACATATCTCATCACTGACCACCTCCACAATTCCCTTCATTAGTTTACTGCAATCGGTGAAAGGCAACGACGGCAACAAATTGCCTTCCTTCTGACAAGTGGTGGACACCACATTAGTGCTATTGCAAATCATTTCCAATGTTTGGCCGGTGGGCACCATATCCAAGCGCTGTAGGCAAAGCTTGGAATCAATGTCGAGATAAGCAAATAATCGAGTTGTTTCCGAGACCTCCGTAGCGCCAAGTTGGCAATCGGCGCCAACGCGCCAAAAAACTGCAATTGAGTTTTTTTTTGCTAATTTCAATTAATTACACGATTCAACTTTGTACTTACACATTAAAAAACATAAGGAAAGCATCGTGTTCATCTTGACACCTGACAGCGAGCTAAGCAACTAAAGATTGCCAACCACAGCTCTTGGTAAAAAATAGAAACAAGCAAACCAACAACAAATTTAGAAGATGGAAAAGTGAGGGGACTAAAATTGAGAGCAGAGACAAGATGAGTAAATAATTGCGCTCTTTTGATGATAATAACACAATGTGACACGTCGATTCTCAAAAAAAATTTTTGTTGCATTGTTTAAGAACATATCACTGAATAATGTGTGTTTCATTTATTTTGTTTCGAAATATTAAATGCATAGATAGAAGACACTTGATTAGTATCTTCTTAATGAATATTGCCCCTGTATAAAGCGTCAGATCAAGTTACAAAAAAAAGTTTAAATTTGCAAAATGTTATCAGATTATACAAAATAATAACATTGTTGTTAAAAGAACACCAAGTTATTTAAAAAGATAAATTTATTTCTAGAAATAATTTGACCAAATAAGTAAATTAAAAGTCGACTTTAATCGACCCTGAGTAAACAATATTTATATATTTCATTCAATACATATAAAATGTCTGCGAAGGGCAACCAGTTATCGGCGTGCCGCACACATTTTCATTTTATGTTGTTTTTAGTTTTAAGCTGTATGCAATGCTTATCTGCTATTCGCTTCTTTCTCACTTTTCGTGTGTCTGTGCCTTTCATAAATTGCCATTTCAATGTGTCGTCGAGGTTTCAGATCGCGGGTCATCACTGATAACTGAAACCACACGAGCTCACACACACACACACACACACACACACACACACACACACACACACAGACAAAAGAAGACACACACGACAGCCCTAACTGAGTGAGGTGAGTTGTTGGCCGCCTGCTCCTGTCATCCATGCTTTTTCATGGTAAAGAACGCCAAGCCCCTTTTCGTTTATCAGTGTTTATAATCAGACCTCGCCAAGTGGAAATGTTCGCTTCCATGTTTGTTTGCCTACTGCACATGCACATATATATGTAGAGTATATAGTATATATATATATATATATATATATATATATAGCTAAATGCTTATGAGTATAATAACAAATTCCATTCAGACCGCATATTGTCGAGCATTTCAGCTGTGAACCTTTATGTGCAGTGCATTTTATCAACAGCCCTAAAGCTACTTATCTAAAATTGAATCTAAGGTGTCGCAAGAAAACAAATTCGCACTTGAAAACTATTTGGCGGGTCAGCATACTATCGTATCTGTATATAGAAAGGGCAATCCAGTCAATCAAGTTTCTGTATCGACAGCACGAACAGATTTGTCAAATATGATACTATTGTTGGCTGGGTTTGAATAGCTCCGTTTTGACCAACTATCACATATTAAAGTGCAAATTAACATTAAGGTTAATTGTATTGCTTAATGTTATATCTGTTTATAACTACAGTCAACTTATTTTGGAAGTTCGAATTTTGATCTCTTTAATTTGGGTAAAAAGTTACCGATTTATAGTTGAGGTAGAAGATTAAGTCAATTATCAGTTGCATAAAATAAATTAAGTTCTTTGTGTCGAAAATTCTCAGAGATCACTTAAATTCAATCTCAAATTTATTATAAACTTTTCTCTAGTCGAGCACTCTGCAAAACTTAAGTATACTTAAAACATAAGCTGTTTGTGTTGCACGCCTTTGGTTGGCAACCAGTGATAACAATCAAGTGCCACATATTTTTTGTATGCATTCTGAAGCATGTCTATCTGAAAAGTACAAGTGTTTTATTTTATTTTAATTTCTTTCGGACTGAATGGCAGCAACCAAAATATATATAAAGCCGGATGGACTCAGTAATTTCCACTTTCCGACCATACATACACACACATATAAATATTTTTGCAAATATTTGTACACTTACTTAAAACTGGGTCAACATGTTTCGTCCTATTTTTTTCTTTTGCAATTTAATGCATTTTTAGTGCACAAATATTTAGCCAATGTTATTTCGCTGTATTTTATGGCGAATATATGTTGTCGGCCTGGTATTGCAATTTGTAGTCTTCACATAAGCACAATTCTAAATAAAAACACACACACATACAGACATATGCTCAGTTTGCCAGAAATAAAACGTTGCTTTGTTGTAAGCTGCAAAACGGATGCACTTTGTGGCATGGCTTGAGTCTAATTTGCTTTGGGTTGAAATGTGCATGTATAAACATAGTTGGCAATATATTTGAAGTGAGTTTAAGATGGAAAATAACAGATAACAGTTCGTAGAAAAATTTTATTTTCAATTAATTAGAGATTTACATTACTAGAAATTTGTAAGTGGAATACAATTTATTTCATGTTGTGCTGTATTCACATCCAAATTAGGCGTTACTTCAAAGCTTCTTCTTTTTAAATTAGAATCGCACATGAGTGGAGGACAACAGAAATTATGCTTGGAGACAACAATATTTCAATGAATACAATTATCTATAATTAGTTAAATATCAAGCAAGCACCTTGATAAGCTTTAACTCAATTAACTTACTCGAAACAAAAGTGCCCTTAACAATTCACTTGCTAGAAGCAGACTTAAAAACGGATTCTGCAAGTACAACTCACTTCTCTATCTGAGCAGTTAATCTACTTTTAGCTCTTAAGTCATCAAAAACTCTATACACCAATTATCAAATCAACCAACTTGATCATGATTTCTCATCAATTTAAGTTTCTTGGAAATAAAGGTAACTTCCTTCCTTCAAAACAAAAAATCTTGCAATTTAGTTATGTAATTTAAAAAAAATTTATTAAGCATTTGTATTTGTGTTTTTTAGTTAAATACACTTCCTGTCTTTAGCCAATATTTGCACAATATCGTAATAATCACTTTTTCTTATTCTTTCTTTCTTTCTGTATTCTATATCACATCCAAATAGGCGATTTCATAAAAAGAAATGGTGGCACAACTGAATAGACAATAAAGCCTGAATACTTTTGTCTGCTTTCAATTGTTATGCAAAATGCATTTTGTTAACAATAAGCAGCAACAAAATAGACAATAATGTTAGGAATTTGGAATGCACTAAAAATTATACAATGCTTTTGTGGCGTTTTGTCGCCTTGATGAGGGGAAAGGCGGTGTAAATGTAATTTTCAAACAATTTGAAGCTATTTGAACGCCAAATTATGCCATATAGAATCATGCAATGAGTGAGTAAGATATTTGTTGTGTTTGAATGCGTGTGTGTGTGTGTGTGTGTGTGTGTGTGTGTGAGGGTGCAATTGTAAATGGTCAATAAAAATAAAAGGTCTATAAAAGCAGCACAATCAACAAGCCGACCGCAATGACTAACGCATAAATTAAATTGTTGCCCACCATCCTCTAGTGAGTGGGCGTGGCAGAGACACACACACACACAAACACACACTTACACACGCGCACTCAAGCACACACACACGCACATTTTATAATGCCATTCGAGTTGCGTGTTTACAGCACAATTACAACTGTTTGGTTTTATGTGTGCTCAATAGACACTCACAAGTGCGTCCAGGGCCAGCAAATTTATGCTGAAGCTTTACGGGCAAGCCGCGTCGCAGTCTCCACTGTCCATAACATGGGCGTAGCCCAAGTGAGGGGTGCCCAACATCCGAGAACCGCACCGAAATGCATTTTGCATTTGCATTTGATTAAGTAATTAAAATCGATATAATCTAATAATAAAAGTAAGGCAAAAAAATAAGGTTAAAAAATATTAAATTTGATTAAAAATTAAATTGTGTGGAATTTGTTCTTCTGAGTTGTTATTTCAAGTTGTTGATATTAGTCTTGAACCAAAGCCCTTTTTTTATTAAAAAAATCGCACCAAGTCAGAACAAAATTTTTTTTTTGTTATTTCTTAAAGAGTTGCGCTTAAAATAAATTTGTTTGAAGGTGTATATATATAATTTAAATTAAAATTAAACTGGAGGAGAATGGGGGAGGACGCCTTGCTTGTTTTTCTTATACCCCCTAACTAATATGCTGTGCATACGCCCATGATCTATACACACATAATAATATCGCTGTGATCCGCCTTTGAAGGCGTGCTGAATAATTTATTCAATGTCTGCTCTTATTGCACTCCGCCACAAGCACGCACACACACACACACACACATACACGCACACTCACACACCTAATCCAAAACATTGAAAAGCTGCTCACAATAGCGGCCAATTTGAATTGCTGCCACAATTTATGATCCGACACTGAATGACCATTAAAAGTCCGAATCTCTCGAAAATTCACTTGTTGTTGTTGCCTCTAAATGGCCATCTCTGTTTTACGATTTATGAATATTGATTTGTGTGCCAGCAGGCAGAGGAGCAGACAGGCAGGCAGGCATGCGAAATTTGTTTGTTTTTTAATGTTTCTCTAATTGGATTAACTTACGATCTGGTGAAACCTCTAAAAGAAACAATAAAAGCCGAATATAAACAAAATATTACAGTATACCTGTATAAACTGTAAAAAGAAAATCAAACTCATATAATTAAACTTTCAAAACTTGATTCAGCGTTTTCCAGATATTATAAATATAAATAAATATATTTATTTCTTTCTAACTTCGGCTACATATTACACAATGTATCTCCCACAGGAAGATATTTGATATTCAGAATACATTTGACACAAAGTTTAGTTTGAAGTTTGTTTCTATTTAGCAAATTATTAACTTAAATATCTGTAAAGAAAAACTGTCAACCTAAACTAAAAATTATCGATTTCAAATTTAAATTGTCATTTGAATTTTGTATATTTTTCTGATTTTCAAATATAAATAATAGAAATTTTCGTTACAACTAAAAAAAAGTTAAAAAAAAAGTTGTATAATTTTAATTCTTAATTCAAATAGTTGTTCCAATAAAGTAAAGAAGATTTCTGGTGTTTAGGGTCATTTTAAAAATAGCGCACGTTTTCGTTTTAATTTTTTGGTTTATGGTTCACAGACAAAGCTGACTATATGAGACCGAGTAGAGAAATAATTGGAATGCATACATCAAAGCTGTTCGGTCCAACAATATACAACAATTGCATCCAATTTTGCGGACTTGGGCATAAGGCAAAAAAGGAAAAAGCAAAAGGAAGTATTTGAGGCTAGAATATTTCGATAAGCCTTTTGCTTTTGTTTGTTAGTCAAGGGTCCTTTGGCTTTTTTCGTATGTTCACATTCCCACATTCACATTTGATACTTTTTTGTTACACCAAGCAGAGTTGTTTTTGTTGTTCGCCTTAATGGGCTGGTTAGTCCCAAAACAACAACGACAACAACATAATTGAGTTTAACACAAATTGAATTATTTCTTGGGCAATGTTTTGCAAGTGTTGCGCAAACAGATTAACTGAATTTTGGTATTGCATTGACTTTTGGTCATGTTTAACAAGCAACAATAACAATAACCACAAGTAAAACATTTGTTTGCGACATTGTATTAAATTGTCGTTATGTGGCACAAGTTACGTTTACGAATTGTGTGTCGATGCACTCAGAGAAAAGTTAGAAATTCAAATTCAAGTTTTGTGGAGCATTTTTCGGTCTTGAGTGTATTTGCTTGTGAGTATTCAATAATATAAATTTATATTTGCTTGGTAAATCCCTTAACGGCTGTAAGGACCTGCCTTCTATGGCAAACAAAATGGCAGCAAAACTAATACATGCGCATATATCAAATATACATATATATATAAAGTACTTTATGTACATATGTGTGTACGTATTGCTGCCGCTTACGTGCCATGCGAAGGCTTTGAGCCAAGTAATTTGTGTTTGTATTTGGCGCCACGATTGTGCCTTGAGAGTGTGTGGCTTTCTAGCGTTCAAGCGCTCTTTTGTTGGCCGTAAATGTGCGGCAAGAGGCGCTTAAAACCAGACAAACCCAACCTGGCCTGTCGTTTATAGCCTTTCAACTTGCACGCATATTCAAAACACTCAACCTCTTCACATCTACATATATATATTTATATTTATAACAGCCCACTTGGCGCACTCAAAATCATTAAAGCAAACGCGCTGCGGGTCCAATAAAATCCTTAAACAACCATTGAAACGGTTAAGACCCAAATGTAAGTCTGGTTTATGCCATGTCGCGAAACGCCTTAACCATTTCACGCGCCTCAAAGGACCTCAAAAAATCAAGCAGTCAGAGAACATTACAAAACATATTAAGGTTAACTTACATGCAGAGAATGATATTAAAACAAATATGAATGATTACTTAAAAAATCTAAAACTAGAATAAATCCGTTTAATCTGGATTAAAAAGCTCAAGCCACGCTCTTTATCAACTTACTTCTCACTTTCCTCCTCGATTTAAAACAGTAAAACTTATCTTTAGGTTTATATTTATAATAAAAGATTTACCAATTTAGAACAAAACATTCTTGATTTCTGTGTAAGAGTTTTAATATGTTCTTCTTTAAAATATATTATATTTACACACCATAAAGAACAACATAGATTAAAACTGAAATAAAGAAGATTTATTTAACTTATTTTTTATTTACGCTCGATTTCCAACAAAGAGCACGGTATTTTTCAGTCGATTATAATACTCTATCAGTTCAGAAGTTTAGATGTTATATTTAACGATTAATAAGCTCAGTTAATGTTGCGCAAAATGAGAAAAGTTTCATATCACTTTGTGCCTAGTTTTGTCTAGGCTTAAGACATAAGATTTATAAATGACCCCAACGTGCGTGCGACGACTTAAAGCATTGTGGCAAAGTTGAACTAAGTTGTCAGACAACAAATCATTAATCAAAATTCCTTTAAGGGGATGGTACACTCATTGAACTTGTATCCTCGTTCTTTGGATCTGAGAAGCATTTCTTAAATGTTGTTTTACAGCACCACGTGGCGTATACTAAGCATTACGTATTCGCCCTATTTGTTTTTCGCTTTCTGATTATTGATTTGGGTTCCAACAGCCGAGAAAATGCGATTGTGGTTAAGATGGTGGCAGTTAAGCTGCAACACCAGCATCACCAGCTGGCAGGTGGCAACAAAGCCCATTGTGTTTCCTGCTACCTGATGGCGTTGAACTCCAAGGGCGGTGTGTGAGCTGCTTGGCTTTGACTTTTATTAAACTTTTGCCATGGCTTTACATTTAAGAATGTCAACCTTAAAAGATTTTAAAATGCTTGCAACAAGTTCCTAAAATAGCAAGTTTCACTCAGAGAAAACACATTGCAATTGAAATAAATTTTGAATCACTTACAAAGCATTTTTATTATTTAAAGAATCTAACAATCTTTAAGAACGAAACTATTTTTTGAATAAACAAGAAATTTTAAAACAACGAAGTTTTGGAGTGAAAAAATGTCCTTCATTATATCTGTGTAAGTAAAATTCTGGCAACCAGTTTTTCTTAGTTTAGCGCAAACTTTTATGGACTAATAATATTGACTGAACGGAAAATATTTTTGACTTCTAAGTAGCTTTATGCTCAACTTAAAGAAAGTCTGTTTAACTTGAAGAAAACTAAAAAAGTATAAAATGTATATGGAGTGTTTTTAAATATTTAAATAGAGCTGGATGTGTGAGCTTTCTTTCTGCATTAGCTGTATTTAATTTGAGCAAATATCATCATTAAAGCCACATGCACACACATGCATGCAATGCATACGCTCAAAGGAAGCGGCTCTATTACAAGGCTGTTTGCATAGCCTCAATATTGTGGGGGTTGGGTGGGGGTTGGTGTTGGGGATTTGGATGGGATGGGAACGAGGGTTGGGAGTGGGGTCGCAGGGCAATTATTTAGCTTGTAGCTTGCCAAAAAAGGGGCGCTATCAAGCAAATAGGCAGACACTTTGATAGGCAAAGTTCTGGCGTGCTCTGCACAATATCCTTTAGCCATTGCTTGTGCTGTGTATGAGTATTACGATGATTTGCATAATTTTCAGCGCACCTTCAACGGCAGCTGACGTCCTTTGAAATAAGCGCAAGCCGCAGCAGCGAACGTTTTTTACTCGACTTTCTTTATTTTTCGCATTTTTTTCTTGTTATTTTTTTATGGGTGTGTGTGTGCTTGGTTCGTCTTTATCTTGTTTTGCTTTGGTGCTGCCTCCTTTGCTTTTTTTTAGCCTACATTTTTGTAACTGATGTGCTGCGTTGATTCTCAGCTTAGATTTCGTTTTTTTCGTTGGGCCTCTATCTCTGCGCCTGATCGAAATTGCTTTTGCGGTTGCTTCGGTTGTTGTTCTTGTTGGGCTGGTTGTAGTTGTTGTTATTTTAATTTTCGTCCATGTGTGCAGCTGCCTCGACACTGTGAACCGACGGGCAGCCTTTTCTGGTCAAACATTTTAGGCCATTTTGCAATTGTGTCTGGCTCCGCTTTTGGTTGAGATATTCATATCAGCTCCTATTATAGCCATTTTCCGCTAAAACTGTTACTGATTGCCGCTTTGTGGTTACCATAGCTGGCAGCAACAACAACATTAGCTACAGGTTTATACCCTATGATTACTATTAATTGGATATAATACGTTTCTGTTTATGTATTACAATTTTTCGTTTTGAAAATTTTTGTGATTTGTTCAACTTTAAAATTGTTCATAAATCCTAAAAAGTAAAGATTTGTATTTAGATTATAATCATTGTTTATTTAAATAATTTGTGCATATTGAAAAAACAAAATGATTTTTGTAAAATTTTAATTTGAATTTGGAATTTTCTTATATCAACAGTATTTTTTCAAGGGTATATCAAGTCATATTAAATTTTCTTTAATTATAATATGTTTCACTTAGTTGAAGCATTATTTTTCAGTTCTTATTGACAACGTTTTATCTCATTTCAAAGCAATTTCCACGGTATATTTTAGTGATGTTCAGTGTTTTGTATTTTTGTTCTGCCATTCGGTCTTCTTCAATTTGATTTGGCCCCAGCAATTGAGATGCAAATTGCCGCTGATTTGAATTTAATATTTGGGTTAGCTATTTTTCTTTTAAAAGATCCAATTTTGATATGCTTACTATTAGTGTTTGAGTTGAGTTCTACAAGGCAGTTCTGGTCCCAACTGCACTAAAACTTCGCCGCAGGAATTTCAATTCCCCTTTTGCACATTTAATTTGTTTGGTTCGTCTTGAATATTTACAATATATTTGTATAACTCATGCATATATTTAGTATTTGTTTACATGTGTAAAGCGTTTGAGCACTTGTTGTTTTTGTTTTGGTCGCTTGTCGCTTGCATTTCCCGTTGGTAAACATTTATTTGCACATTTCCTTGTGCGCTATTTACCCACATCCATTCCTAAAGTGCAGAAGAGCAAAGGCATTTCTATTGTTTTTTGATTTCGACAATAGTTCCTGATGCGTTTTTAGATTGCCTGCGAAGAGAAACACATTATTTTCGTATTTCAAATTGTTTTTGTGCCATAATAAGTATAAATTGCAAATTTTAATCTTCACTTTACTTAGTTTTAAACAGTTTTAAAGTCCATAACTGTCTTGACAACAATTTTAGTCTTCGAATACAAACACCCATATTGCACACAACAACTGTTGACCCAGACTCTAAAGTAAATACAAATGAAAAAGGGCACGTTTTACCTTTTTGGATGTTTGCCATTGGTTTGGCTTGTGCCAACATGCGACCCTCTTGACAACCTCCCAAGCTCTTTGAGCAAGGACGTAAGCGAAGTGTCAAATGTAACTCGACATATTTGTGTCGCGTATTTAACTCTTTCATTTAACTGGTTGAAAATGTAATCAGCTTATATGCTTGCAGAAAGGTGTTTTGAATTTCGCGTACTCAACTCAAAATATTAAAATAACATGAATTTCAAACCAAAATTTAATTTTCAAGTGTAAATGTAGCATTTGTGTGGATTTGAAATCATGACTGAATGGCCATGATTTTTTAAAATCGCATGAGTATGGAATACTTTGATCACTCCCTACAAGCACTTTTTGTGGATATAATTTTGACTAAAATCGTTTTCAACTGTAATACAGTATTAAACTAAAGGTCAACCCATGACTAAAGAGCCTTGGTTTTGAAAATCGTAATAACAATAATAATAGTGACTGTGGAATGTTTTAATCCTTTCCTTACAAGCCCTTTTTTGCACCTTTGAAAGTACATAGTAGGGCTCAATGGCAATTAATTGTCTGCTTGCAATCATTCGCAAGAATTCCAGCTCAAGCCAACAGTTAAGACATTATTTGGTCTTCAGGATTCAGAGTTAAGTTGCTCTCGGCGATTTATCTTGTGAAAGATTGTAGCTTCCAGACCATGCCAATGAATTAATTGCCTTTAATAATTGCACGACTGCGAATTATACTCTGTCCTTGTATGCGTCATTAAACTGCAGTTTAAGCAGCCGAAAAGATTTTCACTTTTCCCCATTTGGGTAAATCACAACATACAGACCATGCCAGCCATATGAGCGAGCTGCAGTTATTGCTGCTCTTGTTGTTGTCATTGTTGTTGTTGTTGTTGCTGATGCACTCGCAATTGCTGACACTGTCATGCACATCATAAATTCTTAATGGCCCCGCACGCAGTTGCAGGCTGTATACTGCAGTACGAATCCGGCTCCAGTTGCAAGCGCATTTAAAATGCAGCTGCGCCGTGAAAATTTCGCATTTCTTGTATTCTCATATACCCTGTACCCATTAGAAGTTGGCTATTGAATGTAAAGACCAGAAGGAAGCAACTTCAAATTCTGAAAAAGAATATTATTAATTATCCTCAAAAGTCAAGTCAATTTAGTCAGTCAAAATGAAATGTCGGAAATATCAAACTATAATGTCTAGAATAAATTATAAATAAAAGTTTCTGAATGCCGTAGATTACTTATTGTTATCGATAACTTAACACTTTTTCACAGAAGTCAATACAAACCGATTGCAGCGCAGTGCAACTCTAATTCTATTTCTTGCTCCTTGTGGCTTGTACTATTTATTGTAACAAAAACTTGTATAAGGAGTATCATTTAGTCTATCAATTTCGACTCATTTGTTTTCTTCGACTTTTTATTTTGCAATCTGAACGCAATTTACCAAAATCTCCACATGGACATGTCCAAGCGCATTGCCTGACTCTTAAATTAATAATTACATTCAGAATCACTTTATCTTCCCCTCTTTCTTAATCTCTTTCCTCTCTTTTCTTATGCTAGGCAGTAACACTTCGGCCAAAAGACTATAGGATTGCACACTCCCAACTACACCAACATCCACACCTACCCACACACACCTGTCCGCATCTGCTCCAAATTAATTGCCGCAAAGTTCACTTTGCCCGCTTCTCACTTGGCTTTTGTGTGGCGCTCGTTTCTTTTGCTTAATGATAAACATTGACCAAAAATGTCTGGCATTGATGGTGTAATTAATAAATTACCAACATATTTGTGCAACCAATTAATTACATTCTTGTAGGCAATATTTGGCTGGCTTGAATGTTTTCTATATATTTATCGGCTAACTGATAATTGAGTGGAGAGAGCGCCTGGTTGATCTGTAGAAAAACTTTTTATACTTTTATGCAATTTCATATTTTGTTAACTATTTATGTGCTTTCATAAATGACGTAAAGGATAATAAGTATGCGTTGTTGACTTAAAAATACCCTTCAGGAGCACAACTGGGTAAAAGCATGTGTTTTTTTTTTTTAGTTCATTTATAATATAATGAAATATTAAAATAAAATATTGAAACATAAAGAATATACAAATTGTTTTGCATTTTCGTTTGAACTATTCACAAAACTTCTCGTTAATTTCGCAATTATTTCCAAAAAAAAAAAAAAAAAAAAACAAACAGCGTTCTAATGAAGGTTAGTATTCAAGAAATTCTCTCACAATAAAATCAAATATTTTTCTCAGTGTAGGTATGCGGCGGCTATGAACAAAGCACACTGTATGACATTCATTCATTCTGCTGGCACCTAGCCAAATTGCACGCAGCCTGGTCTACGGTTCTGATAGAGCATCGCACAACACCTGATCCCCGGGTTGTGTCCATACCTTGTGCTGGCTTTTGTGTTGACACGCCTCAGACTCGTCTATCATCATTAGGATAATTTATCATGCCACAAATCTAGCATGTGCAAGTGGCTGCTGCTTTATTGCCCCAATTGCGATTTCTTAATAAATATTTTAATTAAATGAAACCAAGAATGCAAGGCAATTAATTTAAATGTATTATTTAACACAAAGCGGAATAGTTAACAATTTTATGAAGCTAGCATCATGTAGCATGTGGCACCTGGTTTCAATTACTAAATTAAATATGTAATTTGCCTTTAAATACAGTATACGGGCCCACATACATATATATATTTTATTACATTATTGCGAACCATTAATTAAATACAAAACGCTGTGCGATTATTGCGTGTCAAGAGCGCGACCTGCCACGCCCCTTACTACACCCATAGAAGTAACTCCTATCTCGCAGTCTCTGTATCTGTCTCTGTCTCTGTCTCTGGCATTGTCTCTGTCTACAGTAAAATGAACGAAAGGCAGACAATTAATTGTTGCGTTGTGTATTCATTTTGGCGCTTTCAACATTTCATCTGCACTTGTCAGCCACTTTTGTCACCCATTCCCCCCGTCCATCTACCTCCTGCTAATTTCTTATGATAAATGAGTTGTTTTATAATGCGAATTCGTTGCAGCAGTACAACCTGCCACATAAATTTAATTCACTTGACATTAAGGCATTTCCCAGCCGCCATTCATCAGGATGTCCTGCTCAGTGCATTTCTGTTTGCGTTCAAATCCACTTAGTTTTATAATGAGCCTGAGCCAAGTTCATGCATACATTTATACATATATATATATATATATATATATATATATATACAGATACATTTAAGCAGCCACACATTCCCGCAAAAAGTTTGCGACTGTGCCGCAAAAAAAGGTAGCAAGTTCCACTTTGAATTCAGTGGAAAGTTCACTTCTACTTTGACCTGGTCAGCGCAGGTATGGCATGACGCAACCATGGTTTTCATGCTTAATGCTGCTCAACTAAGACTTACCCTGTACTAATGTGTGAAATATGCTTAGAATATTATCATATAATCTTCTCAACACAGAACACAATTTTTTATAATTTAGGAACTTGTTAAAATTGTTAAAACTAAAACTAGTTATTATGCAGAATGCATTGGAATATACATGAAGGTATAGAGTTCAAAGTTCAGATATTTTTCTTTCTGTTACCTGGATAACTTATTAAACCTCCTCTGAAACTTTTATCGCTACAGGGTACGCACATTGAAAAATGCGATTTCAAATAGCGCTGTAACCTGAACTCGGCCCGGTTAACGTCGAGAGCGTTGATATGATGAGCCTGCCTGTCGGTCAGTCAATCTGTCAGTCACTCAGACTGTCAGTCCATCAGTCAATTAGTCAGTAACTGATTGCCAAATAGCAATTGTGGTAGGTTTTCGACATATGCGTGCGCATATTCGATTAGACAAATCCCAGCACAAAACTTTCGCAATTTATTATTTCATTTATTTTGTCAGCAGAGCTTACAAATCCCGCAGGTCGAAAAATGCGACCGACGCGTTGCGGCCAAAAACATGTATAAGTTATTGCATTAAATTGAAGTTCGGGCGATAAACAAAATCAGATTTAAGTCCCATTTAAACTCAGCCAAAAAGGGACTGAAAAATACACAACAACAAAGGCTGTTTATTAAACTACTTTTATGATACTCTGGACAGAAATTTGTATTTTATGTATAAAATTTTAACGTGCATAATATTTTCATTAATTAATTTTATGTTTTTATTTATATTATTTTTGCAAGAAATATTTTTAATAGTATTGAAAGAAGGTAGTAAAATAATATGTTGGCAGGGTAAACAAATTCCTA
Source organism: Drosophila picticornis (assembly GCA_035043845.1). Lineage (NCBI taxonomy): Eukaryota > Metazoa > Arthropoda > Insecta > Diptera > Drosophilidae > Drosophila > Drosophila picticornis. Next base: position 4,118,430 of record JAWNMR010000362.1, read on the forward strand.
AGCATTTAGCTTATTCAATTTTTTATCACTGCTGAATATTTTCAACCAAAATGTAACCGCATCACTTTGTGCCCTTTATAGATTAAAGTTGGATTGAAACTGTTGATGGTTGTGCTGGAACGTTCTAGTTTTTTATGCGATAAATTTGTGTTAGGACTACCAGATACCCTGTATCTAGATTTAAGGTTTGCATCTTAAGTTTTTATTATTACGCTAAGTACACAATAAAAGTACCATTTAATTCACAAAATATTGTACAGCAACTACATTGTTGACTTGATATTAGACAGCTTCGGTAGAAGATACTTAAAATTTTTTATTTTGAATATATTTATATATTGTATTACAGATTTTTTCATTTGAAGTTTTGGGAAATTGCGTGCATATCTTCGTTTTTTCAAAGTGTATTTAAAGGGATTTGTTTGGCATCCATTAAATTGAGCGTTCTTTTTATTCAAAGTACTTACACACATAAGAGCAGTGTCCTGGCGAAGTGCGTGCGATACTTGTATTATCCTGTGGTTCTCGCCTTGCCAAAAAGAGCAAAGCAATGCGGCAACAAAAGTGAGCTCCACAACCGACACACTCACACAAGCAAAATCCATTAACTAAAGTGTCAATTTAGTGACAGAGATAAAACGTCATACGCAACACTCACACACACAAACACACACACACACACACACACACACACACACATACACACACACACACGCACATACTCAAATATATACACACTGTCTGAACATACACGTCACCGCTGGCGCATTTGCAAATGTCTTCAGAACTTGTATTATCTTTATTGTTGTCCGCCTTGCAATGCAAAAACAAAAGAAAATAAACAACTAAATCAAAAATGGCGCAACGAATTTTCAATACAGTCTCTTTGTTAAGCGTCTGAAGGTAGACGGAAAAATAAATGAAATTCCAAATGCAATATGAAAATATAAAATAAAATAAAGCGAGAAGAAACGCAAAATCTTCAAATCAAAAAGAGAAGCAGATGTCAAAGCAATAACCGAACAAGCAAGACTAAATAATTTTAAGAATATATTAAATTGTATTTAATTCATTTTTGTTCTTTACAAAATATTACATTTAAATATATCAGCATATTAAGTAAAGCCTGCATACATATTCTTAATGTTCACCAAATTACATATGCCCATTGGTAGAGCATTGGAAAGGAGAGATTGAGAGAGTGAAAGAGAAAGAGCAAAAGAGATAGAGTATCCCATGCCGAAGAGCTGTGCAGAATGAATGACAGTACTTTGTTTTAAGATTTTTTCTGTGTTTTGAGTTTGGTTTATTTGTTTGTTTGCTTTGTTTTCTTGTTGCCATGCTTGTTTTTCTAACAGTGTTTTGTCAAAGGATCTGGGGATAAAGTTATCCTTATCCCTGTCGTGCGCGCTTTGTGTGCTTCAATAACCTATTACATGTCACGTTTTGTTTTCATTTGTTCATGTTTTAGTCGCATTACGCATACGCCGCATGGGGCAGCTGACTACTTTTTCTGTGTGATGACTGTTAAATGTGTGTGCACCTGGCAAGTGAAAGAAAAAGAAAAACTCCCAACACTGTCGTTGGAAGTGGCCGCAAGTCGTGCGTGCAACTTAAAGGTGGCGAAATGGAAATGTGCACACAAAAGACGTCAACCACAAATGAAAAGGGGATTGTCTTCTTTCTTTAAGCTACAACCAATGCGCTCGGCTTATTGACTCGCAGCCATTTCTGTATGCGACGCACAGCGCCACAAAGTGCAAGTCAATATAACGCATACGAAGTCGAAGTTTCCATACACCAGCCAAACCAATGCCAATCCACGACGCATCGTGCGTGCCACATCGAGTTCAACATAAAACGTTTCACCGCAAAGTTTTACTTTTTTTTTTTTAAGTAAAGCAACACATCCAAGTCTACTTGAGAAATTCTCAAGTTTGAGACGAGCGTTTTTTGTTTATGCAAAGTTTGCCAAAAATTGCGTAAAGTGCATTCGAACTGGAAGCTGAGCCACTGATGGATGGATGTGGCACATGTTGCAGCTGCCTGCATCAGGGCAATGCAATACAGTACATGGATTTATCTTTAAAATCATATGCCTTCGGCAACAATTGAAAATGTCTCTGTTTAAGATTTAAATCATACATATTGTAGTGGGAAATATGGGTTAATTTTAAAGGTAATACTATTCCAATTTTTGATGGCCTCAACCTCGCCCCGGAAAGCTCTGATGTATTTATATATATTTTATAGCCCACATATGTTTGTTGTCTACAAATCACTAAAAAAAAATACTCCCTTAATGCCCATTTGTTTTTTTTAAACACAACACTTTTGCGAAAATAAAAGACAAAAGCTTTGGTATTAGTAATTAAAAGCAGTGCAACTTTGTGGCTGAGTTTTGGCTGCCGCATGTGACTAATTAAAATGCATTGCATGTGGCCGGCTTTTTATTATGTGAAATTAAATTAGCAGATTTTTAAAGAGACGGATAATAGCGAGAAATCCACAATCATTAGTCAAAGTGACTGTGGAAAAAGTGCAGAATGTAGCGAGGCAAGCGCCATTAGGGATAACATCATCAAAGCAAATCCTTTACGTCTATCGTATGTATCACGTCCTCGCCGCCCTTCCTCCCATCCTTGCCACTTTTGATCTTACGTAATAGAAGCCCACGTTGGCTGACAGGCAGCTGGCAGCAGGCAGCAAGCAGAAGCAGCAAATTGGTATCAGCAACAACAGCAGCAGCAGCAGCAGCAATTGGTACATAAGGGAGATATCGACTCAACACTCAAGCGTCCTCGAGCTTAACGCACACACTTACACACATAAACACACACACACACACACGCTCACCCACTTCTATACACATACATATGCAAAGGCAAATCTCAAGCGCACACATATCAAAAATAAACCATCAAGCGTGGGAAAAAAACGACGTCATATCAACATTAGTCAATGTCGTCCAACGGGCTACCCATGTCTAGGCCTTTCCCGTGTCGTTGATGTTCCACCCACCCACCATCCTTACGTCGTGTCCTTGCTGCTTTGAATAATTGAGCGTCGCCTTTAGTGGGTGTGGGTGTGTGCGTGTGTGTGTGTGTGTGTGTGTAAATTGTCTAAAGTTTGAAAAATTTTGCGTAACTTGGTTTGCAACGCGACAAGCCAGCTTAGCCTTGAGGCCCAGGATGCTGCCATTTTCCATGCGATGTGTTGTATTAAATAACTATGTAACTTAAATTAGGTATTTTGTGCAAATGCGAAAATTATACTTTGCCAAAATTAAAATTGTTCCAATAACTATAATCGTTATATGCACTATCGAGTCAATATAGAACGTTTACTGCTACACAATCTAGTCCACATAGTTTATAATTTTGCTGTAACACACTTGTCGAGGCAGAGTGGATCAGATCGCTGTAAGACAAACAATCAATCAAAAGCTGAGTTATTGTATGAAAATCATTTGTGTTCACCAAGTAATCATAACAAATTTGAACAGATGTACGTGTTCTAATTATATGAATAAAAAAAATTATCAACATCTGACTACTATATCATAAAGCACCCATTGGAACAATCGGTCCATTTTTTTCATTTATTATGTGCAGGTAAAATTTAGTCTGTGTTTAATTTACACGGCTGTTATTTTCAGTTATTTTTATCTATCGTTGAAATTCTACAAATTTTCATGTGTTTTTCATGAGTATATTTATAAGTCAGATATTAAAACATACACAAAAAGAGATTCATTTTATTATATAACCGCCTACCTAAGTCTAGGCGTTTATAATTATTAATAAGTGTAAAACCGTATCTCTCACTCTCCCTCTCTCCATCTCTTACTCTCTCCCTCTGTCTCTCTGTCTCTCTCTCTCTCTCTCTCTATTTCTCTCTCTCTCTTTCTCAATCTATCTCTCTGAGCTGCAAGTGTCGCCCAATAATATTCTACCTAATTGAAGCACATCTTGTGCACTGAAATTGCATTTAAATAACAACCAAATAGTGTGCATCAAATGGAAACCAAGAACAACAACTCACTAATAAAACAACTAACCACAATGTTGCAAGACAAACTACAATATTTACATACACACACACACACACACACAGGCAAGAAGTAGACGGCCACAAAAATCTTTGTAGACCACACTTTAATTGACCAAAACTGCATGAGAAAACACAAACTTTCTGGCCAACACACACACGCAAACACACACGCACAGACACACACACACACACACACATACACGCACAAACACACATCGTGTTGCTGTCATATTTGATAAGCTAAAATGTTGGCGCGCCTGGTTGCACTTGCTGTCAAGTGAAAATTACTCAAGTGAGGCGTGGCAAATGGTTTGATGCCTCAACCTGATTGACTCATTGAGCTAATGACAGTTTAATACATATAATAGAAGCCCATTTGCTGTTGCAGCTAATTAAACGTACTGCACCAAAATAGTTGTCTAGTCAATTAGCTCAAGCGTTGTTTTTAATGGCCGCCTTTTGAAATTCGCGGTTTTTGCAAATTGCAAGGCATGTTGAAACATTAACACGCATGTATTTAGTGGGTTCACTTGCAGAAAAACTGTGTTCTGTATTTGAACACACAGGGCAAAGAAGTCATTTAATTTCTTTTTCAATTTCTTGACTAAAGAAATAATTGAGCAAGTATCGTAAATAATTTATTCCAAAATTGTCTTGGCAATTGAGATTTTACAAAAAACATTGATTTTTTTTGGTGTAGCTTGCTTTTTCGGTTTAATTTTGTTGCATTTTGTTGTTCACGTTGTAATGCATTTACACTAAACAAGCGGGCCATGCATACAAACACACACATACACTACTAGCCACACATACATGCACAAACACTTAGCCATACAAATATCAATTTCGATTTTACCAGCTAAGGCAATCTGCCTTTGGGGTAGGTCAGTAATTGGTGGGAGGAATATCGTAAAAGTGAAGGACGGACTCTCTTAAGGGTTGTCTCCCTTTTGCGGTTTCTCTTTGGTACTTTAGCACGTTAAAAGCTCGCTCTTGCGCGCTCTTCGATTGCCGTTCGCTTGTTGAGCTTCGTTTTGTGAGACTTGACCAACTGCATTTTAGTTGCCTGTCGGCTTGCTTGGCAAAAGTTTTGGTCATATTCCCATATTTTGTTTCACAAAACTTTGCCACCAAATTATGCGCAGGCATAATGCACAAACTATGTACTAACATTTTCTTATCATTGGCCCACAACTAGCTGTTGCTATCGTTTTCTTATGTCCAGGCTGTTTTGCCTTAAGCGACGTGACCAATTTGTGCCAGCTATGAGCTACGGCAAGTTGATGTGGAGGGTTGATCTAAATGTTTGTAACTGATAGAATGAGACTGGGCCGAAATCATATTCATGCATATATCCAGAAACTAAAAATTTTCGAAATTCGAGGTGTAACTAGTATTTTTCTTCAAGCTGTTTTGGACTGCAGAGAATCTATTAATCGTGCATATTCGATTATAGCACTCGTGTTTGTTTTGATATGCGGTTCTTAAATAATAAATGCGCATTTCGTGCTGGCTTACAACAAGCCCACAACATCAGCACATCCTTGAAATGGCGAGCCTCATTTCGGTCGTCTTGCGCCACGAGCAGGTCACGTGCATAACAGCTGTTTCACACCAATTACTTGCAATTTGCATACAACAAATACCCAAACCGCATGCAAATTTTAGTGAAATGCAAACGTTGCATAGCAGTTGCAGCACTGCCCCCTCAGATTGCATATCAAATGTAATCAACATTTGGAGACACACCACCCGCCACCCCCTAAAAAAAACTTTGAGTCCAGGCGAAAAGTTTTGCCTGCTCAGCGTCTGACTTAAGAGTCTATTAGGCAATGAATTAAGCAACGCAATGAGATCAATTGTTTGAAAATGTCAGAGCATCCGGATGTGCAGTAGTTCGATGAAAATCTATTCAACAAATGGCCAAAGTTAAAACTTTACATTGGTTTTTGGGTTTGGGGTTTTCTGGCCATAGAGTTGTCGCACTTGTAAATTAATGATTTCAGCCAAAACCAAAAAAGAAAAACTAACTTTATGCCACTGACAGTGACAGTGACAGTGGCAGCAGAGACAGTGACACTAACTGTGACAGTGACAGAGACAGCAGATAGCAGACAGTGGAGCGTTTCGTTTGAGTTTCCGCTACTAATCAATACTTCAATATGGACAACAGGCACTTACCCGATGCTAATGAGCTTAAATTGTGTTGCAGAAAGCAGTGAATCGGCATTATTTCATTAGCGTTCCCAAAAGTGATTTATCTAATCACAAAAGCCTACTTACCTCAAGCAGTGGGAGTGAATGACTTACTTCATTAACTAGACGGAGAGAAGCACATCAAATGCGGCTCTCTAATTAATTTCCGACTGCTGCGTCTGGCATTTCAATTTCATTTAAATTACAAAACAAACAAAAAAAACAAAAAAGAAACAAGAACGGAAAACAACATCATTCATATGCACATCATATGCCCGCATAATCAATGTGTGTGGATTCCACCACGAAGATAAAATTCAACAAGTGCGCGTTGGCGGTTCACAAATTGCAAATGAAATTTGACGCTGACTTTGCTTGCTGCTTTTGCTGCTTTTGCTGCCTTGTGTACAGAAACAACATAAAAAATGTTGCTCTTGTAAACAATCAGATAAGCGGCTTTATACACACACATATACACACACACGCATTAGGTATGCATGCATATAAATCTCGCTGGCTTTTGACCCAAGCCTGTGTGTGTCTGAAGCGAGTATAATCGACTATGAAAATGCCTTTACAATTTATTTATATTTTGTACTTTCTTATTCAATGATATTTTTAGCTTACCATTTATTTACTAGCTACAGAAAAAATAATATCTTTAGTTTTTTACTTTACAATATGATTTTTGGTTTGATATTTACAATAGATTATTCGGACTGCTTTGTACTGTGTTTAGGTCTTCCTACTTCCCATATACACATCAAATCTTTGCGCTTGATTTGGGATTTGCACATTTATTGTTGATAAATTTGATGGGCAACAAAAGCTATTTAAGCTGCTAAGCGCCCCGAAAGTCAAACACAAATTTATATTCTATGAAAAAAAATTATTGAAATGCGAGTTAGATAATTTGCATACTTGATAACAAACAAGTATTCTTACTGAACAACAAGTACACTTATTGATACCATATCTATGATACCCATTATATTCATTAGATGGTTACAGGGGATACAAGGACTAGAACAGATACTGAGACATTGTTTGCTAAGGAAAGTCGAATGTAAAATTCCAAATTGACATTTAGTATAATAAATAAAATATATCCCATTGTTGTTGTTATTACTTTTGCTGCTAAACAATGCTTAGTCTGAGCATCAGTCGAGAAAACTTGTGGACTTTGTTTTACAAATTATATTAAATATGCAAGACAATGCTTGCGAATAAATCCTCTAAATGAATTTGAAGCACGCAAACACACGCGCCAATAAACAGTCCACAGAGTCTTCTACCGCACACACACACACACACATACATTTTACACACACACACACTCTTATCTGACACGATGTATCGAGCACAAATTGTGAACAATTTTCTGCGTCACTTTGCGCAGCTCGCGTAATGTTTATTGGAAATTACTTTAAGCATCGCCAACATGTTTGACAATCTCCTCATATTCCCTCATGTTTAGTGGCTCTATTTATATGGAAGTCAACTTGTATGTCTAGCACATAAATCAGTGCTAAACTGTTGTCAACTTTTTGAAAAATTAAAACTCTACTCACGTTCGCCAGCGCCAAAAAGTTTTTCGGCTTTCATTAAACACTTGAAAAGCTTTGACGTCATTGGAAAGGAAAACTGCAAACAATGTTGAAAAGTGAAACTTGTAACTCGATTGTAAAACTTATCGATTTAAATGACATGACGATGGCATTTGAGATGAGTGCACGTCTCACTTCACCAAAAGTGGTGGAAAATTAATAACAGATAGCCGAGCACCAACAACTTTTTGTAATCTAAAGACAAGTTTTTTTTAAATTTACATTTTTATTATTAAATTGTTAATTTAAATAATTTAAAATAATAATTAAACTTTAATATAAATTCTTAATCAATATATGATGATGGTAAATTTAATGCGTACTCTCGATTTTTTAGACAATTGCTCATTGAATATATATAATATATATACGTATGTATAATGTATATGTATATATATATATATATATATATATATATATATGTATGTTTAATCTTACATATTTGCTTGTTGCTGGTTAGGGATTAAGGATTGACCTCACGTCCATCCGGTTTTGGGAGTGACTTTAGCATTTTTAGCTACTTATATTATAACAACCTATTGTTAGCATTGCATACTATAGTCAAGTCAAACTTACAATATTAAAACTGGGATATGTTTATCTACCATTTCGTTTCAGCTGAATTAGCCAAGTGCTCTGGATACAGTTAGTTTTTGGCTTTGCGTTGTGAAACAATTTGCACAACAAATCAATTTATTTTCCAGATTGTATATTACGTGACTCAATTACAAATTGCGTTATTTCCAGAGAGAATTAAGCAAGCAGACTTAACTGGGCCAAAAGTATGCGACAAAGGCGACTACACGAATGGGCCAACTAAAAGCACTAGCCCTACGAATGGCAATTGGCTAATGTAATGAGTTACCCAGTCAGTACACGAACAGCCCATTTAAAATTGTACATATTTACACATTTTTAATACTTTTAATGGTAACAGGGTATAATTAGCAAGGATTTCGCCACTCTTCTAAAATTATAAAATAATATCTCCACAGTTTTTTTTTTAATAAAATCCATGCGTTAAAAGAAATAAAATGAAACAAACAAAACGAGATAAATCTGCAACCATTTTTAAGAAGAAGAAATCATTAAAATAATGAAGTCAGACACCGTATTAATGGAATATCTTGATTTGAGTTGGACATTATTTTACTTATTACGAAAAAAAAAACAAAATAATCGTATTTAATTCTGAAAAACATAACTCTTAACTGACCATGCTTCTGGGAGCAGACAAACAGAATAATTGCTTAAAAGCAATTATTATTTAATTAGCAGCGAGGCATAAACAAACTTGAAAAAAAAAAAAAACAAAAAATACCATGAATACAGCACGGCGTTGAAATGTGGCCCAAGTCGGAAAAAATAGAAAATAAAAGATAAGTGAAAAAGGGAGTAAGGCAAAATATAAAGAATAGCACACTATTAAAATCGATCTCATTACTTAGCAACCGTGGTGGGAGCGGGGTAAGCGGTACTAAGAAGCGGTCACTCAAAAAGTTTAATAACTGCAAATGCTCAAAACACAAACCACAAAAGTGAAAAGCTCTCAAAAATGTGAACTATGTGAAAAGCGGGGAGAACGAAAAACAAAAGCCAGCCAAGAAATCAAAAGCAAAACTCAATCAGGCATTAAACATTAAAAAAAAAAGTTAAAGAAAAAACCAAGGAAACGAGGACAGATAGAATGGTGGGATTGTGGTTGTAGTAGAAGAGTGTGCCTAAGCGGATGCGGAAATAGCACGAGTTAAAGTTAGCTGCACAGCACAACGGAGGCCATCTTTGAATTAGTGCATTTCCGGTAAACGTAACGGGATGGGATGAGAAAAAAAATGTTTTTAATTTCTATTTGCAGCAAGCGAATGCCCAAAGGGCATTCTTTATGTTCTTTCTACCTTCCTCGCTCTCTCTCTCTCTCTCTCTCTCTCTCTCTCTCTCTCTTTCTCCCTCACACTCTCCTCTAACCTATCTCTCTAGCTGTGTATTCATTTGAATTTGCTTTAGTTTTGTGTTTGTGTTTTTTCTCTGTGTTTTTTTTTTTTTTTTTTTTTGCTGCAAGTTTTGAGCACAAATATTTAGCAGCATTTTTGCATTGTTTTGAAATTTGAGCCAAGCGATGCAAAAATTTCCGAAATGAAATGAAAGAGGGAACTGGACTATGCCAGTGAAAGTTTAAATAGCACAGCATATACAATATATATATATATATATATATATATATACATATATATAATTGATGAAATTGCTTTTCACAATTGGACAAGTTAGTTGACTCACAAACAACATGAATATTCACACATTGAATATTTTTAATTGAATTGCGCTCATGCTGTGGCACAGTAAACTTTGCTAATCAGGCTAAGGATTTGTCAATCTATTCTATTAGCATTCATTTGACGTGATGATCTAAGCTAAATGGTGTATTGGGTCGGGTTGCTGTCAATGTGGAAATACTTTGCATAAGTTGCCTCTCACAAAATGAATCTCAATTGAAGTGAATGTGAATAGTTGCACTTAGTTCTGCAGAGGATATATTAAGTTGCTCGCTGAACAAGTCGGAACTGCATTAAACACAATTAGATCTAATACAACATCTAATTTAGATAATTTGACATAAGATTTTAACTCTAAGAATCCCACTTGTGAAACTTTGTTGGATTAAATTATATAAAAATTCGTTAGTATAATGCTTTGGCTTATATAAGCTAACTTGATCCAATTAGTTAAGAAAGAGTAATTTAACCTTGTTAAGTTATTCATGAAATGCTGTGCTCAACACGAGCAGAGTGATTCAAAAGACAGCCACAATCAGGTGGCTGGCAACCACAGTTTTCTACACCTGAACAACATTTAAAGCCGCCGCAGTAAAGTCAAGAGCCGCAAGCAGGACCCGCCGCAATTAACTTTGGGCGCTCAATTAGCATTGGTTGTGGTGCATCTGCCACAGCACCACATATAGAGATTATTTGCAGCACTTTCAATTTAAAACGAGCAAACGAGCAATGCACGTCACTTTGGGCACGGATACCCTTGACAGCCAATAAAATTAGCAACTTAACAACATACATAATAGTACAACAGAGTAATAATAAGCCAAACAAATGCCGGACACAGCATTGTATGTTCACATTCATTAAACACGCATCCGGCTGCTTGCAATTGTTTCAGGAATTTTACTTCAGTTTGGCCTCGCTGCAAACACAGACAGAAATATGGGGTATGGAACTAACTTTCACACAAGTTGGCACCAAGAGAAGAAAAGTCAACATTCTGTTGAAAAACGTATTTCAAATTCGACTTCAGTAGTCAGCAGTTTTAAACGGAATTGAACCAAGGTTAAGCGTTCGTAAAATAAGCATATTAAATATCTGTCCAAGTACATTTCAAATCAACAAATTGCATTACTTTTTAAGTTTTTGAGGCTTAATAAATCTTATTTAATTTAAGGCTAATTAAATTAAATTTAATTACGGTTTTTTTCTCTCTGTGCGTTTGTTGGCTTATCGATTGCGCTAATTTTTCAAATGAAATGGAATCATTAATGTTGTGCTTTTAAATGCTTAGGTCGGATTCCAAAATAAGCCATAAATGTGAACGTAACGATTCGAACCGCATCCACAAATTGCATTCATATGAACCAATTTGCACTTGAGACTCGCCAAAATGGTAAAACAACAACAGCAGCAAATCCATTTTCAATTAAGAATTGCATAACTTTATGTGAACCACAACAATGCCAAAAAATGTAAACAGCTTTGACACACTCACAGATACACAGAGCGACCCACATTGCAATGCAATTAATATTTATTTTGGCTTACTGGTTAAGCATCGGACTACTTAAAGTTCTACTTAATTGAAGCAACTTTCGAAAACAGCAGCAGCTGCTTTTGTTTGTTCTTTGCCACATGGCTTCTAGCTAGCTCTGATTATTTTTAGCTATCATTCCTTGAATTTAACCCACTCTGTCTCTCTCTCCGTGCCTTCTTTCTGCCCCGCTTTAATGCAAACCGGCTAAGAGCTTTGCGCCATGTGTACAATAACAACAATGGCAAATGAACAAATAAAATGATAATATCCATTTGTCTGTTTGCTGTTTGGAACAACAAAAGCAAAAGCAATGAGTAGAAGTCAAGTATGCTCAACTATGTGATGCCCTATCTCTCTCTATCTCTCTCTATCTCTCTCTCTCTCTCTCTCTCTCTCAATCTCTCCATCTCTCTGTGTATCCCTATCTCTCTCTATATATATCTCCGTTCCAAAGCTCCAGATGTTTCTTTATATATTATAAATATTTATTACAATTTTGAAATTCGGCTTGTATTTAATTCACTCATTTTTTTTGTTCATTTTAAACCTCATATCTTTTCTAACAATAAGAAATCAGTTACTTTAATCCAAGTTTTCTTCAGGGTTAATTTTTTGCAGGGCGATGCCCAAAAAGGGAATCGAGGTGATCTATAAATACAAACAAGGCAAATCAGAACCAACTAAAAATACGAGGCGGACAATCCCAGAACTCAAAAGTACTATCATCGTTATTTTAAATCACATTCAAAGTGTACCCTTCGTTATTTCTTCCGCGATTAATTGACTTTTGATGTATGTATTCCAAATTCCTCTTTCCGCTTGTCACAGATGTGGATATGCATAGTTGAATGCAACGCTATTCTATACATTTTTTGCTTGCATAGGGTATCACAACAATGATTTGTTAAAACCCTTGAGCGGATTTTGTGTTGGCTGCTGTCAACTTTTGGTTGCCATCAGCAACCATGACAAAATTTAATTGATTTGCATTCGACACACAGAAAACACATGATGCATTTCAAGGAGGACAGCTAACTGTGGCTGCTGTGGCAACAGCAATGGCGTTCGGAGTATGTGACATGGTTTTTAGTTGTGTCCACAATTGAAGTTGATTTTGACAAATGCACAGCGCAATCTAACTGAGAGGCGAACTGACACAACCCAATTAGTGATCAGCGAGCTTACATAATGAATAATTAAAACTAATGCTAATCATGTCTGACAACTGTCAGTCAGTCCTGTTGGGGATAACGCAAGAGTCCAGCCACAGTCAACATTAATTAAGCATGTTGTAACAACATCTGTCAGGCCTCAACAGTCTGCGCGAAGACTCGAAAATTAAAAGTCACAATAAAAAGACATTTTAGCCGATTGACAAAATGCCACTTTTGTTTGCCTAGACTAAGAGCAACAAACGATAAAGTCAGTTTATAATGATTGATATGCCCATTGACAAAAACACGCATCTGAATGGGTAGTTAAATTCTTTCAGAGTTAGATAAACAATTGCATTATATATATAGTCTAAGAAGTATGAGTATCATTAATTAAGTAATAAGCTAAATTTCCTAGTTAATCTTTTTTTAAGCTTTTTTGATTTACAAGATGCTTCGAAATGATGGGTTGAAACTTAAGCACATAGAATTATAAGCTCAATTTTGTAATTTGGTATCTGCTAGTCAACCACTTTTGGAAATGAGCTCATTTTCGTTTATTGTTATTTTCTGTTTATCATGTTGACAGGCAAAAAAGTTTCGCTTCGCTGAAAAGTGTGTGTTTATGTAGAAAATGAAGAGCGACAGATTGGTGGAGTATTTCATCAAATTGAATTCAATCACGTGCCAATGATCAATCGATGCCTGTCAATGCGGGAATACAATGTCGATGCCAACGAAATCATGAATGAAACGTGGCTAGAAATCAATATTAAGATAAAAATACATCGAAATGTGTGTGCAGGTTTGTGTGCTTGTTTACAGCGAGTCAGAGCTGATTGAATGACTTTTGACATTAGTGCGCAATGTCGTTAATCAAAATGTTGCCGAGTCCTCTACAAGCAGATCTGGGCCAAATCACCTAAAAGCCAAACAGTCAACACAATATGTCACTGTTATATATGTGTGTATGTGTGCATATGTGTGTGTGTGTAATATTCACAGTTATTCTGTGCCTTACACAATGGCTTACCTTTTGACCCCACAAGCAGTCAGCCTTAAAAGACGACCTTGCAAACGACTTTAAGCCAAGTGTCCAGTTCATCGTAAAGCGTCTCCTGGTTAATTTTAGCCAAATAAAAATCAGTTTTATGACCCACAGGCATGAAGTGAAGTCCTTCACTTGAAGCTTTCGCATCGACTTGTTCCTCTTTTGCTGCTCTGTGTGCTCATTAAGAGTCTTCCGGTTTGCAAATAGCTGCTTATGTGCGTAAGTGTATGTAAGGGTGTAGCACATAAGGCACACACTTATGTAAATGTGGCAGCAACAGCTTTGCGTCTGGCCAGAGCAGGCTGCATTGGCCTCACAGTGGTGTCAATTGTGTTGCGTGAAAACTCTATCTCCGTGCTCTAAAAATCGGATCGTTAAATGCAACTTTGTTTTGGAAATCGTTTAGTTAGCTTAAAACTGATTTCCAAAGATGTCTTATAGATAGTTCTTGGCAATTTCCCTTCCCTGGGTGGGAAGCGAATAGCGAAAATTCAGCTTTTAAAAATCTTTTTTAAGGCTCTTCAAAAAGTAGTAAATATCTGAACATTTGAAAAACTCGCTGCAAAAGTCTTAAAAATGCCGGAAAACTATTGCAAGCAATTTATATTTCTTTTTAAATAACTTTTTAACAATTAGTCAAACGCTTTTAAGCAATTTCCATTTGCGTGGAACATTTGTGAACTGGTTGCATTGTTTAATTTTCATGGATTATAAGTTCACCCGACGAGTCATGCAAAGCTTGAATATATTTTTAGTAGCTACTCATTTAAGATTGAATTGACATTCTCTCCAACTATTTAAATATGCATTAAAAAATCTTTGTATGTAAATAAAATATTTAAATCAACTAAAACTTTTTTAAAGTTTGCAGCTTGTTGAAAAAAAAAAAACACATTTGTTCATTTTTGCACTCCCTTCCCACAAAACCAGCTATTTTTACGTTTTGCTTGTTCAAAGTTGACCAACACTAAAACCATGCAGGCTGCTGATGCTGCGTCTGCTGCTGTTGCTGGTGCTGATGCTGTGTCTGCGTCTGCGTCTGCTGCTGCTGTTGCTGCCGCTGCCACTGTTGATGTTGATGCGTGTTCATTTGCTCAGCAAACTGTTTGTTTGCCAGTTTGTCCGTTTGGCTGTCAGTCGGCACGTTTTGCGTGGCGCATGCATTTCATAGCAAACGTGTAAATACAGACACAGACACAGACACACAGGAACATACATGCAACATAGCAATGGCCATATGGCAGTTGAGTCCAGTTTAGTTACGGACTATGACCTGATTCCTTCGTCCAACCCAACACCCCCCCTCCCTCAGAACCCATGCAACTTGATGTTGTTATTGTTGTCTTTTTAGTCAAACGCATAATTATGTCACGTAAGCTTAGAGCAGTTAACTCTGTTGTTTTGCCATCTAGCAGCAATTCCAACGAATACAACGATAACGGCTCTCAAGTGACCCTTAATGTTTTGGGGGCCCAGATGAGCTGTCGGGTCGACAGTTTTGGGCCACAGTCTGTTAATGTGGCCATTGGTCCATTGTTTGTTGTGTTTGCTATGTTGTGATGAGGCAAGTGCGTATACACCCCATTGACTGGCTGGTTGGCCGGGATGCTCAGTTGCTGCTCAGTTGAGTAGTTGGCCAGTATCCTAGTTGCTGCCGCTGCTGCTGCTGTTTGCTTTTGCAATGTTAATTGAGCTGAAAATCACTTAACCCACTTAAAATGCTGCACTTGTACACAGAACGCAAACCAAAAAAAAAAAAAATTTAGGTAAAACTTGGCTTAATCCAACAAAACACAGCTAGAAAACTTTGAGCATTGTTGTGGCACCCAGCAGAAAAGTCCCAAACAAAAGACATTCAAACCATTGTGCGCGTTATGTGATGTAGGTGTGTGCATTTGTGTGTGAGTGTGTGTGTGTGTGTGTGACAGTGGGCATGGGTGTGTTCCATAAATGCAGACAACACTATAATATGTGGGTGGCTGTTATTTGTGGGCTTGTGCCTGAATTGGCTTAAATAGATAAAGCATTAGAAAATTGCCAGTTGAGACAAGTTGAGTGGTTGCATTAAAAGAAGAAGCAGATTGTGAAATGATTACACTGCAAAGAGTTCTTTCAAACTGTTTCTTAAAAGATTGTGTTCTTTGTGTTGAATTTTTCACAAAAATAATTATATATTCCTCTAAATAAAAAACAATATCTAAGTGCGATGAAAACAAATAAAGTCGTTTAACTGGCTCATAAAAATAAAACACGATTCTTAGCTCATAAAGGCCACTGGAAAATATTTGTTGTTTGCCAAAAAGCATTTTAAAGCAAATGCTCAACTACCTCTACATAATGTGGCAGGATTATTTTAAGCTGGCGAAGTAGCTTTTAGCTACACTTCTGACGAGATGCTTCATATATTTTAACTCTACTATATTCCGCTTTTGTTCTTTTCTGAATGCCTTCTTTTAGTTACTCGCAATAAAGAATTCTCAACTTTTTGTTTAGCACTACAAGAAGTGCTTGGACGCGCTTTGTTGTTCTGCAATTTGTCTCGAATTATTTATGAAATAGCTGAGCACTTCTATGTTGTAGATGAGAAATGTACTTTGTCGCTGCTGGCGCAATGCTTTCAGTAGTATTAATAATAATAGTTTTAAGAATTTGCAATTGCAAGCAGTGGCACTCAAAAACTCATCCCAACAGAGAAAACCACTTTTATTTTTATTTATTTAAATGAAGTTAATTTTATCTAAAGTCGACTTTACTGTTAATTTGACAACACTTCAAAAGCTGTCAGTCAATTAAAAATACAAAAATTTGTCCCAGGGCAAAAAGTTAGAAGTTTGTTGTCTGTTTGCCTGATTATGTCGAGTGTTTTTCAGAGCACAGATATAGTTATTAGTTAGCTTAGAGCCCCAAGCAATTTTTTGTGTGAGACCAAATGAAAAGCACTTTCGAATCCAGCACTGGCAATTGACCAACTTTACTGGCCAAAGTTTTTGGCTAAACTCAAATTGCCTGAAATTTCCCTAATAATAATAATAATCAATGAATTATGACGGCTGCAAATTGCCAGTTGCCAAGAAGCACATAAATTTCCCGAAAAACTATATGCTTGTATAAAATTGTGGGGCGTATTTAAGTTTGTGGGGTTGGTTAAATCTAAGTATACCACAGCCACACACACACACAATAAATATAGGCTTCCCACACAAGTCAACGATTTTAAAACAAAGGCTTTAAATTTGTGGACGGATAAGTCATAAAATAAAAAAGTTGAAAATTTTTAAAGAATGTGTTTATTGTGTGCAGAAAACAGCTTAAGGGCCTCTTACTGAATTAATTTGAAGCACCTAAAAGCGCATTAGGTGGTGAATATAAAGAGAAAAAATCCATTTAAATGAATAAAAATGAATAAATATTTGTCACAGGGCAATTAATTAGAATTCCGGCAAATAATTATCTATTCATAAATTGTAATCCATGTCGGAAATCCGCACATGTCAAAACATTATATCAGGATATTTAATTAAATTATTTTAAAATATGTGTTAGTTTTACAAATGGCTAAAATCTAAACAAATAAGAAAACTCTAGTCGAGAGAGCTCGTCTAGTAGTTATCCTGTTCAATTAACTAAGTCCCTTACAGCACATGTTCTAGATTTATCCATATTTTTTAATATGAAAATACGATTTGGTTAACAAAGTCTTTGCTTCTTATTCCATTTTTTGATACCAGTAATCTTTTTCTATTGATATTCGCGAAACAACGAAAGGTTTTGATAAACACACTAGATAACTGTAGTAACTTCATTATACCATTTTTAGCAATGCGTAATGGCTACACAGTATAAAAATATAATACAATGCGCCACTGAAATGCTTCGGTGCATTTGGTAAGCACAGTTATTAATGTAAAAGCCACATGTGTAAAAGGAAAACTACAGAATAAATGTCAAAAATTTGAGCTGTAGCTACAACTTACTGAAGTTTTGACACATTCATGTGAAATGAGAATGTTTTTTGCGTAATTTATCAAAAATATTTGACAGTGGTTAGGATGCATATGTTTCGCATGCACAGAGCTGATTAATCCAAACAAATACTAATTTATTGCACAACAGTCTTGTCAGTTGAGAAATTGTGGAGAAGAATAAAAATAACACCCAAGGCATCCTCAAAATTCTTTAATTGCATATCAAAATTACAGATGATTGAATTTGTTAATTTAACATCATAAACACAAACGACAGTCTCATTCAATTTCGATGAATTCTGCATTTGCAAATCACAAAGCAAACTTCAACATATCACTGGAAAATTTATTAAAGTTCGGTTTTAGCATTAATTTGCGATAAATTCTGTAACTGACAGGCAGAGAGAAATGTTTGCTTTCAGTTTAATCAGGCATACAAATTTAACTCTATAAAAAATTTAATTCATCTTAAAAGCAAATATATATGGTTTACATCACAAAGCAATTCATAATTGTTACAAATTAAAGCTCTGAAACTCGAGTATTACGACGGGTAAAAAAATATGTATATCCAAAAGACAGCTGTTGTTAATAATTGTTCAGCAATTTTCACGTTATTTTTTTTATTATTTGGTTTTTGCTACCCAACACCGGCCAGCGCTAAGTGGATTTAAGTGTGGAAGTGTTTTTTGTAAAATGGTTGCAAAATGGTTGAGCAGTTTTAACTAAGTTATATATAATTTTTTTTGCAAACCATTTATGCAATTTGCTGGGTTTAGTTTAGTTAATTCAGGCAGCTAACTGCAATGATTGCAGGTTGTTGAAGAAAACTTAATTGGCTGTTATACACCCAGTCGTAAAATGAGCTTTGCTGCCATGTTTTGCTTTTATAGTAGGCACCTAAGGAATTCATTTCTGTGTGCAACTTACTCCACCAACAGCAATCAAGGTTCATTGCTTATTCGCCGTGGCTTCAGCGTAACTAAACTCATCCATTGCAGCCTAGTTTTACCGTCTGGGCCAAGTCAAGCAACAGAATTGCCGCTAAAGCGAATCTCCTTGGAAACCAACTCAAACTGACAGCTTTGCCTAAGACAACAAAGGCACAACGCACAACTTTAAGACCTGTAACGGGAGCCCACCGCGCTGAGAGTTTATTATTTGCGAGATGGTTGAGCATTGCGACCTGTTGGCGGTCTTTTGTGGCAAGTTAATTCTGTGTTGTCTTAACTACACTGGCCAACAGAAAAAGTAGACCATCTGACAGTTAATCCGTGTGTATGCAAATAGGCCAAAGGGACGTTTAAAGAAAGACTTGACATTTGACTTGAAAGATTATGTTTTTATAACATTATAATAAATGGTAAAGTAGGGGCCAATAACTTACTTATAGTTGTTAGGTGATTTTGAGGCAGCAAAGTCTTTCTATTTGTAGACGATGCCGCCACAAAACTTAAATTGTAAGATAAATTTCAATTATAAATCCTAGGAAGTGACAAAAAAAAATTATTTTATTAAGAAGTTAAATATTACATTGGATAATTTTATTACGTTATTAAAAATATAGGTATATTTAAGTTTTTAAGAGCAAGAGATTTAA
Source organism: Drosophila picticornis (assembly GCA_035043845.1). Classification (NCBI taxonomy): domain Eukaryota; kingdom Metazoa; phylum Arthropoda; class Insecta; order Diptera; family Drosophilidae; genus Drosophila; species Drosophila picticornis. Next base: position 4,137,866 of record JAWNMR010000362.1, read on the forward strand.
AGTATTTAGATATACCTCAACATTAAATTTTTAGATTTATATTTATATATATATTTGTTTTGTTACGTAGTGTTATTATTATTAAGTTTGCCTAAACGACTGTTTTTATTATAATTTAAATGTTAAGCATTTAATCGCTAATAAACCTAAGTAAACTTATTTCGAAATCTAGCTTTAACAGTCTTTCGTATAGACAAATTGATGGTTTCTAAACGAGACACTTTAAATAATAAAATTTACCAACAGTTCAAGAACAGTTTAACAGATAAGAATTAACCGCATGTTCAGTATTTTAATCATAAAACTTTTGCTATTTGAGCTGCTTCAATGGACACTTGAATAATAAAAGACAGCTGAATTCAAAAGCTACTGAATATTGCTGTTAACTTCAAAATGAAAAACGAAAAATAATTGCACTCCACTTTAATGTTGGTCACAGCAGAAAGTTGGCAAGTTGACTGCTGTCCGTAATTTGATGACTGAGGACAATTATTGTTTGATTGTTTTAATGGATAACACGTGGCACAAGTAAACAATAAATTGGCTATACGCAACGCAGCATTCATTCAGGCTGCGAAGTTCGATCTGTGCACGTCGCCCATCTGAAGTGTTTTATGTACACGCGGCGTATGCGCAATATTGCCCACTATATCAGCTGCAAGCAATTCACTGTAGTGTTTGCACGGACAGCGCAAACAAATGGCTTTAGCTGCCAAAATGCTTCAGAGAAAATACAATAAAAGAGTTGTGCTAAACGCGAATGCGTTCTCTTGTCGAAAAAACTTGACTAGAGATACCCTGTACTTTCAAATCTTCATCCATGATAAAACAAAACTGAAAACTCACAAAATTTACCGAAAAAAACTAGGACGTTTATATTTTATCAATATTACACCAAAGTGAAACACTAAGACTAAGTCATTAAAACAATTATTTGAAAACAGCGTAAACTATCGACAGCATTAAATTAATAGACCAGAACTTTTATACTTTAGTTTGATAGGCAGACAGGCAGCGAAAAATATGTTACTGTTTCAACTCAGCTTTTGATGCAGATTATAAAAAAATATATAGATGGTTGCACAATTTCATGCTACCCTGTTTGACCCATTTTCAGGGTATAAGAAAAGCATTCCAACAGTGTTGCGTTGCGTGTCTTTAAGACCATTTGCTGGTTGCTCAACAGAAAGAAGTTCCATTAACTTCTGCTGTCTCATTACTTAGAAATTGGGGTGAGCAAAACCAAAAACAGTCATTGCAAACTCACACAAACCAGAGAAAAATGGAGAGTAAAAACAAAAAACAAAAGCAAGAAATCCAATAGTCTCGACTAACCAATCAAGTGTGGCTAACTGCTGGCCACAGAACTCGAATTACAATGGAGCCAAAGCATCAGCAACAATTTGCACAAGTAGCTGACTCAATGGCCAAATTGGAAGTGGCACAATAACGAGAGAGAGAGAAAGAGGGAGAGATAGAGAGAGAGAGATAGAGAGAAAGGGAGAGATTTGAAGGTAAAAGTAGTAGAAGCAAGTTAGTTGTGCGACACAAATGAGAAATCAAATAAACACTCAATCGAGCGTAAAGCATTCAAAATGACAGCGAAAAGCAGCCAAAAGCAGCTGCAAATCGCTTGGGCGATTTGTATTGGCCCAAAGGGTTAAGTGCGTTGTGTACAAGGTGTTAGTTACATTTAGCTGGCCAAGGTCAAGTATGTACACAAATTGAAGTGCCTGAACCAACAAGTTAACTTTGGCTGTCATCCAATGTCAATTCGGAATTTAGCACGTGCCACACGAGTAGACAAAATGTTTTTTTGTGTCAAAAAAATCGGAATTCCTGCGTGTGCGTATGGGGAAGGCAACTCAATTTAACAAAATTGAGTATTACCCAAAACGACCAGCAGAGTAATACAATAGAATTTAAATATTTAAGCCCACTATACAGTCAAACCATTTAATCATCTATTATTTAATAAGCTCGTTTTTTTTGTTAATAATTTAGTAATGCAGTAAAATATTCGATAAACCACAATGCAAATTAATATATTGCAATTGAAGTGGTGCTTAAGTCGACAGCACAAATAATAAATGTGATTTAATACCAAACGATAAACAACAAAATCAAACCACAATTAACTTATTTTTATATCGTGACCCCATTTCAAATTGGTAAAAATTGTACTCCTCCGAAGCCATGACGTACATAAGATATAGAAAGCGCTCCAGACGCAGATTAATTATATGTCATGTAATTATATTTTATTAAATATACCTGTGCAGTATACCTGTACATAATTTTGAACATCGGCAAATTTTCATTAAGATAAGTTAAACAGCATCTTAAGTTGGTTAATTCTTTCGATCAGGGTATCTAATGGTCGAGCTCTCTCGACTAGAGCATTCATACTTGTTAAATATACGATTATTTGAATTTATAACTAAAGTAATAATTATAAATCAAATAAGTAGCAAATAGCTGCATTGTATGCATCTACGATTTGAATATGCCAAATATATTGTTGCAAATTTTGTTGCCAACCCATCAGCACCTGGGCAAACTCAAACCACGGAGATGCTCTTTCATTGTGGTAATATGGCAGATATTTATGCCTCGGGCAGATTTCAATGCAATTAATGTGATTTATGAATATTAATTTGTTTCACGCTAAAGTAAACTTATGCGAGATGCCAGCACCTGACAAATATTTCCAAACATCTTCCAGACCAAAACAGAATTCATGTCGAGGAATTTGATTTAAATATTAAATACGTTGGCCGCCAGACCACAGACAAAGCATACATCATACATGAGGTTTAGGTTTTAGTTATTTGCCATGGACCTCTCTAAGCTGCACGAAATGCTTTTGCCAACTTTTTGGTTTAACCGCACCACTCCCCCTTCCACTGTCTGAGCGGGCTGTCTGTGGTTTTGTTTGTGATTTACAAGCGTAAAATATCAGGCAGCATAAAATATTCAACACTCTTCTATCGACTGCACGTCTTTACATGTGTGTGTGCGTGTGTGTGCGAATTTGTGTTTAAATGTTTGTCTGTATCGGTGCATCTGTTGTGCAAAGTTGAGTTTTCTGCGGTTGCTCAATTTGTATGCACAGTGCACACCAGAAAGAAAGAACACACGATTATGTCAGATTAAATATTTTATATGTTTACATTGACAACTTTAAAGAATGAATCCACCTTCAATTGCACCTTGTGCAACGGGGGCGTGACTCAATCTTCGAAAATGTTATTCATCGATTTCAGATTGCTATAAAAAGCACAGCACAGTATATATATATATCCAGACAATAACATGTCAACTGTACAATTTTATTGGGTATCTGCTAGTCAAGCTGTCTCCACCAGACCATTCTAACGTTTTCTTTCTCATTTCAGTTAATATATAATATTTGTAACCATAAATAGGAAAACAGTTATTGCAGAAACTATTTTAGTAAAGAGAATACAACTGACTTAAATTGGTTTTGTGTATTGAGCGTGCACTGTAAATATGTATGTATGTATATGTATGTGTATGTGTGTGCGTGTGTGTGTGCCGCACTTTTGTGGATTTTGTTGGCTTTTTGCGAATTGCATACTCTTGCACTCTGCTCAATGCGTGTGCATTTTTAATGAGTTGTTTTGCCGCCTCGGAAATGCATTTTTGTATTTAATTCTTTTTTTCTGATATATTTTTGTATAATTTGGTAAATACTTTGAGATTTCACAATACATATATAATGAATTGAAGCCACATGCTGTTCAAATTTAACCAAAATGAGCTTTAAATATTTAAACATTCAACTTGACAACTACAAAGTTTTCAATACAATTTGTAAACCAACGTTTATGCGTTGACTTAACGTGAAACCGCTCGAAATTACGGAGGATAATTGTATAATGTAGGACTAAAAAGAGATTTCACGATATCATAATACGCATAAACTTAGCAGATGCTTGGAATTAGTATGTGTGAGTGTTAGTATGTTTGTGTGTGTGTGTTGTGTGTGTAAAGTACAACTAGATGTAAATATTATCAATATAATTAAAAAGTTATTTAAGTTGTTCTTCTTGTTGCTGTTGCTGTTGCTTTTTCGTGTTGTTCTTGATTAAAAAGTGTTGGTTAATCGCTGAAAAAGGATATATTTGCTATATATTTATATATGTATGGCGGTAGATCATGGAACAAGAAGAAGAGAAAGAGAAATAGGCAGGCAGCTTAGCTAGCACTACTTATATCTTCCGGTTTGTCTACCTGTGCAAAATATTTGACGGTGCCATTTTCAGGTGGATCATTGCCACGTAGATAAATTTGGACGCAGACGTGGACAATGAACGCAATGAACGCACCAATGCCAAAGATCTCAAATGTTGTCCGCGCACTGACCGCGACAAACAACTGGCCACCAATTTGGCTGCCCATGGAGACACCAACGCCCTCAAAGATGGCACCCACCAGAGTCAGCATGGTGGCCTCGGTGCCCGGTGGTGCCACGATCCTGGCATACGAGGCCATCGTTGCATAGAAGAGGCCAAAGGTGACGCCATTCAGCAGCTCAATGGGCAGAATATACCAAGGATTCTGCAGCATAGAGTACAAAATGAAACGCACACAAAATCCAAAAAGCACCAGATTCATCGCATTCACGTGTCCAATCCGCTTCAATATCCAACCGGACATGAAGAAAAATGGTAGATCACCGCCAAAGCATTGGATGCTCATGACCAGTCCCTCCAACGTCTTAATATATACGCTGCCATTGTCAAAGTGCTCGGCCAGCTCCTCCAAATAGATGAAGAGAAAATTCCGAATCAGAGCCGTGCCCAATCCAGTGGCCAAGCACCAGAGAAAGAAGACAACGCAACGCATCGATAGAAACATTTGAGTCACATCCTTCAGTATATTCGCCGACATGATCGTCTGTGTGTGCTTTAGCTTGGTGGAAGCGAGCATATTGAAGCCGATTATAATAAGCGACATCCAAAAGACAATCGTGTAATTCTTGTCCGTGCCGACCTCATTGGACATTGTGTCCACCAAGAGTCCAGCGAGCAGTGCAAGGATGCCCCAACCCAGGGAGCCACATAACCTCTGCCTGCCAAACAATTGATGACGATCACCGAGAATGCCAAAACAAGTGGCATCGCCAATGCTCACAACAACAGCCATGCCCACCCAGCTGACGATGAGAAGGCCAAAGAAGAACCAGAACTCGGGCATAGCCATTGCGCTGCTCATGTTGATCACATTGCTCTTGGGCAGCACTTCTTTCATATACTCCTCCTGGCAGTCCAACTGGCAACTGGGCTTGAACCTCGCCTTGTTCTGGGGACAAAACATGGTCACATTTTGTGCGTCCAGTGTGCCCAGATTGTGTGGTATCATAAAGTGTAGACAATTGGCACTCTCAAGGATATCTCCCGTTGTTATGTAGGTGCTAAAATTGATCCAAGATTTCGTGCGATTTGCGGCACAGTCGCTTGCTGCGTTCGTCAGCCAATACTCGCACACAATGTCCCACATTGTGGGCTCCATTCGGCAGCGCATGCTGCAGCTCAGCGTCCGATTGCCATAGTGCGTCTCCAACTGTGTCTTCATGTCCGCTGCTGTGCTCCCTGAGCAATATTGGATGTTCGTAACGCCAGCATGACAATGGAGTTGTGGCCTCTCCACCGCCGGCACAAACATGATCACGAAGAAGGCAATGGCAGTGAACAGTTGCCCGGCCAGAAAAAGGAATTGATGCCGCTGATAACGATCGGCAATATAGCCAAAGATTGGCTTGGCCAGCAAACCAATGATGGGCAGTATCGTGTACATGGTGCCCACAACGACCGGGGAATAGCCGAGCTGTTGTGCCAGTTGTGGCATAAAGGGTACAACGGGTGCGGTGCCGGCATTGAAGAGAAAGTAATGCGTCTTAATCGGCAGCAAATCCTTATCAATGCTGTCCATCGTTTTGGATCATTCACGATTAACAAATTTTTGCAGACTTGATTTCAACAAGTGTTGATTAATTCGAGCTGTGAGGAAACTTGAGCGTAATTTTATCCGATTGCACTTGACTAAATTGTACACACTCACACACATTGTGTGCCTGTGTGAGTGTGTATCGCGATCAAGTTTCTTGTATTCGCATCGAATGCGCTGGTGTTAAATACAGCATTTTCCACGCTACAAATTCACTTGAAGCATGCGCAATTTGATGCGTACACGTTAAGAGTTCCGCCAGCGACGACGGTCAACTGACTCGTTGTGCTGGACAAGTGAATATCTAAATTACTGTTCTCACTTTTTGCTTATCTTTAGCAGACAGACAAATTTACATATGTGTCGATAGACGCCCACAATAGCAATAGCGAACAGGCTTCTTCTAATGCGAATGTACAAAAAAAATACAAAAAAAGATTGCATTCAAGCACATTTTGAGATTAAGCACACAGACACACACACGGACACACACAGAGACATAAACACACCCATACAAAATGTGCAATGTAACAAAAGTGAGCATCACATAAATATTCACAATTTGCATTTAGCAATTTACGCATAACTTTCAAATAGCTGGCATCCAATTTACGGGCCCATAACAGGACAATTAAGGCTTACATATATTTAGTTCCAGCAATTTATGTACACATGTATGTACGATGTATGTATGTATGTATGTATGTATGTATGTATGTACGGCAACAAAACAAAATGAAATGCGATATTCGCACGCATTTATTCAAATTACATTAAAATTTATCGTCGCCGTCTGTGGAGGGTTGATGCTAATAAATCAGCAAATTAATATTACGATATGTCAAACAGTCCGACACAAAGAGTGAGAGGGAGGGGATATGGGGGGATATATATATAAACGTATAGCGCATATATGCACAGCAGTGCTGCCTAAATTATAAAGGCAAGAAATGCAAAATTGACAAAACAAAACTTGATAGAAAAAATTTAAAGTAAAAAAAAATTCGAGAAAAAATTGCGAAAATAAATAAAAATAAAAAAAACCATTAAAAGCATGGATGTGCAGATGTTATGGAAGTGCATTTTATGTTTGCTACTTTGTTTTTATTCTAATACCTGCCTTAAAATTAGCTATTTAAGAGCCAAATTGGCAGCACTGCACCAGAGTCGAAAATGTGACTAAAATTTGTGCCCAATTCAATTTCACGCCTACCATTTGGGAATTGAGCATTGTGTGTGTGGCAGTTGAAAGTTTGAATGTGCTCTTTAACCGTTAACTGTGTAACTGTATAACTGTGTAACCAATTTGGCTGGCATGCCACGTGCTAAACGTCTAAATGGCCAGCCAACAAAAACAAAAATTGAAAAAATAACGAACATCAATCAGTTCAGTGCTTATGCTGGTATCTAACAATGTTACATTCAGTTTGGATGCCCATTTGATGGCTGAATCCAACACTGTTGGCTCCGATTGTCGTTAAAGTTTGCACAGCCAGCCAAAGTTATTGATGTAGTCGAAAAACAGACACGGATGCAACCAACAAGGCGTAATAAATTACACATGATATACAAAGTTATAACAGCTCAGAAAAATGTATTTATATACCAGTTATCTCAAAATATAGGCGTATAACACAATTGAGTCCGTGCTAAATAATTGAAACTAAATACTAAGTACTAAATACTAAATACTACCTTGCAAATTCATATGCAAGGTATATGTCTTTACTATTTCCCTAGCACAGCCACTTGTACCCTTAATAACATATCCCTTTTAATGGGCATATGTTAAATTTGGAATTTTGCTGAATAGCTTTTTATTTTCTTTAGATTTACACAGATGACGCCAACATCTTAAATTTCTCCACAGGTGATGCTAAATCAGAATTTCCCTTACTAAGTGCAAAAGAATAAACTAGCTTATGCAATTGTAGAACTGAGACAACTATATTATTGAATGCATTGGCGCGAAATGTAGGAATTTTAAAAATAACTTCGAAACTTTTACATTTAAGCAAATCAAATCACTAAATTAAACACTTATTTTTACTATGATTTGAGCAAATATATATGGCTTTTTATTTATTTCTTAATAATTAATATGTCCTAAAGCATAATATATATATACAATAAATTATTCTTTTTCAAATTGAACTAGTTCAATCGAAATGAACCACATGAACTGATGCTAACATTTCTTGCATTTGACAAATCAGCTGTTCGTCATTTTAACCTCAAAATACAAACGTTTCTAGTCTTGTGGCGGCTAATTTGTGGCAGCAGAGGTTTTTATTGTTGTTATTGCTTCCATTATGACCAACAACGAAACAGAAACTGCCGGCACGAGCCGCACAAGTGGCGCTGTCTCAACATCATCCAACTCCAAGGTGGAGATTACAGAGAAGGTGCGCGTCCTTTGCCTGCACGGGTACCGACAAGATGGTTTGTTTCATCGAACTATCCTTTAAGCGGCAATTTTCAACGTATTTACTAATTGCAGCGGATTCGTTTAAAAACAAACTGGGCTCGTTTCGCAAGTGTGTCGGCAAATATGCAGAGTTTGTGTTCATCACAGCGCCACACGTTGCTGCTGCCCTCGCAGGATCTGGTGAAGGACCAATCGATCAGCAGCGCAGCTGGTGGGCCAATAAAGATGATGGCACCTTCAAGGGCACCAATCGCGGTGGACCCGCCTATGGTTTCCAGGAGAGTTTGCGCATTGTTGAAGACGCTTGGAAGACACTGGGACCGTTCCAGGGATTACTTGGCTTCTCGCAGGGTGCCTGCTTTGTGGGCCTCATTTGTGGACTGGCCAAAAAAAAGTGTGAGTGTGACCAGTTGTGGTTTCATCTCGATTTCTCTACCCATACCAAAAGGTAACCTGGTTCTAATTACTCACGCTCTCTCTCTCTCTCACTCTTCCAGTGACCTCTATTCGACCCGAATTCGCTTTGCTCAGCTCTGGCTTCATATCCGGCAGTCTGGTGCACATGAGCGCCTATGAGGAGCGCATTACAATTCCAGCGCTGCATGTGTATGGCCTAACGGATGAGATCATCCCGAACGAGATGAGTGAATCGCTGGCAGCCCACTTTAAGAATGTCGAGATACTCGAGCATAATGGTGGCCATTACTTTCCGGCAACGGCGCAGCAGAAGCAGACGTATGTGAATTTCTTTCAGGATCGCTTGCAGGAGTATCTGGAGCATTTGGAGCTGCAGCAGAGCAGCAATGCATCCTTCATCGACAGCGCCGAGGAGGATGAGGGCGGTGTAACGGATGCCAATGATGCTGAAGTTGCTGCTGTCACAGCGGCTGCCGGTTCCGGCATGGATGATAGTGATTAAAGTGGGTTAAGGGGTGGGGTGGGGTATTGGATTTTTTCTCGTTTTCCTTTTTAATAATAATTAAATCTTATTATTACAATAATAATAATAATCATAATTTGATTATAAATTATAATAAATTTAAATCCCAATATTTTAAATATTCACCGTTATGCTCAATTATCATCAATTGCCATTTTTGTTTTCATTTTTTAAGCTATTTCAATTGTGTGACTTTTCAATTTTCATAATTAATTTTCTTTAAATTGTAGTAAAGTAACTTTTCTCTTAAACAAATTCGTACAAATTCAATAAAATAAAAAACAAGAATTAAATGGGTGCTGTGAAATATAAAAACGGTCGATAGAATCCCATTTTAAATAATCATTAAATTGTTTCATGCTATTATCAACGAAAAAATGCATACATATTTAGCTATTGTTGCTGTTGTTTGTTTTGCTCTTGTTGTTTTTGTTAGTGTTGCTTGACCAGGCAGAGTTGAAATTGTTACAATTTGAAACATTTTGCATCGAGAAAGTTTTTGACTTTCAATTTTTGTTTTTGGGCAGCAAGCGAGCGATTGTGGTTAAATTTGACTGACTGACTCTCAACATTTAGTATCTCGCATGCTTAAATAGTAGTCTGTTTCCAGCTACATTTGTTGTTGTTCTTGTCCTTCTGGATTTTGTTGTTGATGTTGTTGTGTGCAATGTTTCTCATTGTGCTTTGTGTTCTTATGCGACCTGCTCCTGTCCGTTGGAGGCCTCTTGATTTTTCATCACCTCCGGTAAGTCGGGCGGTGCTGAATACGGTGTAATATCAAGCGTATCAAAATCACCTAATTCGTTCCTGCAAAACAGCGAAAAGAGTAAGTAACAAATTAATACAGTATTCGCTAGCTGCATAGAATATTGCGGATAATTATTAACATAGAACTAACAAGCATCTGTCAAGTTTTGTTAATATAGTTTTGATTTTGAAACGGTTTTTTTTATTGTGAAATACACTTCGAGCAAAAAAAGCAATACCAATTCTCGTTCAAAAGGATTAAACAGCAATTATCAATTGTCTTAACCATAATTAATTTGTAAAGTTCTAATCTTCCATTGACTACTGTATCAAACGCGTACACGTGCTGCGCATACATACATAAATGCATACATAGATATATATAAATATATATATTCATATTTTGAACAACATTTAAACGATTTTAGACGCTTATCAGGCTGACTCAAAGGGCGGCTTTCATAACAGATGCCATTGGCATCGGAACGGGAAATGGGAAATGGTTGCTCACCTGCATGTTAGGCCCAGTTGCGCTGGTGCTTGCGCCTTCGCCGTTGACACCGTGACGCCATAGTCCTGAAGCGTCTGCTCGTCCTCCATGACATCGTTGTCCTGATTGTATAATCGCTGATCGTTCGGTGGCACTTTTAAAATGCCTGAAAATTGTTATAAAAATTGATATATGTAATTACTTAATAATCAAAATAATCTATTAATAGGAATAACACTTCAACATAGAAATAAATGTACAGCGGTGGCCAATCAATCAGAGAAACTTTAGGCAAAATTATTATTAAATGATTGGATATTCAATAAAAAATGTGTCTATATTTTTTTGGTATACACACAATATCAGTTTATATTTCATAAAATTCACTTAATTTACTTTACGAATGAGAAATGAGTGTTCCCAATTCGATGGTCAGCATCGTTGCATACATGCCTTCAAACTCACCTTCGATCATGCGTTTCAGTTCGACAACGGATGTGTTTTCCTTAGCATCTGTGAAGATGGTTGTCTTTTGCCTTCTGATCATGAGGAACACGTCCTGTCAACAAACAAAATGACAAAAGATTTCGGTCAAAGTTCAGACAGCAACAACAGCAATGTTTTGCTTATTCACCCCCCACACACACACACACATAAGCGTGTGTGCGTGTATGTACGTGTGTGTTTGCGAGCATAAGTGAGGCGAAAGTTGAGCCCAGCGACATCAATTCGTCCTGTGCCGCTGCAGAGGCCGGCTGTAAATTTTTGGACGCATGCTTACCATTTTAGCTAGTTTGTTATTTGTTGTAAGTTAGCTGTAAGTTGTTTACTAGCTGCCAAAGGGCCGGGCCAATCTCTTGTTATTGTCGTTTCGCCTGCTGATGCTGCTGCGTGGCTGAGGGGAGGTGGAGCGTAATATGCGGGGCGGGCAAGCGGTCGCTTCCTTTGGCGGCAGTCTCGACTGTCGTCGTTCGATCGTTTCTGCTTACAGCACCAGCCAAAAAAAATATATATATATATGTAGCAATTTGTGCTCTGCAATCTGCTTTGGCGGACTGTGCTGATTGGCTATGTTTCGCGTGCGTTTTTCTAGGCGTGCAACAGTCGCGCTGTTTGCCTGGCACTTGTAAGTTTTCGTCGATTTTTACGGATATTAATGTAAAACCTTCTTTTTTGGCGAAGCAAGACCGAATGCCAGCCCTGCCAACTTAACAGCAAGTGCGAGTAGTGAGCAGCCGATTTGTCCAATTTTTGTTTCGTTTGTAATGCTGTTAATTAACAGTGACATTTAAGCTTAAAAATGTACTAAATAAGGCACAACGCACAAGTGTCACTTTACGCCTGCTGCTTTAATCTGCCACGAAATGGTTTTACTCGACAATTCGAACGTAAATAAATCGCATTTAACGTGAATTACTCAATAAACGTGAATTTATTTACAGTTCATACTGCTGCTGGAGAAGATTGCGAATGAGGCGAAAAAGGACGCCTCATTTACGATAACATTCAAGCGCTGTAAGTTGCTGAAGTCGCTCTGTGTGTGCTTTGAATTTGTCTCCAAAGTGTGTTTTCTTAATTTGTAGACGATGGAAACGATAAGCCCGTACCCCGAGCAGGCAGAAAGCCACTGCCTAAGCCGAAAACCAACATGTGCCTAATGCGTGCCAAATGCAAGTCGAAGAAGGTAATAATAAATATAAGCAAGAGGAATGTAAGAATTCCTGCAAGCTTTTATGAAATGGAAGCAGAAGCAGATGTGCAGCTAGTAAGAGATAATTTATTGATTGACAATTCACTTATGTATTTGTTGCAGATTTCCACAGTTGTTAGCCAGGAAAATGTGCCCACAATGATGGCAATGTATTGCCAGTTCATGAAGAGCAAAATGGATGGCCTTAAGCGTGTGAAGAAAGTGAAGAGCAAGGCCAAGGCGACCAAGGCATAAAACATCAAATTTAAAATTAGTTCAAACACTTTTTAGTTATCCAATACCAATGGCGATTCCTTTTGTAAATTACAATGTTAAAGATACTTGTGTTTGTTATTGATTATGACCCCGATCCTTTTGCACACACAAATCAAGCAGACTCTTTGGTAAATTGTCCTTTCGCAGTCCAAACAGAAACCTGGGCCTTATTAGCTGAACGAGTGCGTAAATGTGCTCCCGTTGCTCAAGCGGCTCTATATCGCTGGACTCGAAGCAAAGATCATCGATATACATGACATCTATGCCGTTCTTGAGAGCACGATGAAAGGATGCACCAGCCTTGGGTATAAAATCCAAATATCCCGTCAAATTATCGACTATCAAAGCTCTGACATAGTCAGCTGGAAAACAATTAATTGCACATAACAATTGGGTGATTTTTTTTAGTGTGATTTGCGCAACTCACTATTCAGGTAATATAAATGACAAGATTCCCCAACATCGTTTTCTCCCGCTGGTATTAAAGTCACCAGCACTGTTTTTCCGTCATTGCCTATTTCGGTGGGTTCATTTGGTCTGATGATACGATATACATAGTCCTGTTTGGATTCGCCGGGCACACGCTGGAATCGAGTCACATCCTCAGCGCAGCCGATAACCCTGCCACAAAAACTTGTGGGCACTTTGTGTTCCTGGAATGCGGCTGATGTTAACAACATTGGTCCATTGTGCTACAAGCGCAACAGTAAATGAAATTTATCACATATTTGATGAATAGGTAAATATACTTGCCCGTTCGTAGGGGCTATATGTTTTTTTGCTGTCTAGTATTAATGGCTGTCCTATTTCATTTAGAAACATTATTTTGGTTGCAATAGACAAACTCAACTGTTTCGTAGCGTTCTGTAAGCGCATGAAGACTTGTCTCTGCTAAATAACAGCCTGTTTTTGCGTTAACAGTATCTTTGCTGCGTCCAAATTGCGCGCAAAGCAGACGTACTTAAATTTCTATAGTTACTGCCAGAAATGTTTGGACAACCACTTTAAATAACACAACCCTTTAAATATTATATACATATATGTATTTAATTGAATGTCATCCTATTAAGACTTTTCATTTGGTTCGGCACAAACCGTGTACTTTCAGTAGCTTTCATCATGATCAAATTTTTGTTTTTTCTTTTTTTTTTTTTAAACATACAAATATACTGTTAGTTCTATCACAATGAATATTATATTTTGTTCTGTGTGTTTTGGTAGTTTTGTGTATGTATTTGATGTATGTATGTGCTGTGTCTTTGCCATCATATTGCCTGTTCTATAATTATGCTTACAAACATGACATTATATCTTAAGGCTTACACTTATTAATACAAACAATTCTTGTAGCATAAGTAATTTTCCTTTCATTCCTCGCTTTTGCTTCTTTTAATTTTTGTTTTTAGAACAAATACAGTCTTTAACAACATGTTGTATGTGATTTTCAGCTGCGTTCCATAAAGTTGCTGCATTTGCTAGTAATTGTTACATGTCATTTTGGCAATTGGTGAGCAGATGTGCGTTTTATATGGATAATAAACGTGACAATAGGTAAATTCAGGGATGGACTACAAAAAAAAAAAATAGTTCGAAACGCACCGTTTTCAAAGATAATCGAAATTATAAGCTAAATTTAAATTAAATTGGGTTAAATAATACAGATAACAATATTTGCAATGACGCCCTATTTTTGTTTTTGCTTTTAGTTGAACGTGTTGTAGCGCAAATTGCTGTCGACGTCGCCAACGTTGCCGCCGCCAAACCCATCCGAATTGGATGGCTGCTCGGCCATGAGATCCGTGCTGGACTGCGAGTACCGACGCCACCTGGGCCATGGCCACGCATCGCGTATGCTGTCAATTAAACGCTGCTGGAATGTCTTATATTCCATGTCCACCGATTGTGTATCACCAAAATTGAAATCTGCCACTTCTACAGTGAACCTAAAAAAAAAAAGGGAAATTAGACAGTTATTTGTACCCAGAAAGATATTCTTAAAAGGACTCACCGATTACGGCTCTGCATATAGTAGGCGACTCCAAAGATGACCAAACAAACGGCCACCAAAGTACAGGTTATGGGCACTACAACGACCGATAGCTGCGATTGTCGCTTGGCTACCGAAAGAGTTTGAACAAATTAGAATCATATTCTCTTTAATTTTTTGCCATTTACTGACCCTCATAGATGTTAATGGCAACTGGCTTCACGGTCGCAGAGACGTCGTTGCTTATGAAAAATAGTATTGTCTTGCTCTCCAGAAAGTAACGAACATAAGGAATGTCGCACGTTTCCCTTATCTCGATATCATCGTCGCACGTCTCGTTGCCAATGACATTGTAAGGCGCTGCATAGTGAAAAAATTCAAACATTTGCCAAACTAAATCAAATTGATGCTGCGTATTTAAGGACATACCGTCAAAATATCGAGTGCAGACTTTGAATGGCGGTGAGCCATTGCAGGTGATTTGTAGATCGACTAGCTCCCAATGCTGCAGCCAGGCCTTTCCCTTAGAGGAGAAATTCGAAATTGGTGCTGTGTTGTGCAAAGAAAATAATATTTTATTAAATGAAAGATGTCCTACAATTCAAAGATATGTTGCCGTTGGAACTGAAAATATTTCAATTATTGTTTACAGAGATAGTATGTGCACCAAAATAAAACCTAATTATAATCTTGGAATATATAATTAGAATTACAAAAATGGTCACTGGTGCATTTATAATGATAGGGATAGCATTTAACCTGGCCAGAGAGAAGTTAGCATACAAAAGAACAAAGTTTAATAAAATAAAGCCTAATGTACAAAAGAGCACAGATTTTATTTGAGGGAATGCTCTAGTTGAAAGTTTTTCTAGAAGATACCCTGAATTCAAGTTTTGCTGAGTTCCGATAACCTCAAGTAGTTCTCTGGCAAAAAGCTTATGCTTATGTTTATGAGATAGTTCACATATTAATGCATCCGGTGTTACTTGAATTATCAAATTAACAATAAAAACAATAATCGAGAATTTGCGATAATTGTTTAAAAATAATTAGAAGTCTCCAGCTCTTACATTTCCCGACAGATAAGCCGTGCAAGATCGATTTGGCTGTTGGTCAAGTTTACTTGTATAAAAAAACTTGATGCCAATGTAAAGAAGAACGTTTGAGTGTATTAAGTAAAGTTGGGAAATCGGCTCATCAAAGAAAAGCAAATAAAAAGTGAATGACTGAAATTATGATTCCACATCGATTATAGGCAAGATAAAAGTTGGAATAGTTCTTAAAAGTGTCGTGCACTCACTTTTGGTAACAATACGTCGCTTGAAGTAGCCATAAGTGTTGTTTGGATCCTTGGCAATGATGTTGCCGTCAACACAATCGTATGGAGGTGGCGGTGCCTGCAACAGCTGTCTCGGCCGGGGAACACCCAATGGATTTATCAATGCCACTGACGATTTGTTGACGCTCCTAATTTTGCCATTGTTGTTCTGCTGCATTTGTTGTTGCACAGCGGCCGCCAAATTTAGACCAAGTAATCTGGCATTTGCGTGCATGGTTTGATTTGTGTCACGCCTCTGGCGAGAAGGCTTTGGTGTTGTTGACGTAGTGGTTGTCGTTGTTGCTGGTGTTGTTGACGTAGTTGTTGTTGTTGCTGGTGTTGTAGTTGATGTTGTAGATGTGGTTGTTGTTGTGGCGGGCGTCGTTGTTGTTGTGGTCGTCGTTGTTGTTGTTGTCGTCGTCGTTGTTGTTGTTGTTGTTGTTGATGTTGTTGGCTCTGGTGGAGGTAATGGAGATGCCACAACCAGCACTTCGACATCATAATATTTATCCGGAACGGGATATGTTTCTTGATAGTTGTAGGCATGCGACATGCCTAGATATGTACAGTTTTGAAACCAGTACGTATTGATGTAGTAATTGTTCGCCTTCAAGTACATTGAATCAGCTGGATATAGTTCGATGCTATGATTCACTGGCTCCTTTGTCGAGACAAAGTCCTCAACTCGCGCTTTTTCATCCTGTATAAGCTGCAAACTCCCGGTGAGCGTATCCACCACCGTAATTTCAACAGAGCTCTTTGTCACTAGCACCCAAAAAATGTACTCTTTCATTACACTGACAACTAGACAATGATTGCCCAATTTTGTTGTACTTTTTGCATAGTCAATGGTCCAATTGCTGATCGGATCGCTCGTCACAAATTGCTGTGCATAATCATTAGGGAATTTGTGTATGATAATCAGTCTACAATTTCTTTATATATTTTCATTTTATAAAGGGGTGCAGCTTTGACGCAGCTTAACTGCTTCTAGATAACCACTGTCTATAAAAAAGTAAATATCTTTTGTTTTCATACCCTACAAATTTATAATAAAAAATGTATAATATAAGGCAGTTTGACAACTATAAAATGCTTAAATTGTCGCATCTTACGGATTGATTTAACTGAAGAAAAGCATATTGAAAACATATTCGATGTACATATCTTTGTCCATTTTCACAACAAAATATAATCAAAATATCATCTTAATTAATTAATTTCAAATTAAATTGAGTAGCATTACGGTTTATATATAAAATTTTAATTTTCTCTAAAATCGAACGTAAATTGCGTTAGTTTAATGCAATTCTTAAATGAAAATTCAATTTTTGTGCTTACACAAAATTGTTAAAAATGTAGTTACATTTCTTTAATCTTTAATCATCATATTTCTGCCTTATAGCGGATTCATAGCACCCCTCGCGAAGAGGGTATAAAAACGTACCAGGCACGACAAACAGAACGACGTCAAATGTTTGTTAAATTTGCATTGTAAATTTTTTGTTATTGAGTACATACATTTTCATTTAAAGCGATATCTAAATTGAACTCTGGAAATACCTATTATTATTAAAATTATTAGGCACGTGTGCATGTGGAACACTTTCAACTACACAATTGTTGCGATTTTTCGATGAGTGGTTTTTGATAATAATAATTGGAAATGGGACTTACGCAGGGCATGCGGTATTCGTAACGAGAGACACTTTGTTGTACCATTATGCACAAATGTGTGTCCAGTCAATTAGTCATAGAAACCACATATATATTAATTTGTGCCATTGTACTCTCTATATGGCATTAGTTGCTTTCTTTCGCTGTACGATTTTATGGCTTGGGTTTTTAATGCAAACCTTTGTAGAGATTTCGCATTTCAAATGAATTACAATTGGTGGAAGTTCTAATTTGCGAGGAGCCACTGTATTTTTGTTTAAATATTTTGTTAAACATTTTCAGTGCTGTATTTAAACACTTTGTTTACACTTTTCACAGCTGTATTTACCTTACTGTGTCCGGCTCCATCCTTCCACTCGAACTTATAGGAGTCCTTGCTGGCAATTTTGTCGTCATCGTATAAGGTGGCGCTCACATTCACCGTGGAGCCGATCAATGCATGTTGTGGCGCAGTTATTATAACGTGTTTACAATAAGCTATAATAAAGATCGAGGGGTGGTGGTGAGTTGAATATTATTAAATGTGCACGAGCAAATATTGATTGGGGGAGGGGGCAGTGTAGCTGAATAATCATATTTTACCTGTATGCAAAATAGCGTATAGAATAATGGCCAGCACTGTTTTGCTACTTCTGCTCTGATGCATTTTTGCGACAAGCAATAATTGCCGTCTGGAATTTCCGAGAACGCTTATTTATCGAAAAATCACTTTTCTGCAGTAAACCTTTCTGCACCCCGCCCCTTAAATAGTAAAACCAAAAATGGGAAACACAAACACACACGCCAAGTTCGGTATTGCTTCTGCCGCTTTCGAAAATGTATGTATTAATCTGAACACTTTTCTATTGCTTAGGGTTCGATTTGAACGTTTTTATCAGAATTTTGCAATAACAATTATTGCGTTTTCGTTTATTTCTATGCACTGCAAGCTAGAGTTGCCAAATCTTGCGTATTATGTTTGGCCGAACTAAATGAACGAAAAAAGTTGCTTAGCTAGTTCCACCGCGTTCACTTGAGTCACTTGCTTGTTGGTTCGTGAGCAAAACAAAAACGCATTTCCATTGTGTGGAAACCATTATCAGCTGAGAATTATATTGAGTACAAATATACAAAAAGTCACTTAACTACTACATAAGCAATGTCCACTATGTCACAGAAGCCGCCAGCTTTTTTTGTACAAAAAATATAAAGGGTTAAAAGGGCTTAAACAATAACTGCTGAAAATGGAAACATACAGATGCATATAGTAGACAGCTGACGTTTCGATAGTTGTTATCGTTATGCATGAAGTCACGAAAAGAGAAATTCCGTTTGCTGAGCTAATGGACCTACGTATGCGTAATCGAATTTAGCTTGATTCACAGCAAAGTGGCAACGCTGCTCAGAAATTGAAACGGCTTTTTAAATGTTTTAAAATACTTAGTTCGTTTATTCGTTAGTTTTGTAAATAATCATACTTATATGTATGTTTATGCATATATATGTATATATGTGTGTATGTATGTGTGTATATGTTAATATTTGAAATAAACTTAATAGCATAAATGAAATACAACGAGATGAGAAAGCAATAATTATACTTTGGGATATACGCAAAACGCACAAAATACTCTCGAGAAGACGACGACGCTTGCTTACAGCTAATAGACAATTGAGCGGATAATCTCGATGCTTGTCGTCTACTTCTTCTTGCTCTTGCCCAGCGTCAGGGTATGATGTGCCGTGGCCAACTGCTGCTTGCGTCTCTGAAAGTCCAAATAGTCCTCCTCGAGGGCCTTACGTGATTCCTCCAACTTGCGCTTCTCCTCCGAATGATCTCGCTTTAATTTCTCGAATTTCAAATGCAAATCCTTCTCGCTATCCTTGAGCTCTGCCTCCTTCTCCTTGACACGCTGCACAAACATCTGACGCACCTCCTCCTCCTTGGACTGCAGCTCAGCCAGATGATTAGAGCGTTTCGCTTCGAACGTTTGCTGGAATGAGACGGGCTTATTATCGCTGTCCACATCACTGAAGCCCATTTGCTCGAGACGCTTTTGGCGATAGAGTTCATAGTGTCGCGTATGCGTCTTCTCGCGCATATCCTCCATATTTGTACGGATCAACATCTCTCGCAGTTTAACAAAATCGCAATGGGTCTCGTTCTCCACCTGAACGGTGCCCCATGGGTATTGACGGGCCCTTATCAACTTGTTGCCCACCTTAATAAATTCTGTGCTGCCGACAACAGCGAATGGGATGTGTGAATTCATCAAGCTATTCGTTTCCGCCACCGTTTCATCATCGGTGGGGAACTGATAGATGTGCACGCCATTTGTGTTTAGCTCCTGGATGATCTTTGCCTTGAAACGTTGCAGTTCCACCTTGGAAATGGTGTCCGCTTTGGCAATAACGGGTATTATATTAACCTTACTATCCAATTTCTTCATGCACACCAAATCCAGCGATTTCAAACCGTGCCCCGTTGGACAAATGAAGTAGAGACAAATGTGGATGCGACTATCGTGGCATGTGACCAAGGATCGCTTGATTTTCAGCTCCTCCTGTAAATAGTTCTCGAACTGTGCATCAATATAATCGACCACGGCCTTAAATGAATCGTCCTTGTTGATCTGATCGCCGTATCCGACCGTATCGCAAATCGTTAGCTTCAATCGCACATTGCTCTCCTGCAGCTCGTACGTGTGTGCCTTCAATTTGACGCTGGGCAGTGTATGAGGACTCGGCGTCGACTCGAAACTGGTGTTGAACAGTGTATCCATCAACGTCGATTTTCCAAGACCCGTTTCGCCTAAGGTGGAAAATTATTGAGATGCAAATTAATCATTGAGATACAAATCGGAAAAGAAACAATTTTATATTTATTTATTTATTCTGATATTGGCTCTGGTCTTGATACTGATCAAGAATATTAATAGCTTTTTTCTTTTAAGTGGTAGTACTGATCAACACTATGTATAGCTCCTTTGTCGGCGTTACAAACTGATCAATCAAGTTACAAAGCCCTCAGAGCATAGGGTATGAAAGCCAGATACTCTTAAGTCATCTTAAGTGTTTTCAATTGGGCACCACATAAATGGTAAATTTGTGTCAGGGTGAAATTATAGAAAGCAATTGATGAAAATCGATTGCTAGACTTTTGCTTTGTGCATATTAATCGGCTTCGTCTCGCGCCGATTTCAGTTGCTTATACATACATGCATACAAACATATAAACACATACATTCACACACACACACTCACACAAGTGAGTCATGCAGTGCTGCCAGTTTGTACCTAAAGCAATGTGTGCAATGCACTCTCAGCTTAACTTCACATATTTTTCTTCGTCACACTACATACACAGCTCAAGCCGCATACACACGCGCACACACCCACACACATGCAAACACAACACACTCACAAACATGCAGAGAAACGCATACACACCAATACACATGACGTTGAAAACGAATCCGTTTTGTACACTTTTATTAACCAATTGATCCGGCAAACTGTCGAATCCAACATGTCCCGATTGCTTTAGTGTGCGTAGATGCACTTCTTTTTTATTGATGAAATCAACTTCCGCCGACATTTTGACAATAATTTTACACACAGAAAAGAAACACACACGCAAAACAGGAGAGCTGGCAAAGGCGTCGCCAGAGAATACTATTGTTGATATACTATCGTTATCGAATTAGAGCTGAGCACAATACAGATATTCTTTATCGCCCGCCACATTTGATGGTAACTGGTTACACTGTATATTGTTTTGGCAGATGGCAGCACTGGCACTTTATGCTGCTGATGTGTCCAGCTGTCAAACTTGCGAACGAGGCGAAAGTTCAGTGTGTGCAGTTTTCTAATTCGTTTCGTATTTATTCGTTATGTCGAAAGACACAAATCCGAAAGAGGCGCTCATAAAAGCGGCCTACGCTGATGTGCATAAGTTTGGCAGCAATCAGGAATACGACAAGGCGGTCAAAGCCGTTAATCGCAGTAAGTATTGAGGTGAGTGAGAAAAAGTAAACGTTCATGTGTGTGTGTGTTTTGGAACTAGTTCTTGGCGTTGCACCAGAGGATCAGACGGCGCTCCATTGCAAAGTTGTCTGCTTGATGCAGCTATCAAAGTTCGATGAGGCGTATAAGTTCATCGAAAAAAACAGGCTTAATGGTGTGCTGACATTTGAAAAAGCCTATTGCGAATATCGCCTAAACAAACAGGTGCAGGCTCTAAAAACCATCGATGATGGTGCTACGGAGCAACCGCTGGAGCCCAAACTGAAGGAGCTGCGCACCCAGATCCTCTACCGTCTGGAGCGCTACGAGGATTGCCTCGACGCCTACAAGAGCATCATCAAGAACAGCAGCGATGAGTTCGAGGATGAGCGACGCACCAATCTCAGCGCAGTAGCTGCCAACTTGGCGCTGGACAGGGACAGGGAGGTGCCCGAGGTGCCGGAAGATACGTACGAGCAGTACTTTAATAGCGCCTGTATCCAATCCAATCGCCTCAAATATGTAGAGGCTGAGCGTAAATTACGCACCAGCGAGAAGCTGTGCCGTGATTTCCTCGAAGAGGAGGGCGCCAGCGAGGAGGAGATCCTCGAGGAGCTCGATGTGATTCGCGTGCAGTTGGCCTACTGCTTGCAGCAGCAGGGCAAGATTAAGGAAGCGAGCGTTATCTATGCGGATTGCTTGCGTCACAAGCCCAAGGATGCGGCTTTGGTTGCTGTGGCCAGCAATAATGCGGTGGTCATCAACAAGGATCAGAATGTCTTTGATTCCAAGAAGAAGATACGAGCTGCAATGGCCGATGCCTGTGAGCCCAAGTTGACTTCCCGTCAAAAGCAGACAATCGCCTTGAATAACTGCTTGTTGGCTCTCTATACAAATGCCAGCGATCAGGTGCAGCAGTTGACGCAGAAACTGGCCCAGTCGTATCCGCAGGTGGAGTTTGAGGCACTGCTCATCCGTTGCAGCCAGCTGGGCAAGGACAAGAAGCACAAGGAGGCCATCGAGCAGCTGCAAAAGTTTGCCGGAACGCACAAAAATCACGAATTTGTCAGCAAATTTGCTGTAATTCAGTTGCAGCTGTTGCAGGTGAGGGATGCACATGATGCCACGATTAGGAATGAATCTAATCCGATGTTTTTATAATTTCAGGGCAATCGCAAGGATGCCATTGAGACGCTGCTCTCGCTGGGGGAGTCCAAGTACAAGCCAGGCGTTGTCTCGGCACTCGTCTCCCTTTATCTGGGCACGGACAATAAGCCGGCGGCGTCGGCTCTCCTAAAATCCGCCGTCGAATGGTATAAACAGAATAATGTTAGCAGTGGCGATCTGTCCGACATGTGGCGGCAGGCGGCCGAGTTTCATTTGCGTGGTGGTGCCTCGGAGACGGCGGCCAGTTCGTTGGAGGAGCTGCTCAAGCAGAAGCCCAACGATATGAAGGTACTCGCCCAGCTCGTCATTGCCTATGCCCAGTTTAATCCGAAACGTGCGCTGGAAATCAGTCGCCGTTTACCCAAGCTGGAAACGTTGACAACTGCCTCGGAGATCGATGCACTCGAATCGGCCAACTGGGTCATGTCCACCAAGGCAGCGAAAAAGACGGCTAATGCCAAAGTGGAGCCGTCACCGAGTACTCCTGCCACCGACAAGAAGAAAAATGCGCATCGTAAGCGCAAGGGCAAATTGCCCAAGAATTATAATGACGAGGTGGCTCCTGATCCGGAACGTTGGCTGCCCAAATACGAACGTACCGGTTTCCGTAAAAAGCGTGGCGGTGCTCGCGCCAAGGACATCATCAAGGGCTCTCAGGGGATGGCCTCCGGTGCCGCCGATCAGTAGTGAGTGGTCACCTTAATCCTGCAGTGAATCTTAAATTGAGTTTGTTTTTCTTTTTCCCCATAGCGACATGTCGAATCGCGTCAATCTGAGCAAGAACTCGCCGGCGACGCCTGTGTACCAAGAGCCGACGCCAGGACCAAGGCAACAGCATCGCAAGGGTGGTCACAAGAAGAAGAAGGGTGGACGCTTCTAGGTGTGGGCAAATCATGTACTGCTTACTCACCGTATCCAAGCAACATACAATATATATTACATATATACACAAATAAATTGATAATCCTTGATTTTGGTTCTCCTCATTTATAAATGAGAAACCTTTAAGTAATGCTTAAGCTATTAAGATTTGAAATTGGAGAATTTGCAGAATGATTTTCTACTGCTTAACACCAGCATTACGCAGGAGCAATTGTGGATTCGTTGGCATAAGATGTGTTGCCAGCCACATCCTCGTCATTGTCCCCGTCCTTGTGACTTGCTTGCCCAACTGCACACAATTAAAATAATAATTCTCTTTTGCTTTTATGGTATTTTATAAAGGATAAATCCTCAAACTTAAATGTATGCAATGTTTAAGCTATTCCTCTTCATCATCCTCCTCCCCATCCTCGTTTGACTTCTTTTCTTCTTCTCCGCGTCTGGTATCGTATGAGTGAAAATGCAGCGTGCTCAGCCAATCGAGCATGTTACACTGCTCCGCCTCGGTTCGATATATATTCGAATAGATGTGCTCCTCTATAAACTGAGCGATCTGCTGCTCCTGTGCCGACCATGTCAGTGGATTGTGTATGCCATCCTTTCCATAGCGATCATTGTAGCGTTCATAGTGCACCGTATCCAACACGAGGCCAAGTCCCGGTGCCATGGGCAAATCCAAACGCTCCTCGGTCAGTGCGCGCTCCAGCGTTATCCTTGTCGTATTGCCCCTGACAATGGCAATGGCCAATCCGACCATTTTGCGTATCTGATGCAGCATAAAACTCTGACCCTTCACCTGCAGCGTAACAAACTCAATGTCCTGCGGACTGTGAAAGGGAGCGCTGCACGTAAAGGACATGATGAAACGCTTCGCAGATGGATCCAAAAAGTTTCTAGAAAACAATTAACAATTTATAATAATAAAAATAATTAAGTTAGATGACAAGTTATGACCAACTTTTTGCTGGTGAAATTGTGAAAGTTTTTGGTTCCCTCGTAGAGCTTGAGAGTCTCGCCAATCTGCTCCTGTAGGGCGGGCGTCAAGCGGAATGTGGCCTGATCCTGCTCATTCTGCTGCTCCTTGCAGCCGGCAAACGCAATGCTGGGCAGCGTGTAGGTGTAAGTTCTGGCATTGCACTGTTCCTTTGCATTGAAACCCTTCGTCACGCGCTCAACGCCAAACAAACGAATCGTTTCTGGCAGATCCTTGTTAAAAGCCACCAAATTCAGTTCATCCGCTGTGGAATTGACTAAGAATTAAACAAAAATCATTTTTGGAGTTGCTGTTTTCACTTACGCAGCTTGATAGAACAGACTTGTCGGGCGGCGGAGACACCTTTGTCGGTACGTGCGGCACGTTGAAAACTGGCAATTTGCACTTGCTTGAACGAATCCTCCGTTATCCAGTTGTGCTTGAGCATTGCCTTGAAGAGCTCCTCCTCGATGGTTTGCATGCCCGGGTTGCGTTGCATGCCATAATAGTTGGCGCCACAATAGCTTAACAGAATTGCGCTCTTCCTGCGTTTAATGCGATCCGCAGGATCAAAAGGCGCACGCTTAATGCCATTGGCTGCATCTTTGGCATCCTGAGCGTGCCAATCCACCCACTTCTTGCGTTTCAGTGTGCGTTTCAGGCGATTCGCCTCCTTGACCGATTCATCCTCCGCCTCCTTTTGTGCTTGTCGCTCCATTTTCTGCTCCTGTAAATTGTCGAGTGCTTCGCTTATGGCAACTGCAAAGGATTTGTGCCGTAAACCATAAATAAATCGCTTTATTTCGGAGTGCAGGCAAACTGTTTGAGGTAATCATTATTTTAAGGCTAATCATACTGATATTACATTTCAAAATTCACCTGCCTTTGTGTAGTGTCTCAGCAGCATTTATTTACAGCAATACAAAAATACACAAAGCCCAGTAAAAAATTTTACACGTGTTGTTACACACAGCTGTTGAAAGTTGTCTTGCGTGCCATCTGCGTCATGCAAGTGAGCTACAACTCTAACAACATTTTTCAGTCACAAGCACACAGCACTAAATACTCGCATATATTAAAAATATATTTATATTAATTGTTCACATAATAAGAGTTTAGTGCCACATATTTATTTAGTTAAAAAAGCGAAATTGAAATAAATTAAAACTAACAAGTCTGACCGTGTGTGGCAACCTTTAAATGCAAAAAGTCTGGCAGCACTGCCGAATCCAAAATGGCTACGCGAGTAGAAAATTTTTGTACAGAAGAAGCGTCCAAGGAGAGTAAACGCCGTGACCGTGTGTGTTTTCCCAACAATTTTAATTGCCAATAAAATACAAATATTCATTCGCAGCAAACATATAAACAATTGTGCTAACCGCGAAAATAAACGTGCAAGTGTATTGCGATGGCAAACGAAGGCAAATATATCAAAAAAGTGTAAGGCAAAACATTTTAATGAAAGTTTTTCGCCTATGTGAGAATTGAATTCGTGCAAAAAGAGTAGAGAGAAAAATTTTTGGCCAAAATCGTTCGTTGAAGTTGAAGGTGAAAATGAAATGATGCATTAGGAAAAACAAATTAAAAAGAAGAAAAAAATACAAACACATTAAAATGCCAATAATAACTGAAACGTTTTGCTAAATAAAAGAAACCCAAACAATTTTTCAGTTTCCACCATACGAAAGCGAAACTATTTTGTGCACACAAAGTAACTTGTTTGTGTAGTTGTGTGTTAGTGTGAGCTTGTTTGCTGCTTCTGCGTGTGTGCATGTGAGTGTGTGCAGCCAGCAAATATTACATTGTTTATGTGTGTGTTGCAGAGATGAATGAACAATGAAAAATGAATAATGAAATGGAATAAATATCCTGAAAAAAACAAATTATGTTCACCAAGCGTTCCAGCTGCTGGTGAATACAAAATTCACGCGCTAAAATTAGACTACGCCCAAACAAAAAAAAAAATAATAATACGCCCACAACTAAATAAGGTTTAACGCACTCTCAAAAAAAGAAGAAAAAGCAATCAAATAAAACGTAAAAATGGATTTGGAGTTGGAGAATCTGAAGAATGATTTTCTGCCGCTGATCGCCGGCATAAAACAGGAGCAATTGGATTCGGTGGCATCGGATGCGTTGCCACCCATCAATAACCATTTGCCCAGCACAGCGGCAACAACATCCACATCCTCGTCATCGTCCTCGTCCGTTGGGAATCCTTGCGACAGTGCTGAGAAGCGGGTAAGATTTTGCTTACATCTAATTCACAATTAACGTTCATTCAAACTCAAAATGAACTACTGAACCACTAACTCCAACCCTAATGGAGATCTGTCTCAGATCGTGCTGCAAACGAACCAAATGAACTAGAGACTCGAACTCTTATTCATCATTAGTCTCAGATCAAGTTCACAATGAACTAGTGAGCTAGAAACTTCAACTCTAATATGGGCATCAGTCTCACTTTCTAACAATACAATGCATTTGTTGAGGTTATTAACACCCGAGTGGGCGACACGTGCTCACTCTGCTCGCTGCAGTCATTGCGATAAGAGACACGGCAGTGTTGTCAATTCAGCTTTTTTTGTTGGGCTTTTTTTTGAAAATGTGAATCAAGGACGTATTTGAAAATGCAAGCATTGTACTGGAGAAAAGTTTGCAAATTCTGGTACCTACTAAACTATATATTAATATATTCGTCATATTTGTATGATTCGAATTTACATAAAACTGTCAGTTCTCTGATCGATTTAAAAACCAGGCGACCTTTCCGAATCAAAGCCAAATTCATTTACTAATTTAAATTCTTCTTAAACATTTTAATAATTTTTTTTTTGTCAACGCTGCTGCATATCAAGTTATCAATTACATATTCTGCTTATCATTAAATACAAATACAGTACAGAAACACGCATTGTCTCGTGCAATTGCGTACGTTATCTTTTCCCATGCAATAACAACAAACAATTCTAACTGTAACAACAAACAAATGCTGAGAACTAACCCACACAAACAAACAGAGACACACACACACATGAACACATGGATATATATATATATATGCATATGTATGCAAAAAGCACACACAAACTTTGCTGTTTTTTTCACTTTCGTGTTCAAGTCTCGTGCTGTTTGCGTTCGTTCGTTTGTTCGTTCGGTTTCTGGTTTTGCTGTTTTGGTGTGAAAGGCAAAGCAAATATGTAACTACAAAGACAGCAACAAAATAACACTCTTTTCCTCTCTCTCACACTTTTTACCGCAGAGGGCTCTCTATCAAGATCAGCTGCAGCGGCTGCTCCGAAATGACTGGTCTCTTTTTACGTTTGCGTGTTTGTATGTGTTTGCTATGCTCTCGCCTCACTTGAGCGCCACGAACGTGAGCTCTTGTAATAAACATTCAGATCCACACACATACAAATAAAAACATGCGAGTGGCGCGCGAACATTGTGAGTGCCGTTGTAGTTGGAGACAAACTCCACACATATGCACAAATACACGCATACACACACATTAACTGTAAATGGCGTGCACTCATTCAGTGCAAACGTCAATCATGTGTGTTCTTCTAGGGGACAGTGTATGGACTCTTTTTTACTGCTCTTCTATGCCCTTTATTCGTTTATTTAACGGGTTTGTCATTCTCTTTATTTAATTTTTTTTTTAATTGTGCTTCAAAGGAGATTAATAATGGCCGACAAAAACACAAAATGGCGTTGCCCATTACTTTGTAGTCCGTAGTCCGGCTTACTAGTTCTTTAACAGTTCCGTTTCTTACAGTCATGCAAAGTGACAGCTGCCAAAGATCCAGGCACTGAATATGACATGATAAGTGCCCACTTACTATTAAAGTTTAATTTTTGAAATGAGGGATCGACGGTGAGGGATCTGATAACAATGAATTAAGAAATTATAAAAAATCATGTGGATTTGGTAGATTATAAATACTAATCACATAAATTTAATCATTTCCTAATCAAAATGACAGCATATCATAATCTAAGTAATAGAGAGCATTAAAATATATAGTTAACCTAAGTCATCCTTCCTGTCGAGCACCGTGTAGTGAATGTTGCAAGTTGTAATTACTCGTTGAATCTGAGACACACCATAATGAATGGGGCAGCTGGCGAGTTTTTGGCGTCAGCTGGACAGCCATTTTGTTTATTGCCGTTGCGTTGTTGTTTTTGTTGCCTTTCGAAGAAACATCAAATTAATTCCAAGATTTTGTTTTTAATGATGTGCAATTAACTCTAATTTCACAAGAATATGCAAGCAAAGCAAAGTGCCGATGACCGTGCCGAGGGACGTAATATACACACATACATATTATATTATTATATATTTAAATGGAGGAAGTGAGAAGAATGGGAAGAGTAGTGGTAGTAAATAGTGGCTTTACCCGAAAAAGTTACTAATTAACTTTATTGCCCGAGGGGGGGCAATCTAAACGAACAGATCTTGGAAAACGGCGCTTTTCACTTTCAACTGGTTTTCCCTTCTGTCCTGCGCACACCTGTCACAGCCACCTGCGCCCGTTCTCTCTCTCTCTCTCTCTCTCTCTCTCTCTCTCTCTCTCTCTGTGTCTCTTTCTCTTTCTGTGTGTGTAATAACCAGATACACATTTTAATTACTTTTTGTTGTGAGCATGGCTGGGGCGCCTTAATCCAACCACAGAGCGTGAGTAATTGAAGTTTACTACGGCTGAATAGATCAGTTGAATTGTACATAGGGTGGGTTCCTCCGGTTTCCCCCGGGACCGGCTGGTGACATTAGGCGCAATACAGGACATAATCCGATCACATAAAGCAGATTATAACGCACAATAAAAAGGCACAGACGGCACTGGCAACAGAACCGATACAAGTTGACGTAACTTTAAATTGAAGCACGTCTGTAATGCCTGCCAAAGTACAGTGTTCACTCGTAAATTAGAACGTAAGGAAATTCAAATAATTTTAGAGAGTCAAAATGTCTGCAAAGCAGTTACATTTTGTTAATTGAGGTTCGGGTTTTGATTCCCTGCCTGGATTAATTGGAGAATGTCTAATTTAAACTTCGTCAGTGGCCAACGTGTTCTTTTCCGATTTGATTTCCCACCTAATAGCGTTAAAAATTAAATTTTTACTAATTTGTGCAACTTGAGCCGTATATTTTGCTAAATAATTAAGTTGAATAAGTTCACGAAATTATTTTAATTTTTCCAAATTAATTAATTCTGTCTGATGCTAGTTGAGTTAAAAAATTTCATCTATATTAATATTATATATTAAAGAATATATAATCAATCTTAAATTGTAATCCCTTCGATAACACCCACAAATCGTTTTCATTTGGGTGTGCTCACTGTATGTATCTGCGTCAAAGTTTCATAAGCTGCACATAAATCCTAAATGCGATAGGCGGCGGGCAGAAACGGATGAGCGAACGAACGAAGTTGGGATAGCTATTTCGTATATTTATTTCAAAGCTTAATGCTGCTAGTTGCATTCGACAGCTGCTTCCACGCCCATGTCTTAATGTACGCCCACGGCATCGAGCCGTGAGTTGAAATTTAAATGCATCTGCATCACGTTTGGGATCCCCTGCGGCTTTACTGTTTTGTCCAACAACCGAGAGCAGCAGCAAGCGGTGACGCCATTTTGGAAAATGAATGCGAGTGTGTTTGACTGTGTTTGTGTGTGTGTATGGAGATTTGCGGTAGCACGAACAATTGCATCAGGCACAGAAAAAACCGCAAACCGCAGCAGCAGCAGCAGCAACGTCGGCGGTTTATGCTCCAGAGACCAGCGTCCAGTCTTTTGAACCATTACCGAAAAACCCACAACGTCCACTCCGTCGTCATGCCGTCTCCAAACACCCATAGGCTCACCGTGTATATTTTGCCCGTAGCCCCTGTACCCCGTAACCGAAGCCGGGTCGCTTCATTAGTTTGCGGTTTAAGCTTATTTTGAAGCCAAGCTCTGTTGTGTCGACTTGACTTCCCCCTGATTTTCAATATATCGTGTGCACAGCAAACAAAATGGACGCTGTCTATATACCCTACCAAAGTCCAAGGCGAAGGAGCATATTGATTTTGCTGAATTTTAAATATCGCTTGTGGTTTTATCTTCACTTGCCAAACTGCTGACGGCTTGAAAAAAAAGATCAACTGATTTTCAACATCGTGCCGAAAATGGGTTCGAAAATTCAACCGAGCGTAACCGCGTTTTATGAATATACTGTAATTTATGGAATGCTTGAGTAATTGCAGGTCTCTGTCTCTGTATGTGTTTCTGTTTGCTCGTGGTTGGTTCCTGAAACGTGGAATTAAGTATGTACAATTTGTATTTTTATCGAGCTTGATTATAGCTTTTATCAATATCAATAATTCGCAAAAAAAAAGGTAAATGCATTTATCTTGTTGTAAGAAACGCAACTTGTTAGCTTTTATCGCAAATTTTCCATTATACCATCCATTATTATTATTGGCATTATCACTGCTATGCAAAGTTGAGGCCCATCATTTGCTTTAATGACCGCTCGCATTGCCGAGACATGATTGTACAATTTTGGGGTCTATAAGTACGTATCTTCATAAACCGCAACAAAAACCACTCAAAGCAATCAACTTCAATGGATTGGCATCGCTTAACTGACTATTTGATTGCTTGACGACTTGATGGCTTGACGACTAGTTGGCATGATTCGTTGTCAATGTCTGTATGAATCATATTTTGAGGTCATCGCTGTCGTCTTCAACATATCGTGCTCCCTCTATGTAGGTCTACAACAATGCTTAACAGATAAGAGATATAAAATACAAGATATGATTGAAATATTGCACATACAAAATTTAATGAAACATGATTTTATCCTTACAAAATTAAAAATAGATTTTCAATAACAAAATATTTTTTTAATATAAAAACTTGTCAAGACATTTCATAAAGTAAAATATACAGTTGGACAAAAAACTTTAGTTGTTGAAACTTTTGACAGACGTCTCAGAGATAACTAATCAGTCACTGGGAGAGCAAGCAAAGAATCCTAAACTACAATACCAAGAAACATTCAATACAATAAATGGAAGAGTATTTTGTGATCATTTGAATACAATTTTGATTAAATAGCGGCATCTTTATTTAAGATTAAAAAATAACTTCTCACAACTAACTACACACTCAAAAACGAATAGTTTAACATTTCTCTGAGAATATTTTAGTGCATTCTCTTGATTCCTGTCTTTCAAGTGATTTTCTCCGAGTGTACTCTAGAGTATTCCTTTCGATATGGTTTCTTTGTTGGTAGAGTTGTTCACCTTAATGGCACCCTATCGATTTTGCTGTATTCCCTGTAGCTCGTAAAATGTTGTTTTATTATTTTATTATTTGGTTGTTTGGTTCTTTTGCGTGCCATTTACGATTTCTATACAATTAAATCTTAACGACTCTGGCGACGATGCTAAACGATGCGAATGAACCAAATAGCATAGCACTTTTCAAAAAAAAAAAAAAAAAAAAACAACCAAAAGATACAGGGAGAGGGTAACGGGTTAGAGTTTAGTATACCAATTGAGTGTCTGGTTCTTCTTCTCCTATTCGTAGCTATATTATCCCCATTTTAATCCGCAATCAAATACAAAACTCGTACATTTTTATGGCTTCATTTTTGTAGCAATTTATTCCGTTTTTTTTTTCATTCATTCTTTCTGGATAGCTTAAATTGCGTTATGAAATGTTATGTCAGGTCATTAGGGTTTGCCCATTAGGGCAGCAACCTCCAGCCCTCCTCCTCGTACTACATACACACGTATCCCCAACCGAACCGTTCCTTATTCTGTTCGCTGCTGCGCCCGTAACGGAAATTGCAGCCTCGCTGCCGGATATGTCAGCGATTTGAGGCAAATGGCCCAAACGCCATACTACATTTTATAGCAGAGATAAACGAAACTTGTGATATGAATCCTGCTAAAAAAAAAAATAATACTTGTTTGATTAGTTTAAAAATATAAAGTACTTTGTAGTGGGGCTAACTCTTTACGGTCGCTAAATTTGTAAGTTGTCAACGAGATAAACAAGAAAAAATGTATTGCTTGTTTGTTTATTAATTCCTATATTATGAAGGTTTATTTGACAATGTAGCGAATATATATTTACATTGGATTGGATAAGATAAAAGCTATAGAGTAGACTATTTTAATTTTATCTAACCGGGAGCAAAAAGCACTTGTTAATTGTTATTACCTCTAAGCATGCAATATTATTGTAATAAAACTAGAAAACATAATATAAGATAAGATTAAAGAAATGCGTTCTACAGGAATTATTTAGAGAGAGAGAGAGAGAGAGAGAGAAGGAGGGAGAGAGAGAGAGGGTAGGAAATGAAATGAGTCATTAATTTGAGTTATCTAATTATTGTATTAAATACTTTGTACGAGGTAACTCCAAACTGATCAAGATAAATATTCTCGGTAATATTTGGAAAACACAAAGAAAATTACAACTTAAAAATAATGTATTCGTTTTCTATGAAGGATAACGATATGGGTTTATCACATATATATAGATAATTTATGAGAATAAAACGTGACCGCTTAAATCACAGGCATTGGAATTTCAATTTTTACCTCGCTCTCAATAGGTATTGGTTTTGAGTGGATCATGATCCAACGTATTGGTTAGTTTTTCCTATGCTGATCACGTCTCAAAACAATAAATTATGCACGCGTGACTGCGAGCCACCCTTGAGACACTCCTGTCCCTAAAAGGGCAAGGAACCTAATGATAGATGGCGCATCTTTATCTATTGCGTGATTTCCGGTGTCGGAGAATGTAAAATAAGCCAAAATCAATAATTATATTATGAGCCCCTATTAAAAACAAGGAGAGAAAGGATAATTCAATCTTATCTGTGAATCTTAAGTTCCTAATTTTTGTTTAAAGTTTTGTTGCATTTTGATCAATACGTTTCCTTAAAAAAACAGCTGCTAGTATATAATTTTCCTCATAGCAAGAAAAATTACAATTTGAATGATATCTACACATAATAAAGATCATTTGTAAAAATTACATCAATATCGAATAAAAAAAGTGAGGAAAATCGTGTTTTTATTACACTTGGGTTATAGTCGAGCACTCTCGCCTAGAGCCTTCTAGCTTGTTCTTCCGCTTCTTTACAACATTTTACAAGTTTTAACTTTGAGAGCTTTTCAGCAATTAATAATTTCAGCAGCCGCTTGAGTTTAAAAATATCGTTTATTACTTTTCTGACTTTTCTGACCGATCTTGCCTTACTACAATTAAATAAGAGAAGGATATTTGCATTGGTTTTTCAGTTGCTTTTTAGACGCGTATTTTATTTATAAGACACACTGCAGGGCATTTCAAAAATGGTTTCACCTGGCCTTTGCGAGTAGGTTCCGGTCGTGGTCTTTTTGCCCCTCCTTCTCCTGTTTCTGGTCGACGCTATCACATAAATCGCAGCACCTTTAGCAGGCTGACTATATATATATTTTTTTCTTCTCACTTTTATTGTATTAAGTCCATTCGCAAGTTTCACAGGCACAATCAAGTTTTTCGCTTTTATTATGGAGACTATAAAATATTTTACAGTGCCATCTGCTCAGGCTATCTCTCTCTCCCCCCCTTGTCCCTTTTATGTATCTATCTCTGTCTCTGTCTCGAAACGAAATTTATTGCTGGCATTTTGAGTGTAATATCTTTCAGTTTATTATTGGTCAGGCGCATAAATTTTTCAAGAGTCGACTTTTCTCCTTTATTCATTACCACACAGTGCACAAGAAACACAATAATAAACATTTATATCCGAATTTTTCGTCTTTGAGGTTACGGTTTCCACACCTGACTTGTGTCCTGCAACCACAAAAAGAATTTCAAAGTCGGCCAACAAAACTTGAATTCCATTTTAATGACTAACGCATTAACAAATAAAATATCTACACGTAGTATATAAGCTAAATTATATATATTTCTCGTTAAAAAATCCCATTTGAGCATGGAAAATGTGATTAGTCAGGGTTCGTTATCGTCAACCTAGAGAGAGAAAGAGGCTATCATTAAAACATGACTAAGTCATTTTCCCATTAGTAGTAATACAATAAATCATTTAATATTATTAATATTACTGTTTTATTTTTACAACAAGTGGTTTGATTGAACTGTCTTATCTTAAGCATGCTTGGAATCTGAAAGCCATTAGTATTAGTTTTTAGCTACACTTGTAGAGGTTATCACAATTTTGTTTCATAGTGTGTAACTGACTGAACATCCGATTTAGTAAACAGAGTTAATTATATTTTTTTCTACAGAAAATAAATAAAAAAGCACACAAAAACCAAACATTAATGCATTGATCGATTCGTGGATAATAAAGTTATTTTTGGTTTTAATTGATTAAAGTACTTATTTACACTTATCGGTAATCGAACTAGGAAATTATCGATAAAATGAAATAAACCTTACCTAAGTATGGTATACGAAAATTTCTATTCCAAATATCGGCTCGCTACAGACAGATAAAAGACTGCCGGATCCAGATCAAGAATATATACTCAAAGTGGTCGAAGATGCTTCCCGTGTTCTGTTATATACCTTGGCATATATATCACAATACCTCTCTTAGCCATTTTTAATAGATTCAGATTATTGTGACACTTTTTAAGCAATCTATTACTGACTACTGAGATCACATAGAAACGATTGCTTAAATATAAAGTTTTGTTTTGAATAACTTAATGTGTTCTAAGCTTGATAAACTTCTTGATTGAATATTAACCATCATCTGTTGTATTTTGTCTATATCTATAGTTGAAGTTGCACTCATACAAAATCAGGCTGACAGTTTATGGTCATAGATTGTAGGAGCAGCAGCAGCTAATTTGATTCTTGCCCAGAAGCAAGCATGACTCGGATGGCTGTGCATATCGAATGGATTGCGAGTTGCGCTTGCAAACTGTACTAAATTGATTTTGCATAGTATGCATTTTAAAATTAATTAACTTAACTCTTGACTTGAGAAAGCGCAAAGGCGCAAATGAAGCAGACATTTTGAGACCGCTATCCATTGTCTTGGGTGTGTGCGTGTGTGTAAGACATCAAAGGTTACGCAAGAACAGTTGGGAGGAGGATGAGTTTGATTTGATTTGATTTGACCAAGAAATCAATATGCAAACCACCTGAACAACAGGCACTTGGAAAGGCAATTAATTTTCCCATTGCTGTGTGTGACTGTGGCTTGCTATTATTATTATTATTATGCATCATTTATCAAAGGATATGCATGCGGTGTTTAAAATTCAAAGGACAACATCGTGCACGAGAAATCTGCAAGCATAGGATTCCTTATTGCTGCCTCTGAGGCTTGATGGAGGGAAAAAGGAAAAAAAAATGAAATTAAATATCGAATTTTATGACTATGAAAATGACAGGCCTTTTGCTGTCCTTGTTTGTTGAGTTTGCAACCTGAAACAGGCGGAGCTGTAGTTGCAACAGGATGCTGGCTACACGCAGCGTTAGGGTCTCTTACACACACACAGATTCAAACGTACACACAAAATGGCCGACGTACGCCACCCGCTGAACTCCCTTAGACGGACAGATGATGCATGTCCTCATATTGCACTGATTTATGTGTATATACAAGGACCACCCACTGTTCCTGTGTGCAACATGCTCCCTTTTGACTTTCCCCGAAAGCCAGACAAATGCAGCCGGGTAAATATCAATATTGTTGTTGTTGTTGTTTCTGCTGTTATGGAAAATGCAAAATATTTTGCTATTGCATTCGATTTCCTTTAAAAAATAGCTTACATTTAATTTAAGGACACATCGGTGCACAACAGTGTCACTTTTCTGTCGTTTGATATTATAATCGCAGAGCACAACAACTAACGATTTAAATAAAAGGATAATAATAGCGGAAAACAGGGTAATTGAAGTCCAGGGACGAACCAATTTGTGTTGGACAAGGAACCACTTTTTCATACCCATTGAAAATGAATAAAACGGGTTCAATGGGGATATTACCTCAAGACCATCCATTAGACACTATTAGAGTTAGAGATTTTAAATTTGAAAAGCTAGTACTCGTATACTATTAGATGAAGTTTATTTATTATATTTCACAAATAGCGATAAAAACCGGTTATCGATAGCAATCCAAATTCGGGGTATCTTCTCGTCGAGATCTCTTGACTAGAGCATGCCTACTTGTTTTCAACTGAAGGAATAAAAACAAATTGAATCAATACATTGTTGCACAACATTTGAATTACTTTGTTACGTGACATTGTGACATAACGGAGATTATCCTT
Organism: Drosophila picticornis; assembly: GCA_035043845.1. Taxonomy (NCBI): domain Eukaryota; kingdom Metazoa; phylum Arthropoda; class Insecta; order Diptera; family Drosophilidae; genus Drosophila; species Drosophila picticornis. The sequence goes on from JAWNMR010000362.1 coordinate 4,174,709, forward strand.
TTTAATCGCAGACACACGCACACACACGGAGGGACACGTGAATTTAATTGATTTTCAACAATTTATATGTCACTTAATTACAAATATTATTAAAAAAAACCTATAATTTAAAGAAAAATCATTGTAAATATAATAGAAACCGTGAATATAATTGTGATCAAAATAAACCTAAAACTGCTTTTAATATTGCTTGTGGGTATGAAAAGTGTTAGTTTATAGAATAGCTAAATTTTCGGCGAATAATATGGATGCTTTATTGGTGTCATTTATGCTTATTTTGAAATGCATAATATTGTAACAAAATTATAATCTTTATTTGCATAAGCAAAATAATAAAAATAATCATAACCATTTCGTAAACAAAAGATTATCGACACAGAGGACTATAAGGCAGATAGTATTTACAAAACACATCAAATATGCTGTTGATAATCTACGTGAACCTTATTTTTACATTTCGACAATCTTTATATTGGTTCTTGGGCCTTGACTTTTGAAATTTGTTGCAAAACTGTTTAATTCGTCTGTTAGATTAAGATTATGTAAGCCATGCTTTCATTTCAATGATAATGGTGTCTTTTCATATACACGAAAACAAGTGATAGCGTTTCTCGTTTGTCTGACGTAAGCGACTGCGAAGTACTCAATATCATTAAATCATCATCATCAGTATGTCAAAACGAAACCGGAATCGGAAGCACAGACCCATAAAAATTATAACATTAATGTACTTTTTAAATTTAGTGACTTTAGCTGTAAATCTGTGTGGTATATGGGATTTCGTAGGAAGGAAGGAATATGCCTGGACGGAAAACATATATGCCTTGCGATAACTTACATATACAAAAAGTAATCTACCTTACAAATTTAATGGCATTACCTTCATAATTCTAGGAAATATATGGCTCTATCAATTTGCATTTTTTGATGATTGTGAGTATTTATTCCAAGAGTCAAACTTCTACCTTTGGTATAAAGAGAGGAATAAATATGTTGTGTTGATCATTTGTGTTCCTTAAATATATTGCAATTTGGGTGTCCAAACGAAATGAAAGCTTAAACGGTTCCAGTTACAGTTTGCTTATTTGGTACTTTTTGCTAGCGGCACAAGACCAAGTTAAACACAAATTACAATAAGATCTTCTGGTTCCTAAAGTACTTAATTAATTTATAATAAATTATTTTGGAAATCGGAACCTCTCGGTACTGGTATGTAACCGTACAACTCAAAAGCTTGAAATCTGCTATATCACTACAATGCTTTGGTAAATAATATCGTTAACTAGTTCTTTAAAAATTTCGAATTTCTATGACGGGTTCAATCCGTTAAATTTCCTTACCTTGCTTTGCATACCTTATATTTCCTTACATTTAATATACCCCGTTTCAATAAAGTGTATACCGGATACAGGGTAGCTAAAGTATTTATAAATATAAACCAATTTGTGTTGAAAATGTTATTTATTTGACTGGATGGCTGGCCTGTCAAAGCCAAGGCCTCACTGTTGTGCATCTCTCTCGCTCTCTCACTTGCATCTCATTGGGAATTTAACTTTGAGCAGCAAAAGCTACGGCTTAACTGAAAATCCAATTTGATGTTGTGAGCACGCAAATTAATGGAATTATGTCTGTTCGGGAAAAAAGAATGGATTTAGCATGTGAGATGAGAGTTGAGAGAAATATCTGCTTGAAAGTTCTCGCTGCCAATGGGATTTTCCAAACCGATTTTACCGTTGTTGTCATAGCAGCTGCCACGCTTATGGGAATGAGGAAATGAAATATAGTTGTAGAACTTCTTTCATTTTCGCAACAAAGTTTCTCTTTAGTATATGGGTGTGTATGTGAGTAACAAGCATGAAACTTTTATCCGAACTAAAAATGAAAAAAAAACTTATTTGCAAATAAATTCACCAATGAAATGTGAAACTGGGCTTTAAAGGGCTTCGCTCATGCGCTCGCTCGCATTGCAGAGGATGAATGACTCGTTGGATGGATGGAAATGTGATTACTTTCATCAAAATTACATCAATCATAAATGCACTCATTCAGTGCCAGACGTCATGCAAGCAGCCATACATTCTATCATGTCAGCACGTTTCTAGTGTTTCTTCCTCGAGCGTTTTTTTAGGGCCCCATTTTTATTCAAGCTCTCCAATTTTCCAGTACTCATTCTCATTGTTGCTGTAACTTTGACTCATGTATTGTTGTTGTTGTGGCATCCTTTCAGCATTTTCTAATTGAAATTGATTTCAAATTATTTATACATTCGTTGGTCCGCAGCAACGCACTTGGGGCGGCATGGTGCTGGAAATGAATGGTATGGATTGGTGGTGCTGCTACTGTTACTGCTGCTGCTGCTAATGGCATACCAGCCAAACGAAGCAACGTTTTTTTGTTTTCTAATGCCCTACGGCAAACCTGTTTTGGGGCTTGTCAAATACATGGGATTTGGATGTGTATATATGAGTTTAATAAATTGTGATTAACATTTAATTACTACTTAACTAAAATTACTACTATTTTGCGTTGTATTCCTGTTTCATTGCTAACAACCATTTGTCGAACTATTTCGCACTTATTTCCGTAATTAGTATAGCCAATGATCAGCGAGAAGATGATATAGAATACTTTAAAAAGCACAGGTTTAATAAAGATTTAGATTTAGCATAGAATGTGGGCGGATTTTTTATGATTGTTAAATACTACAAATAATACTGATTTACATAAACTCAGTTGTGAGACAATTTAAATTTATAATATTTTTTTGTGATTTCGAATTGGAATTGTTATTGACTTGGATGGAAATTACTACCTATAAGAGTTTACTAAATGACGTAATTTGTTTGCTTTATTTGCTTTCTATTTGGTAACATTTTGTCCACCACTTTTTTTTTAGATTTTCTGTAGAGTATAGAATATATTTGCAGCGCGAGGGTTCCTTTTCAGCATGATAAATATCTATTAATTGGAATTACTTGCAAGAATCTATACAATTTTGTTTGGCGCATTGTAGCCCCTATTTTTATATTAGAAAGTGTTTGGGTGTGTGGGAGTGGGTGTAAGTGCGCGTGTGTGTGTGTGTGTGTGGGCGGATTGTTGGCCCAAAATAGTTTGCCACCCGCTTCCACAGTTTATGGCATGTCATTGAAAACATGGGGGTAGCAGCTAATTATTTATAAATATATATATATATATTTTATACTTCACAATAATTTGGAATAGTATGTCAGTTGAACTGGACTTGAGAAACTTTTTTTTTAAGTGAGCGGCTCCGAACGAACCGAAACGAGCCGAGCCGAAACGAACCGAGCCGAGTCGACCAGTTAATTTTTTTTAGCGAGCACGCGAGCGAGGAGAATGCTGAATAGCAGCAGCACCAGCACACCGAATGGCCATGGAACATAAATATTATGATGAATGGCTTTCAAGTGGAACGTCGACAGACCCGCCACCGCCCCGGGGTCTAATGCCCTGAGACTCCAGACCGAATCTACTATGTTGGCGGACGTGCTCTCCGCTCTCGTGTAGGCATGTGGCAAGCTTCCCACTTAAGCGTATACATATATAAAACAGGAGACTGGCAGTGCCATACTAGAAGATACCTACTACCCAGATGGAACACGTATATACAACAAAAAAGAGAGTGCTCTGATCTCGCTAACTCCTATGGATGGCTGACAAGCAGACAGGACGATCGATAAGTCTATATTAACTAGGATTAAAAATATATAACCCAATTTTGATTTAGATCGAACAGATAGACAGACAGACCCAGGCAGGCAATACCTACTAGGCTGTATCTACTTTTTATAACATAAGCTGTTTTAAACCCGTTCTTATTTTTTCATTTTATTTTTTTTATCGGACAAACAGACCGACAAGACTGTATCCCATCTCTTATATCCTTTGAGCTAGGACAAACAGACAAACAATCCGATAAACCGAGGCTATATAAACCAGGTTCATGAATAAATAACCCTATTTGAGACTGAACAAACGGACCTACAAGGCTTTATCAGCTCAATTTTTTCTGCTCTTCAAGAGCATACATATATATACACACATATATATATATATCTGTATACATATCAGCATTTTTATACACTTATTAACTAATTGATGATAACCCCTTTCTTCATATATTTTGTAATATGTACAGGGTATATTCAAAACAAAATGGTTGTTGTTTGCCACATGATGATTTATGGGGCATTTCGAAAGTTGAGCGAAAAGAGATGCGTTGGAGAAAACTACGACACACTTTCTCTCCATTTACATTGTAGTCAACTTCAGTGCTGTAAGCCCCAAGATGGATCGTTGTCATCGCTGGATCGTAGCATACACACACACACATACAGACATACTGACAAACATGTTTTGGATCCCCAGTTGTTCCAATTGCAATGTCGAACCACCAAATTTTTGCACAAAATGTAACAAAGCTCGCAGCTCTCTGAGTCTGTTGTGGCGCATTCATCAATGTCCATTGCGTTTCCGTTAACACACACACGCACACGCGTATAAAACACACACTCACACATAGTCACACATATACAGTGACTTGGCAGTTGCATGTAAAAGACTCGCATACCAATGCAGTAATCTTTATCGAGCACGAGGATAATCAATCAATCGGATTTATGTGCTCCAACTCAAGATAAAACTAATCAATCTTGGGCCCTACGACACTCAGAGACGACCAAACAGCAGCCATTCTTCCTCTCCTTCCCACTTGCCTTTTTTCTTTCTTCCCCTACTCGCAGTAGGAGGCAGCAATATTTATTTGTTTACCGAGCTAAGCTCTTTTCTCCATTACTTTTTTTTCCATTGCGAAATTTATGCGCTCTTGTCTCGCTGAAAACTTGGTGCAATTAATTATAAAATGAGAAATTGCCATTTGGAATCGGATATTTAAACATATCCTGCAGCTAAATGTAATGTTAAAACAAGAAATCTCTGACAATTTCTCTGTTGGCGGCCCATACACAAGACATGGATTGGAAAGTTGTCGTATCAGAAAGTTAATATAATCAATTACAAAAAGAGAAAATTCCAACAGATTTTAAAATTCGTCACTAGAAATTGTAATATGAGACTTTTCCTAAATACAAATTAACATGTAAATCCTAGTGTTTTGTTCATAGCTATAATCATAATTATTCGATTGTATTTTATTTTTTTTTACGACATAGTAAAGCCCTTAATCTTATAATGGAAAGTTAACCAAATAAACAGTTGGCGGCTCGACGGGCTCATCAGACCACTGCAGCTTATCGCAATTTTTGCTTTCAGTTGAGATTAGATTAGATAACATACTTAGTTATAGACGATTAATCATTGATATTCCAGCAGGAAAGTGTTGGTCCCATAAATTATGCTCACTTGAGTAAGCAATAGAGGAAAATATAATTAAAATAGGCACATGTTTGTTTTTTTATGGTATATTGTCCTCAATATGGCAGCCAATGTGTAAAGTCCACTTGAAGATAATCTACTCGACTAACAACTACTCGAGTATACGAGTATTAAACGTTTATATAGCTGTCGATAAGAGCTTAAAGCTCAAGTTTTGAGTATGATTTCTAAAATACCATGTGTGTCTATTTGATTTCTTTGAACATTCTTTGAATATTCGATTGTAATAGAAGCTCCAATTTTAAAAATATTTCTTTCTAATGGGGTATATTCATAATTTGACATCATTTAAATCGTCAATAAAAATTTGATTTAAATTGGTTTGCTTGAACAGGTAAGACTTGGGTTCAGTGCGTCTCCTCAAACGAGTTCTCACGACTAGACCATTCTTCCTAGTATGATATATTAAATATATATATTTTTATCAAGGATTTGTACTGCTGACTTGCTTTAAGAAATGCTCATTTCCAAAGGCAATCAACTTAAGGCTAAATAAATCTTCATTTTTAGTTTTCAACTTCTGCTTGCTTTTTATATATACTATTTTGCCCTTTCTTTACTATTTACAGTCGGAATCAAATTCATCGGCATCCGCAAAATTTACGCTGTTCAAGTGCGTCTATTGCGCCCAGCTGTTGGGCCTCAATGATCGACCCAAGCTGTTGGAATGCCTCCATGTGGCATGCGGGCAGTGTGTGAACACAAAGTTCTCCGAACTGGATCGTTCGTTGCCGCCACTGATTCATTGTCCGGTGTGCGATAATGCCTCACAGAAGGGTTACATCATCGAGAATCAATTCCTGATTGAACAATGCGCGGCTGGAGATGCTGGCGATGGTAATGGTGCCGGCGATGGTACGAAGAGTTCACAAGCTGCCAATATTCAGTGCAGCAGTTGTTCGGATGGTGCTGTTGCCACATCCTGGTGTGTGGACTGCTCCGAATATATATGCGATAGTTGTGTGCAAGCGCATCAACGTCTCAAGATCACCAAGGATCACACGATCAAGCCAAAGGATGAGGCCAACAATGAACAACTTGCCGGCACTGTTGGCGTGGATAAGCTGCACATGTGCCAGCTGCACACACAGGAGAAGCTATCGCTCTTCTGTGAGACGTGCGATAAGTTGACCTGTCGCGATTGCCAGCTGAGCGATCATCGAGATCACAAATACAAATTCGCCCATGAAATTGCCACCGAATCGCGACAAGCGCTCTCCACACTCGTCTCGGAGATCAACTACAAACGCTTTCTGCTGTCATCGGCCACCAAGGTGATCGATGATCGACAGCAGCTGATACATGACAAAAAGAAGGACCTTATCAAGGAGATTACAGCCATGGTGGTGAAGATCACCAATACGGTTAATATGCGTGGCAAACAGTTGGTGATGCGTCTCAACGAGGTTTGCGACAGCAAACTGAAAGTCCTCGTCGAGAAGAAGGAAACGTTGCAGTTGCTCTCGGATAATACAGATCATTGCATTGAATTCATGCAGAATGCGCTCGAAAAGGGTAGTGATTTTGCCATATTATCCAGCAAAAAATCACTGGTGCGTCATCTGCAGAAACTCAAGTGTCAACGGGCTGATATACCCAATCCTGAGATTCCGGTTAGGATTCAGGTGCAGCTCAATCAGGTCACTGAACTGCAAAAGGTCATCTCACAGCTGGGCATTGTAATTGTCGATGGCAAACCATATCCACCGGCACCCGCGCCCTCACCCAATGGCCCACAACCACCGCCGCCACGTCAGCCACCCAGTCCGAATATGGCGCCTCCGTTGCGTCCCGTCCTGCCGCCAGGCATGCCGGCAGGTCTCTCTCCGAACGGACCGCCAGGCGGCTTTGGCGTACAAAATGGTCCGCCCCTGTATAGCAATGCCGCTGCACAACAGCAATTCAGCAATCTGTCCATGAGTCGCTCCTTTCCAGGCGATGGGTCAGGTAAGGGTATGCTACAATTTAGAGAATTTTTTTAAATAAATATAAGTATATTCTTAGCATATTGTTTACACTCAGCGAAATTTAATTAGGGGCACAGGCTTTTTTCCTTATATTGAAAATATAATTTTTGAAATGTTCTTTAGATTTTCATTAATTATAAGTTGATTAAATAATGGATACAATGTAGAAATGTTTATTAATAGTCTTTCAATCCACTACATTTGATTTGCACCTAAAATATCGATTTGATATTGGATCAAATACTTTTTGAAACCCAAATGGTGGGACTTGAGAGCATTTTACTAACTACATTCTTGCGTATAACTGTATTTAGTTTTGAATTCCAAAATGATTAAAATTATAGATTTTTATTTTTAAATTTATTTTTTTATCTTCAAAATTCTATTTAGTATTTTGTAAGGATAAATATTATCTGCCTCTATTTTGTATTTTGCGTAGTTGTTTTTTTAGGGTCAGTGCAGTTTTCCAACCCTTGTCAAACCGGACGTTGACATTTCACATAAATCCTTAATCCTTAACCCAAAGTCGATAAAAATCAATGAAGTCAATGAATAATTTTTATCATGTAGTGTCTTAAGCTTTGGGCCAAAGTGGGCTAAAAAAACTCAAGCAATCAGTTATTGAGACAGTTAATCAAACAGTCAGCACACACAGTTTTATTTATTTTATTTGTATTTAATTAACTATGAATAATTATTCAGTGCATCTTTTTGCTAAAAAAAAGAAACTTTACAAATATCACATTTATATCAATTTGTGCTTGCAGTGCGATTTGGTGGCATGCCTCCGGTGGGCATGCAGCGTCAGGGTCAGCCACATGTCAGCTCCTCCACACATCCGCAGAATATGGGTACGTTTAACAAATGAACAATGAACGCCTAAAATGTAAATAGTAAACATAACTTTCCCTATTGTATTTATTCCTCTCTTTTTAGACATCAGTTTGCGTGGTCTTTTGAATAATCAGGCGGCGCAGAGCCCAAATGCTCATATGGCCTTCAATGGGCCGCCCAGTTATCCCGGTGGACCGCAGGGCGCACCATCACCGGCCCATCAACAGCAAATGCCACAGATGCGGCCGCATTTTATGCCTGGCCAGCAGAATTTCGGGCAGGGCGGCGGACCCGGCGGAGGCGGCGTCAGAGACACCAACAGCTTCATGAACAGCAGTGCGCGCTTCCAGTCGCAATATCAGCGCATGGCAAGCCATGTCCAACAGCAGGCGGCAGCAGCAGCTGCGATGGCTGGTGCGGGTGGCGGAGGCGGGGGACAGATACCTTCGCCCGGTTCACTGCAACGGCCCCCAATGATGCCCAATCCCATGCAGAATGTAAGCGAATGAGCCAGCGTGAAATATTTTTTATCATTCAGACGTGTTTCCAATTTAGAATTGAAAATGCTTGTTTTTCCTAAAAAAAAAAAGAAGTAATTGCCAGTTACACATTAAAAGTCTGCCAATTTATAAGTCCATTAAATGATTACAACATTAATATAACCTATACCCATTAAAAAATGAAGAAAGAGTATAATATGTTATCGAAGAAAGCATTTTCCAACACATAAATATTCTTGATCTTTGCATCTCACCCAGTTTATTTCATTTTACCAATTTCCGATAGCAGTAATAATAAACAATTGTAAAAGTTTCTTTAAAATCTGATAAAAATCTCTAAGGGGATCTGTTAGTCTCGACTAAAGTATTCGAAATAATAGCATTCAACAATTTTGGTACCGGTTTTATATTATTTCCTCAATTTGAATGACAGTAAAGTATTAAGCCTTAGTTGTTAGCGTATTTTCCAATTGTTAAATTTCATAATTAGTCAACTCGAGCTGAAGTTGTGAAAAACCCAGAGAGTAGAAAAATCTGTGTCTGCGTTGTTATTATTCTGTTTGTCGATATACCAGAGTGCATAATTGTATTTTAGAACATGCCTGTTTCAAACCCAATTATAAATGAATTAATTAAGGTGAGAATAATTGTAAATTCCTTTTCAGGCGTTGGGGTTTCATGGGAGCCAGGCTGGCTTTAACGCTGGTCCGCCGCAAACGTCGCCGCAGCTGAGCAGCGCTATGCATAGCCTGGCGAAGTGGCATATACCACAATCCGCGCAGCAATCAAACAGTGAGTTTTCCGTTGCAGCAACAGCAGTTGCAATTTACATACAGTTTAATTAACATTTCAATTTGTTTTATAGTTTGCCAACAACAAGGGCCGCTTTTGCCCTTCGCCAATGGACGTCAGACATCGGAAAATTTTAAAATCTCATTGAAATCGCCAAATACTCTAAAGAATAGCACACCGCCCAGCAGCGTTAATGTTGGTGGCCCTCCCAGTTTGCCCGCCTTGGGCAATGGGACGACATCGGCCAACAATTTGGCGCAATTAAATGCCGCCGCCCTGGGCCTGGGGCCCGCTGTATCCATACTCTCCAATGTCACATCGACAAATCCAAAGACACCCAGTCCTAGCACACATGAGGTAAGACATCTCAACCTCAATATTATTGTCTGTTTGCTGACCATATTGCTTGTGTTATTTTGGGATTAGAATACCAAGGATTTTACTGAGCCCATTGATAAGGTGCGTGATGATTCCATCAATGATCTGATTGCCACCATTGCAAAATTGGACTCGAATGGTGTGCAGGTTTTGCCAGAGGGACGTACCAAGACCACATCGCCCCAGGTGCACAGCTCAACAGATCTGTCCAATACTCAAGAAGGTAGGCGCCACAATCATATTTCAAGCTATTCACGCTTTGGTCTTGGCTACATTTATTATGGGTGTTTGGGGTGTGTGCGATTTTGTGTGCTGTTGTAGTTGCTGTAGTTGATCTTTTAAGTTTGTTTTCCATAGTAATTGAGGAATTCTTAAACATAGGCATAATAAAAACTATATAAATCTACAAAACTATATGAACAATGTAAATTTAAATATAAGTAGCAAACATTATGTCTGATTCTTTTATTGGTAAACAAACCATTTCAGCGATGCTAATATACGTTAATGATGCATTAACAAAACAGTCAATTTATGTTTACATATTTAAATATTAAAATCGAAATATGTGAGAAGAACAACAGCTTGTTGTAATGTAGTTTATTTAATATGTTCCTCTATGCATTTTATTATAACGTTATTATAGTCTTTTGTTTTAACATTACTTTTGCTGCTGGTTGATATCGATATTCAATTCTCATATAACTTTGCTTTGTTTATTTCTATTTTCAAAACTGCAAACTCGTTTCTCAAAAAAAAAAAAAAAAAAAAATCCCCAAATAATAAAAAAAAAAATCTAAACGCGAAATAAACCAAAACATATAAATTACTAACCAAACAAACAAAAAACATGATATACAAACAAATCAAATAAAAACAACAATACAAAAAAAACACACCCACACCCATTCACGATCCCACACACACACACACAACCACATATGTAAAATGCCAAACCAAAAAACTAATCATATCAGTTAATAATAAAAACGAACAAAAAGACGACCCCAATGAGGATTGGTGTGCCGTGTGCCTGGATGGCGGCGAATTGATGTGCTGCGACAAATGCCCCAAAGTATTCCATCAGAATTGTCACATACCCGCTATTAGTTCGCTGCCGGATGAAAGCGAATCATGGCAGTGTCTGCTTTGTGTCAATCTCAAGGAGCTAACCAAATCCGAATCCAACGATAAACCGCATCCCAACGAGATGAGCAGTGTCGAGCTGCGAATACTGCAACGTATCTGTCTAGAGATGTACTGTCAGTACGAGCAGAGTCTCAACTTCCGCGAACCAGAATCGCCGGCCAACTCACAATACTATGAGATTATTTGCAAGTAAGTAGCCAGCAAATATATATTTATAATTTGCTGATTAAATTAAAATATATTTTTCCCCAAGCCCCATGTCATTGGATGTTATACGCACGCGGCTGGATCCCTCCAGTCCCAATCATTACAAGGATATAGCCGGTTTTGTTTTCGATGTGCGTTTAATCTTCAAGAATACGTATCTCTTCTATCAGGTGAGTGAATCGAGTATTTATTTATGTGTTGTTAACCAATCAATACATTTTGTGTTGCACTTGCCTTCACACAGGAGGATTCGAAAACGTTCAGCAATGCCAAGTATTTGGAGAACTTCTTTGAAGAGCAGCTGGCCAAATGGTTGCCGAACTTTGGCAGCAAGATCGGTGCAAACGGTGCATCCACCTCGAATTCGCCAAGTTTGTTGGCTGCAGCGGCCGGGTCGCCTGCACCAATTGAGAACGGTCGCAAGAGCTGCAGTTCCGCGTCGTTGGCGGACAGTGAAGATGCTTGCTTGCCGGCCAAACGATCGCGTCGCTCGGCGCACGAATAGAACGAACTTTCGCCCGACGAGAAGGGCACAGATGAGCAGCCGCCGGTGGTAGAGGATAATCAAAAGCAACAACAGCGTCAGCAGCAGAATCAGCCGCCAACTGAGGATGAAAAGCAGCAGAGGCAAGAGTCGCACTTTGATGATTTGGAGCTGGAGTTGCCACAGCGACCGCGTAGTTTGGGTAGCAATACGATACAGGAGAGTGCCGACTACGTGCTCCAGCTGCTGCATGCATATGCCGCTGCATTTGGGCTCTAATTCGATTCAGGAGGAACATATCCGTACACACGAACACACGCTCACAAACTACCAAGGCCAGCATTGTTGTTGTAAATTATATATTGGCGCTATTACAACAATTAATATATATACATATATATTCAAGAATTTAGAAAAAAAAACAACAAACTAAGGGCTGGTGTACATTTAGCTATTAATAACCCCCCCCCCCCCCCCCTCCCCCCTCCACACACAGGCAAAAACACTGTAAATAAACGCAAGTCATTTGATATGATTTATTTTGGATTATAATAATGCATGAATAAACTCGATGGTCACGTGAAGAATATCTTTTAGGCTACAGTCTTAAGTGTTGAATATACATATGTAAACAGATAAACCAAGTAGAGATTAAATCTAAGTTTAGTGACAAACTGTACTCCAAATTATGTCATGAAGAGTTTTTTTCCCAAACTCTCTCTCTCCTCTAACCCCATATCTGTTAGAGTTGTATTTACTTTTGTGATAGCGATAAAACAATAAAAAAACAAAAACAAAATGAACAAATTATATCCTAATATGTATATTAATTGCATACCCAATTCATTTCGACATTTCTTTTCTCTTGTTACGTTCGAATGCTATGTACGATATTTATTGCCCATAACATATATCTATATATATGATTTTTTCTTTTCACCCAATCGCTCATTTAAACCGCAAACATTCGTATACTATTTAAGAAGACACTCGTAATAAGTTGCAATTAGAGTTTATAAGTTGAATTGAATCAAACACAAAATATGTATACATATTCATTTATATGCAAAACATATATAATTATCCAATAAGCATAGATATTTTAATGTTGTACGTTTGACGTTTTAGCAATAGTCCACAAATATATATATATGTGTATCTATAGAGAGAAAGAGAGCCGATCAGGCATACAGCCAATCAGTCTACTAGAAATGCCCATTAGCACCATAAATACATAAAAACTACTATAATCCGGAATAAGATTACACACTACTCTCAAATGAATTGGTATTGATGTGTATATGTAAAAGTATCTATGATTTTTATTTGCAATGTCTTTATCCCAATCAGACAAATGCTGTAACCATTTACTTTGTTTATTTTTTAATTTGCATACGATACTGAGATATAAAACTTGAATAGAACACAATTCGCCAACAACGCGAATATTTTTATAGATATTTTAACTACAATATCTCCTAACTGAACTACTCAAAGCTGCAGAAATAAAGCAAATCCTATTGATGTCACACAATAAAAATAAAAATGAAATTGAAATTATATAGATATACTATCGACAGGAAATAACTATATATATATATATAATTGTGCGTATTAATTAGTGGAACATGAATGTGTGCTATCCTATCGAAATTACAGCAATGCAAATGAAAGTGAAATAATATACATATAACATGCTGAAATACCTAAGTATGTTTATGGATGTTGAATATGAAACCATAGAAATTATTTTATCTGTTTTTAGTCTTAAGTTTTACGATAAATATCTACAAAAATAACTAATGGATGTACTACTTACTATCAAGTGGATTTTTAAATAAATTGAAAAAGGTAACATTTCATTTTTCATGTAGAGTCAACTCAAAACTAATCAGAATTCTGTGTGAATCTAAACGGTATTTTCAAATTTCCCCCACAACAATGGAAAATGGGTGGGAAAACTTTAACTTTTTTGGAGAATGTTCTAATTTAACAGGAGTTGCGTTCCTAAAACCCCCTAGACATATCTTAAAACAAGAACTTGATTACTGCGAGAAAGATATTCAATTCTTATTTCCAGCAACAAATGCCATACTAAAAAATCTACTTAAGATGGAATAAAGTAAAAAATAATTTAAGTTCCTAAAATAAAACGCGTTGTCTTTGATTCAAGAATTCCAAATTCCATATGATCTATAAATCAAGAATGACGCTTCTAAATAAAATGATTTGTATGCACTTCAAACGAGTTCTATATTAGTCGTGTTTAACTTTAGTACACCGTACTAAGTGTGTTCTACAAATTTAATGTAAGGAATTCTAGCCCAGTTACTTATTTCTCCAACTGTGGGCACAGCCGAGCAATACCAATAATGTGTAATTTTATATATCAAAGAAGCCATCGTCCCGCATATGTTGCTCTTCGATGTGACCGCTAGGCTACAGTAAAAACCGTTCATCAATCAACGTCTTCTTCGACACATTGCGACGCACCCAGAGACGAAAGATGTGCCGCAATAGCTACAAAGATTAATTGAGAGATGTCAGAAATTCAGAAACATATTATTAAATTACCATATTCAAAGCGCATGCCACAGCGGCAGCCAACAGTAAACTGGAAGATAGAAAATAAATTGAGAGTAGCACAAGCAGTTCGAGCACAAAGATGTTTAAATGATTGCCAAGCAATAGCACACGACTATAGCTCAGGGCATCATCTATATAGAAGGTGCCCTTATCTGTAAGATAAACCATATGTTAGATATATAACTCTGTAATAATTGTACCAATAAACGCACTTTCTGTCAAATAGTTTTCAATCTCACAATTGAAGAGTTTCTCTGGCAAAGATTTCTCTTTAATCACATAATCCATATCCTTAATGGCCTGCAAACAATCGTTATAGTTAATACAGATTATAAGTAAACGATTAACTTACGTGATCAATGAAGGCGCAAAAGAAACGATTGACGCTGGCATAGGCAATGGAGGTGCGCTCCACCTGACCATCAATACTCGAGATTTGCAGATCCTTTTGATAGAGGAGAGTCTGGGACATGCTGCCATTTCGGCTGCGCTGGAAAGGCAACAGCAAGCGCTCCAAATAGATTCTGGCATAAATAAATATGAAGGTGGAATATTACAAATTATTAGGGGCAAAAATTGTATTATCAAATTTAAATCATGATACTTTTTGTTGCTTTTGATAAACTTTTCAGTTTCTGTTTATTGAAAAATGCAGTTACTGAAATTCTCTGTTAGCGAATTATATTATTTCTAGCAATTCTAATAATAACTGAAAATATGGTGACTCAAAACTGGGATTTCAGTCTGTATTTTAAAACTTCTAAAGCACATAGTTTTGTATATTTTTTTAATCTTCGGTTAATTTTTGTAAGGAATTAAACCGTATCTCAATTTCAAATGACAACTTTGGATGGATTCACTGTTCGATTTCGGTTGCGATTCTGAATTTCAATCGGTTTGAGATTTTCTGAATTTATCTATATTTCAATTATAGAAAATATATATATTTTGAGGAATTTTGCATGATCGGAAAACTTTAATTTTTACCCAGTATAGATCAACTTACCGTAGATTACGAGGCGGTAGTATAATATAGGCCTGCTTATCCGAATCGATAAGCAATCCTCTGCGTCCGCACATATTCTGCGCCTCTCGCTGCAGTTGGAGGATCATCGAGGACATGTCCGTGTCTGCAAAGCCATGCGGTGAACGTCCGTGTATATAGTAACCAAAGCCTGGTTCCAATAAGGAGAACAACGATATATTCGCCAAACTGCAGAGATCGACAAATTTCTGCAGAGGATTGACTTGGAGAAGACGGCGCAACAGCAATTGCAGAATATAGGTAACCAAATATACTCCAGATATTAAGCAAGAGCTAAAGCTTAAATCGTTTCTTGTGTAACGCTCCATGAGTTGATGGGCGACGATGACAACAAAAGCTTGAAGTAGACTCGAATATCTTTGGGAAGCACTCAAACGGATCCAAGCATTGGCTGTGAAGAGCACGCGCCAGGCTGAGACACTACTTTCCGCGACATAAGTGCGCACGCTGGAACACATCGAGGAGTTGTCCAGATTCAAGCGCTGACCCTCACCGCAACTGCTCCGTGGCCGCTCCCAATCGATGAGGAACAACTCCAGCTGGCTGCAGCGACGCAGATGAACTGCCAGGAAGACGAATTGCAGCAGACTGGCAGGGTATATAATTAGCGACAGCTGTTGCAGATCGAATGCCTGCAGAGCCAGCAGGAGCAGCGCTGTAACAAGCAGCGCCAGTGCCACATTGGCGGCCAGTTGAAGGAGCAGCTCCAGCAGATTAATTATCTGGCACAGATCCTCACGTCGTCGTCGTCTGAGATTCTGCAAACGCAACACTGCGGCCACCAAAGCCAAACCTAAAAACAAGGGCAGCACCAGCTCCAGCACCAGCTTGGCAGCCACTCCTTGACGCACTTGCTCAATGTGCACCCGCAGACGAAAGGGATAAACTTGACTTAAAGATGCATTGCCAGTGCCTAGCTCAATGTGCCGATACCGTAGTCTCAGAAGAGGTAATCTAATGCGATTCCCTGCCTGAATGCTATAATGTAGTTCCACCTGATCCACATAGCGTAAAGATCTGTACAGCTCCAGCTTGTGGCCATCCTCGTAGCTCGGCAGGGTTTTGTGCTGGCGATTATCTCGCGGCTGTGCTGCGATAAGCTGGAAGCGCTTCACCAGGTGCCATTCCTCTTCTTGGGAACGCTGCAAAGGTACGATAAACAAAAATTTGTTTTGTGTAAGTCGAAGATTGACTTCAA
Organism: Drosophila picticornis; assembly: GCA_035043845.1. Classification (NCBI taxonomy): domain Eukaryota; kingdom Metazoa; phylum Arthropoda; class Insecta; order Diptera; family Drosophilidae; genus Drosophila; species Drosophila picticornis. The sequence goes on from JAWNMR010000362.1 coordinate 4,191,264, forward strand.
ATGTATTCGTAAGTCAAGGGTAAAAAGTGATTAAGATATTTAAATTTATATTCAGTTAAAGTTGATAGATGTTTATGTTCGCCTGAAGCGTATTCTAAGGCAAGTCAGACAATTAAGATATTTAGATTTAGTTAATGTTGATTGAAACTGGACTTAAAACCTATTCTAAAGACAATATATTTAAATTTACATTCATTTCGATGATGGGGGTTGAACTTAAAACGTATTCTAAAGACAAAATTCAGACAATTAACATTACTTAAACTTTAATTTATTAAATGTAGATGGAGGTTAAACCTAGAACGTATTCAAAAACATAACAATATTAATTAACGTTTGAAAATTGTATACAAATTAAAAATACCCGAATATTAACAAAAGTATATATGTGTTTGAATATATTTATATAAATTTATTCTTACCTGATTCTCAGGCGTCAGTGTCTGGATGAGTACAGGCAACTGATGCAGCAGGAACTGATAGTTGCTGCTAAAGTTTAGATACAGATTGATGTAGTTGTCATTAGCCTGCTGATTGGCCACATCTATAAGCTGTTCCAGACTCAGCTGGCAGTTGGTCTCCTCTTGCCGCTGAGCAAAGCTCAAGCTGGGCGCCTTTTCACCTGGACATAGATTTAATTGCTGCAGATTGAAGCGACCCCAGCGGCTTAAGCTGCCTGCCAGATCATAGTTGGTGCTAAAGATTTGCAACCCCCCCGGATTCGCCAACTGAAGTGTGGTCGTCAACAGTTCCTTCGTTATTCTGCCCTTCTTGTAAAACACAAAAGGTTCGAGAGTCTTCAGCTGTTCCCCGGCGTGAGCATATTTCATGACCACATCCGACATCTGAGTGAGCAGAAAGGGACTACAAGGCGAATGCTTGTCCATGGAGTACTCGGAGAGCACACACAGATTCGCCAACTGTTGGCAGGCACTGTCGTTCTTCAGGGCCAGGCAAAAGAACGCCACAAACTTTAGATCACCAAAATGTAATCTCGAATTTTGGTTAAACTTAGTCGTTGCTTGCCAAAAGGCATTATAATGCAAATAGGGACGCAATAAGGTATTGGCTATGCAGTAGTCCTGATAACGAAAATTATAAGCCGGATCACAATTATGGCAATCACTCATGTTGCTGGCAGGATTCGTTTTAGTTAAGAAAATCGCTAAGCTTTGTTGATAACCCGAAGAGATATTTAAATATTGAAAACTGCATTGCGAAGGCGATTGAAAAACCGTTATACAATTATCATTTTGTGGTGTATTTGAATTGTTGCAGATCTCTTCACAAATCGGCCAACGTTTGATTTTCTCAAATATGGATATGTGGCCAACAGGACACTGGCAGCCGAATTCTAAAAAGTTAAAAAGAAAATAGATAAAAAGAAAATAGATTTTTTGCTTAAGCAAGAATTTCAAGATAATTCACTTTAAAACAGGGTAAGGGAGAAAACCTTTTTTTTACACTTATGAATAGAATACTAATTATCTGTAAAAAGTAGGGGGAATCACAATGTGCGTGTGCAAAGAAAGATCAACAGATTGCGTTGAAAATTATTAGTCTTCCCAAGTGTCCGTTTTTTTAAGGGTAGTTTGTGTCTCAAAGACGTGACATGAATGAAAAGATAATCTACAGTTTCATGGCTAAATAATTTTGTATTCCTCTTTTACAACTGTAGGCGTGCGTAAAATATTTGAAAGGTCATAAAACAATAAAAGCAAGCAACTAGACAAACAACCAGAGTCTAGTCAATAAATTACATGCGAATCCTGTTCATTGTTTAAAATATCTTACTGCATGAAAGTACTTTTATATCTGCTTGAGCCATTTCTTTGCCCAGCCTGTATTTTTATGTATTTTCGTTAGCAATGATTACAGTTAACGTAATAAAGTGAGATTTTTGTGGAAGGTTGGTTTCAAAGTAAGCAAATTAATCACAAAGATGTAATCTGGAAAAACTGATATGTTTTTCAATATTTTTAAGGATTACTCGGAGCTCCTCCAATTTTTTTTTTTGTTGTGAAAGTTTAGTGTACTAATGCTCCCTTTCTGTCCTGATTTTAAGTTTTTATTGAATCCATTAAAAATGGTAAAAACGGTTTAAAGTAAACAAGGCTTTGGAAAATATATAAAAGGCGGAAGAAAGTATGTCAGACTCTCCACATTAAAAATATTCCTTATCAGCACTGACAGTCGAGTTAATTTAGGCATGTCCGTCTGTGCGACTACCCATCTTAAAGACTTTAAGATCTAGAGACGTAAAAATTGGAATATGAGTTCTTGTTGCTGCTCCCAAATATGGCAAATATCGATTTTAAAAAACAATAATAGATAAAATGAAAAATAACCTTCAAATAAATATATTTTGTAATTTGACATATTAATATATGAAAAGTGTGCTGAGATAATAATTTCAGCAAGCTTTCTAGGTATTTTAAGGCTGTGTTTAGTGCACCTCGAAATCGAACTGTCTCGATCTTGTTTCTTTTTAAATCACATTGAATATGGGCTTTACCTACCAAAAATATGTGATATTTATGATGTATGCATCATAAATAATGTATGAGTTGTATGTATGGAGTTGTTCGTTTTGCACAAATTTAACCTCATTTCAAATTCACCCGTGCACTTCGGTCTTATTAGGGTACAAAAGCTATATATGGGTATTTAAAATGCAATGTTCACCCCCTTCTGAACACCATGGAGAGAGATTTGTTAAATCAATAGTAGCCTTACTATCCGCTGTGGGTTGCAACTCGTTGATGGTTCCTCGACCTCCATTTGGTCCTCCTCTGTCTTCAGCCTCATTTTTACATGGCGAGCACTCAAAGTAGTTCAAATTGTAAAACTCATTTTTCACACATTTTTCGATATTTTGATAACGAAATGTTTGAACCGTCGGAGTCTGTTTTGTATCCAATTGAGTGCAATTGCTCAATTTAGTAAAAACTATTGCCCACAATAATAAGGGGAAGAACCAATTGAAACAATGGAAGCACATAATATTTGTGTTTATATGTCTGAACTCTCAGTTTTAGTTCTGTACTCAGTGAATTTCGAATGCGAACTGAGTTCAAGCTGGCTGCAATTGCAGGTGAAGCTCGACCAGTAAACAAGTTCCTTGGCCGCATTTATATCGCCTAGATTGTTTGTCAAAAGTTGCTATAGCTACCCAAACTCAACCCTCTTGCATATATACATGTTTATATATTCTCATCCGTCGGTGGCGACGACCGTTTTGAACACTGAGAAAATAATTAAGCATTTTTATACACATGGACAGAAAATCGTATTTTAAGTACTTTTTTTAATATTAGACTGCTAACGGATGAGTTTTTAACACATGTCCATATACATATTTAATTTTGAAATAAAGCAACTAAATATTCTGAGTAAGAGTAAGCATGAAAGTTCTTAAATCAATACGGATATTCTCTGGAAATATAACTTATTAATCTTAAATATAGAATTTAGTGTACAATAAAGCTGTAATTAAAAATAGGAACATTTTGGTTTTATTTCATATATGGTTGTAACATAAACGGTTCATTTTTTGAAGATTATTATCAAGATCAGATTGAACTTAACGGTAATTATTTAGTTCCGCTAATTGAATGTAGGTCAGAATTTTTCGCTAAGTGTGCGGCTGCAAAATGCTCATTACAACTGGTGGTTGAGGGTCCTTTTGGCTTTGTTTATTTCATTGGTGGTCAGCAATGGAAATAAGCTTAATATGGGCGTCACTTGTTACGCCTTTCGCTTTGGATAACATCGCGTGCCAGATGAGTTTTATTTTGCCATATTTGCGTGCTGTAAATTGTGATTAGCTCATTTTTGCTAACTTCATGCTTAAGCCATTTTACTTACGACCTGAATTAATGCTGGCAAATAAACAAAATTCTTTTGGTCCTGCATTAAATAAAATAGTTTGCGGTCTTTTATTCTTGAGGAAAATAAATTTAATTCGCCCGTTGAATAATATTTATTTTCCACTAAAAACATTACATGTAATTAAATTTTAAATTATCTTTTTGACTATGCTATAAATATCGAATGCACTGCCAACGAAAGCTGTAATATTTTATGTTTTATAAAAGAAATAAATATATATTACTGTTCAATACCAACATATACGAACATATACAATAAATTCCCAAACAACGCAGTCGATGTATCGCAAAAGTTATGCATTTGTCAGCAATCGATACATTGTAAATTAGTGTCGTGTCTAGAAACATCGCTTAGCAGCTATTAATCGATATGATGAGTATCAACAATCCCCACTTCCTTGCCGAAGGACAACAGAAATAGTTGGCAGACACATACAATTTTTTCATTTTAATTTCACTAATATAGCTTGGAACTATTTTTCCAACAATTTGGACACCAAGACAAGAGCCGTTAGTGTTTCAAAGATGCGTTGGTGGCGCCAGATCAAATAGATGCAGATGCCGCCGCTGCACAAGCAAAAAGAGTCAATAGCCGAAAAATGAACAATTTGGTAAGTCTGCTGCTGTGTATGTGTGTGCGTATGTGAAGATGTGTGTGTGCATCGTCGGTGGGTGGGTGGTTGGGCGTGTATAGGTGTTGCTGTGCATGTATACGAATTTAACAGACTGTGTGCGAGTTCTGTTAACGTTAATGTGTCTGTGTTTGTGTTTGTTTCTGTATACCCTTTAAGCCGACAGTATTCTAACATTTTGGTTAAATATGTAACGCGTTAATCTTGTTGATAAATATATAAGTTGTGGGATCCAAATAGAAAAATTACTACACCAACGTCGTCATTTATTTATTACTAGTTTTTTATTTGAAATACAGCGAAAGAAGACTAATTCTGCTCTTAAGAAGCAGAACGCAGAGTGGTCCCCCATTTTGAAAAGATATTCTAATGAAATATGTTCTACAACGAAATATTGCTTCAATCCGGATTGGACCACTATATCATATATTATAGTTGTCATAGAAACGAACAGTCGAAAGATCAGAAAACTTATTTGCGTAAAACGATGTTCAGACCAAAGTTGCACAAAATGTATTAATTAATTATTTTTAATATAATAAATATAATAATGTAAATTAATATATTCATCATCAAATCATCGAATTCTCATTACTATACTATATAGCATCTAGAGGAACACTTACTCAATGTGATCTTTGATCTGCCTAAGATAGATGTACTTATATCTCAATAATATATGTATTTATATCATATCATACACATATATATTATTTGTTTCGAAATCCGAACTAAATCAATTTCAAATGAAATTGCAGGATCACGTAAAACACTTTTATCCTGAAAACTACAAATTGGATTTATCGGAGACGATGAAGGCGGCACTATCTAAGGGCCCAGTGGGCGGTGGCGGAGGCGTGGTCAATGCCACAGGCAGCAGCAGCAGTGGCAGCAGCAGCAACAACAGCAATTTATCCAGCTCGATGGGTGCACCATCACTAAGCGATTTGTTGCAGCAACAGCAGCCGAACGCCGGCGTTGGCTACGTGACCGAAAAGCTGTATATGCTGCTACAACTATATCTGCAGAACAAGGGTTGGAATCCAAGTGCCGAGCTGCTGCAGTGCTTCAGCGATCTGAAGGACAATGCAATGCTGCCCAGTGCTGCGTATTTGCAGTCAGTATCCAAAATTCGAATTGTGACTGTCCTATTAAAATTAATCTGTTTTATAGAGTGCTGGCGAATCGATTAACGCTGGACTCGCAGGGCCGTCTGATCCTGCGCGACAATGGCAAGATTGTGTTGCCGTTCGAGCACTTTGCCAATGCTGTTATGCTGAAGCACATGTCTGGACCACATGGCCTCCATCTCAGTGTGGATGCGACGGTGCGTGCGGTGATCGAATCGTACACGATTGGACGGGATCAGTTTGGAATGGAGAAGGAGTTCATTATTGAGGTGGTACAATCGTGTCCGAGTCCCGCTTGTCGCTACTACAAAAATCACATGGGCATCTCCCCAATGCCATTTATGGAGCAACAATATCCGGGTGTGAATACGCCCGATTTTATTCAGCGCTTGTCGCATCTACCACCGAGTGCAGCAGCTGGCAGTGCCACCACAGCAAGTGCTGCTGCTGCTGCGGCGGCGGCGGCAGCTGCTGCTGCTGCGAGTGGTGTGTCCAGTAATAGCAACAATGCTGCAACTGTAGAGATTGATCTGTCCAAGTCGAGTGGCGCAAAGGTACCGCCACAATTGCAGCATTTGACTAAGCAGCAGCAGAGCAGCATTCAATCGCAGTTGTCCCAGATCAGTGCGGCTGCTGTCGCCGCACATCACCAGCAACAACAGCAGCAACAACAACAGCAGCAGCAACAACAACAACAGCAGCAACATCAACAACAACAACAGCAGCAACAACAACAGCAACAACAACAAGCCCAGCAACAACAAGCCCAGGCTCAAGCTCAAGCGAAACATCAGCAGCAACAATTGACGGCAGCCTTGATACAACAACAGAATCGCGTGCTTGCCCAGCAGAGTCTGGAGAAGCTGAGCAATCTGAGCGCCTTGGAGAAACAGCGCGTCTTTGCCCAGCTCGATCCGAAGCATTTTGATCCCATGGCGGTGGCAGCTGCGGCGGCCAATTTGCAAATTCAGGGCATGATGCAGTCGCAAGCAGTCGCCGCCGCAGTTGCCTCCAATCAGCAACAGCAGCAACAACAACAACAACAGCAGCAACCAGCAGCATCTTTGACTGTCAGCAGCAACTCAGCAGCCCTCAGCTCCAGCGTTGGCGCTCAGGTGCATCATGGTCATCATACGCTGCCATCGCCGTCGCAGTCGCCGCACTCTTTGTCCTCCTCGTCCTCCTCGCACTCCTCAATGGATCAGTTAACGCACAAGAATATGGCCGAGTCCTTACGGTGAGTTTCGCATGCTTCATAAAGCATTTGATAAAAATAGGACTCATTTTACGGTGATCAAATTTAAAGCCTCTTCAAAATCTTCGTTATTTAGAAAAATACAAATCTGCAAAATAAAAAAGTTTGTTTCTCATCTGGAAATGTTTTGAAATACTTTTATTTTCCAAATACTAAACGTAGAAAAATTTAACAGATGAAACTTATGTAAATTTTCAACTACATCTTAAGGAATTTTTCTTAGCATATTTGGACTGCAGTTGTAGATATAATCTATTATTTCGCTAACTTATTATTGTTTATTGTCTAGCTCCAATCTGGACTCTATTGAATCGAACAAGGATCTGTTGGCATTGCACAATGGTGCCTGGGCCAGTCAGGATGCGAATCGCATCGATCACATGGGCGTCGGTCAGGACAAGATAGTGCGCATCTTCTCGGAGCTTATGCGCAATATGTCGCGCATGAAGACATACATAAGACCCTCCATGTGCAAGCCCTATGGCAAGCAGAGTGAAAGTCTACAGAAGAGTAAGTGCATCCTGTAAAGATTAATTGATTTTACTTGACTTGAAAGTCTTTTTTTTTTGTTTGCGCACAGCTTTAATGGACACCATACAAATAGTGCAGACGCTGCGTAATTGTTTGCCAGCACCCCATATTCCTGTCTCGTCCTGGAAAAGTGAAAGCGAGGGCGGCAGTGTCAGCGTTGGAGGCGTTGGGGTTGGAGTGGGTGTGGTGCCGCCAGGAATGAACCTAAACACACTCGGTTTGCAGTCCAGTCGCGTGGATAACTTGCACTAAGCAAACCGAAAACTCAAAGATAAATCGCATCTAAAATTACTTTAGGTAATAACTTAATCCTGCGAGTATCCCAACAACAACAACAATACAGTATTTACATAATATATATATATATATATATATATATATAAATTTATATATATATATATATATATAAATTTATATACAGATTATCATCTTCATAGGCTTGGCTCATGGTTTTTCAATTATATCCATATAGTATATATATTATGTGCCATGGTTCAAAAACAAGACTTGATTTCATTTCAATATTTGACTGATTTTGTATAGCTGCAATGAGATTGGCTTAAAGTGTGTTTAGATTAAGTTTTAGCTAACACTTTAAGCTTTCAACGGGCTTGTTAAGATTTATGCGCTTAAGTCTAAGATTAAGATTTCTTGCAAGATTTCGTGGGTTTAATTTATTATTTAATTTGTCGCTCGTTTTATTTACACTTTTGGCATATACAAAATTAACTAAGCATATTAATTCAATTGGCAAAAAGTCTGTGATATTTAAATTATGTTTAACAAGCACAAGCATTAGCAAAAACAAAACAAAAACCCCAAATTAAAATTAATTTATTATTGTGTGCTCTTTTTGTTGCAAACTGCAATTTACTTTGTGCAATATTATATAAAATTGTCCAAAAAACAAAAACTATTCTTAATTGTATCCTTAACCACTTTTGTGCAATTGAAAAAAGCAAACAACTTTCTCACTCATATCAAAAGCGCATAGCATTAAATTCAAGGGCAAAATATGCCCCTCTATACTATGTATTAAATAATAAATAAATATAAATATATACGATCTAAGATAATGCAACATATTATGTAGTAGGAGAGAGTTCAGAGAGGTGCAGGCAAATCGGAGTTGTATTAATTTGTAAGCAGCAGCAGATGGGTTGTATTTCGACTACACACACACACACACACACACACAAACACACACACACAACAAACACATTCGTATGCATAAGCTAAATAATAATATTATATTTTATTCCATGCTAAAAAAAAACATTGAAAATAACCGAAATAACCGATTCTTATCGAGCATACAGTATTATTCAGAAATAAATGACACTTGCAATACCATTAATATTTACCTAGCTAAAATAAATAAATGTAAAAATAATATATAAAAATATATAATTATGTCGCTTTAATCTTTCTAAACAATGATAATCTTTTTAATATATTTTCAAAATTTTCGTTGTTTTCAAATAGCGCTCTCAACTAATAACGTTTAGTTGGCAACGCTGTCGGGGCATGGTTGATATTATTAAATATATCGATGTTCGACGCATCGATTTGCATGCATAAATTGCATGCATATTTCATTTATCGATAAGTGCAATCGATATCAACTTCCCTACCGTCTGTGCTTGAGCACTGCGTTTTTCGTTGATAATTTTTTTTAAAATTAAGTTTTAACGTATTCATTTAGTAATTTATTCGTTTCAAATAATTTCAAAGTGCCCAACAAAGATACCGCAACGTTTTCCTTAACATTTTACGTACTTTTTTGAGCGCGATTTGTGTGAAAAATGTGAAAAACATTGCCGATGGTAATGGTAATTGGAGAACGTTTTTTTTTTCTATTATTTTATCTCCTCTTCCGCTTCGTTTTTTATATGGTGATCTACGTGCTCTTTGTGCTCCTGCTCCCTCTAACCAACCAACCAACTGATGCATGCCCATGTCCAATTGTTGTGTGTGTGTAAAAGAAATATATATGTGAAAAAATTGTATTAAAATTAAAATGCAAATAAAATAATTGAATGAGGTGCAACAACATTAAAAATGATAGCAGACGCTCCCTCTGCTACTCAACACACACACGATGCCGAGCTGGCATATTTTGTTATGCGACGCCGTCAAATTTGTGCGATAATCAACGGCCGCGAACTGTTCGCTTTGCACTCTGCGCAAGGAATTTACAACAACAACAAAAACAATAATGTTTTTCTGTGTGCGCGTTTACAGAATATAAAATACAATGCAATAATGAAATGTGCAACAAAAGCTGAAGCCGTTATACCATATATTAAATGAGCTGGACAATAAACTATTATAAAACAATTGTTACGCAGCATCTCAAAACATATGGCAAAATATACGTAAATACATACATACATATAGACTTATATGTATGTATATGTGTGTGTGCATGTATATGTCCGAAGTCCAATGGGACGTGTTGATAACCATTAATTTATGATTGTGCGTAGATTCGACAAAAATAAACTCGTAATTATGCCGGCTTCAGACTGTAATGTGTAATTGTGTAATTTGTGTATCGGCAAACTGTTGAATGTAATTTACTGCAGTTATCGAGGGTTCATAACCTAGGACACATTTGATAGATAGTGCGCCTCATACATATATACATATATGTATATGTGTATGTGTTTAAAGCAACCATGCATGTAAATTCAGTCGTACGCTAAAATTAAAAATTAAACAAAATGGCAGTTGGTGGAGCACGCAGCTAAAGTTCTTGGGTGTGAGCAGCACCGGACACTCGCTCGCTCACACAGAGAGAGAGAGAGAGAGAGAGCGCGAAAGTTAGAGGGACAGCGAACGAGTGAAGTAGCGAGTGTTTTGTTGCTCTCGCCTATGTGTGTGTGTTTGTCTGTGTGCGATTATGTGTGTTTGTGTGGCTGTGTGTATGTAACAGAGTGTGGAGTAAAAAGATGGAGCACAAGATATAAAAACAAAATGCGAACGTATAAAAACAAGAACAAAACGAAGAGTAAAAAAAACAAAAAATGTTTCACATAGAATTAAACATAATTTTTTATTTGATTTAGTCTGTGTTTGTCTCAATAACAGCAACAGGGGCAGTGAAAAGTAACTGTTGTGTGTGCATGTGTGCGTTTGTGCAAGAAAAACAACACAAATAAAAGAAGAAAGAAAAAAAACGAAGGAAAAAAATTCAGAAATTGATGAAGTGAAGCGAGGCAAACAACAAACAGAAACAGCATAACATAAAGTACGGCGTAAAAATGTTGCAGCTAATGCAAAAATGACCGATGAGCGCAATAAGAGCAGCAGCAACAACAACAATAACAGCAACAACAACAGTAATAGCAGCGGCAGCAGCAGCAGCGATAACAGTGCCAATAACAGCGAGCGCTTAATTGCAGAGGCGGCTGCCAAGTTTTTACTCAAAAATGGTTTAAACGGCACCAATGCAGCAGCCGCAGCGGCCGCTCAACTGTTAACAACAGTAGCTGCAGCTGCTTCTGCTTCTGCCACATTTCAACTGCCTGCCGCACCAGAACTGAAGACACCAACAACAACGGGAACAGTAACAACATCAACTTCTACGTCATCAACAACATTATCAACGACATCCAATGGCATCACGCCCACTTTGTCAGCGCCCTCTAAAACAAACAGCAGCCAAAGCAGCAACAGCAGCAGCAGCCAAAGCAGCAGCAGCTCAAGTCTTCTCACCATGGCGACGGCCTCTGCCACGGCGCTCCTTGCCGCCTCTGCCGCAGCTCCAAAAGCGCCCATCGATGTCATGTCGGGTGTTCTGGATTATAGCTCACTAAATGGTCCAAGTGCTGCCGCTGCTGCCGTTGCGGTTGCCTCAACAACGACGAATAGCAGCAAATTTGGTAACGGCAGCAGCAGTGGCTTTGATATGGGCAGGCATCCGATATCAACGCACAGCAACAACAGCATGCCAGGCTTGGGTGGCCGGCTGCAGTTTTTCAAAGGTAACCACTTCGATATGCGACTCTACACAAATTGTAAATTACACTTTTAAATATGCAACTCCCGCTTAATGTACAGAAAAACCTTGCAGAGACTGACTGCTCTATGCTTTGTTCACAGTTCTTAAGACTGATGAGAGCTTTATGATTGTTTTTTGTACCCAGAAGCGACAAAAAATGGGCAAAATGTATAGTGAAGTGGTGCAAAATTATGTAATAGTCGAAAGGAAGCAGCTACGACCCATATTCAGTTGGGTTGTCTGCCTGTCGTTCCGTCTGCATGTACAAATCAATCTCATGGGCTTTAAGAGCTGGATTCTTAAAATTTGAAATATAATTTCTTGTATACCAAACAAAGATCAAGTAATTGGTTAGCCATAAAAAACACCGTCTTATATTTTATTGATTTATTGTAAAATTTCTTTAAGATCAGATAAGAAACACAGCTACCAAAATGTATTTTTTTCTTGAGCAAACTACATTCACAAAATCTCCCAGCCCATATCTCTCTCGTCTAGAGATTTACAGTTTGTTAATTTTTTAACTTGTTTTCTTCAAATTCTTATTGAAAAATTACTTTATTATAATTGAACTCCATCACTGACCTTATACCAAATGACTGCACTCTGTTCTGAGGCGAACTATCTTATTAGCAATCTGGATTATATTGCCAGCGAACTTTTTGGGAAAATCATATAGTCTAAGCGTTGGTTTATCTGAACAGGACCCAAGTTATCTGATAAGCAAAGTATGGTAAATCTAGTTTTTAAACTGGTCGGCGATATAGATTATTGAAATTAGTTGACGCATTGCCAATTTAAATTTTCCTACATAGCTTGAATTCTGTAAACAACTTTCACACCAGACGAAATTCATAATTTTATTTTCCAGATGGTAAATTCATATTGGAACTGGCACGGGCTAAGGACGGCGATAAGGGTGGTTGGGTGTCGGTACCGCGAAAACCATTTCGGACACCATCAGCGGCGACATCGGCGACGGTGACGCCTACATCGGCCGTGACAACAACGTATCCAAAGAACGAGAATTCAACATCGCTAAGCTGTAAGTGCTATGCACATAATTATTCTACAAATGTATATTTATCTAATGTGGCTTTGCAGTTTCGGATGATAATAGCTCCATACAGTCATCGCCGTGGCAACGTGACCAGCCCTGGAAGCAGACGCGACCGCGTCGTGGCATCTCCAAAGAACTGTCGCTCTACTACCAGCGTCCTCGCCACAATGTGGTCCTTAGCCAAAGTGCGCGACAGGCAGCGGCGCGAAAGCGACGACGTCCCTACGAGCCAACGCTTGCTATCGACGATCCACTGGCGATTTTTGAGCGCATCCAAACGCTAGAGAATGGCGATGAGACGCTTAAAGCTATAGAAACGCCGGAGCAGCAGCAGCAGTCAGATAATGAAACAAAAGTTGAGCCTCAAGCGATTAAAGTGGACGGGGATGATGAGGCTGATGAGATCAAGACAGAGCCGGAGACAAAAACGTGTCCGGATGATGATAGCAAGGATGAGCTTAAAGCTGAAGCGACTGTGGAGAAAATGAACACGAGTGAGGATGAGGATGCCATGTCCGTTACAGTGGATGATGCGACACCAACGACAGCCAGCTTGCTCAACGGCAATTCGAGCGAGCTGAATGGCGATCTCAAGTATGAGAAGGAGGCTGTAAGCGAGATGAGCACAAGGACGACAACATCAGCGACGACAGCAACGGCAGCAACAAAAACAACAACAAACATAAGACTTAAAAAGCAGAAACCCAGAGCAAAGCTCAATAGCATCATACAGAAACTAATCGATGGCGTTCCCGCACGCCTCGAGCAATTGTCCAAGACACCAGCAACGACGGCGGCAACAGCAGCAGCATCAGCATCATCGTCATCAACAGCGCCAACGTCAACAGCAGAACGTAACAGCAGCAGTAGCGGTGGCGGAGCCATCGGTAGTCTAAGTCACTCCTTGACACACAAGGTATGCACCGAATTAATACAAATGAATGTGATGAGCTTTATGTAATGAAATGTTTAGCGTTTGTAGTTGAGTTTCATATAGTTTTGTATCTTATTTTGTAAACCAAACTTAACAAATTTGGTATCGGTAACAAGCTGCAAATCTCTGCACGAGATGGCTAAGCCGCATGTTTTCAGCTTAATATGCGTGCCTGGTGAAGGCAACTGCAAAGCTGATGAGCTTGCTAGAAAAGGCACTGTTTACCCCCTCTCACGGATATGGAAGGCAAATGTACGCCTCTGGCCAAATGTAAGCTCAAAATCAGGGTAGAAAATGGACGTAGGCCAAATGACAAATGGTCAAACCTGGCCCACTTTAAGCACAAAACACAATAGATAGCTGTGTAATATTTGCCGCAATAATCCGGCCACTGCTTAATCGGGATTCATCCCCACAGACTGCACTTGCCAAGATAAGACCAGTCATCCTGGGAAGCTCCTTTTTAACAAATCTATCACCGTTTGCGATTGTGATTTTATAAACGCAACGGGCTAGGGCACTCTAAGTCGACTCTCTGGTCGGCAAGCGTCTAATCTGATATATGTCGAATATGGTCTGTAACGAGCTTTGTATTCATATGTATTTCTTAAACTTATAAAATATATCAGTCTATAATCGATTCCTAGCAACAAAGAGGTTCAAGATTATTTGTCAGAGAAAAAATTGATCAAAACTGTTTTTGAAATTATCTTTCTAATATGTTGATATGAGCTCTTAAAGCTGGAAGTTCGATCTAATCGAATTAGTATAGTAATAAGACCAAATGTTGAGAGCATCAATCTTTTCAAAGTCAACAATTAAAAGTTTTATTATGCATTATCATTATCATTCATTGTCAATTCGACCCCATTATATTTAAATCTTAATTAGTTCTCGTTGATCTTTGTTTTTTAGGTCTCGCCGCCATCGTCGGCAGCGGCTGCTAGCCGTCTAGTCGAATATCATCATCAGTCGCCGCGCAAGCGAATACTGCGTGAATTCGAAAAGGTATCGCTGGAGGATAACAATGGTTGTATTAACAATGGCAGCGGTGGCGGAGGAGGCGGAGGCGGCGGTATTGGTTGTGGTGGTGGTGGCAGTCTCAGTGGTAGTGGTGGCGCTGGTGGTAAACGAAGTCGCGCCAAAGGTGGCGGCAGCAATAGCAGTACATTAATAAGCAGCACACTGGCCAGCAAAGCAGCGATGCCAATGAATCTGGCGCCGCCGCAGGCCAAAGTGATGCTGACCACGCCCCCCACCACAACAACAACGACAGCAACAGGAGCAGCTGCAACTGGTACACAAGCAACGCAGCAGCCGACACGACTGAATAGCTCATATAGCATACACTCGCTGCTGGGCGGCAGCGGTGGAAGCAGTAGCAGTAGCGGCAGCAAAAAGAGTCACGATCAGCCGGCGACGATAATCAGCAATGTGCATCATTCGCACCATCATTCGCATCATCATCAGCATCATCATGGCTTGTATGGCAGCAGCAGCAGCTCCTCGAACTATCCTCGAGCTTTGCTCCACTCCCCGAAATCACCGGAAATTGGCGGCAGCGGCAGCAATGGCGGCAAATCGCCATCGCATGCGGCCAGCAAGAAGCAACGTTCGCCGCCATATGCCGCCGCTGCTGGGTCACCGCTGCCCATCGACTATGGGCGGCGCACGCCCCCAGAGAGCAGCTATAAGCTAGCCCAGCAGCTGCAGCAACAGCATCATTCCTTTTATGCGCCCTATGTTGGCGCTGGCATTCCACAGACTGCTAGCGGTGGCGGTGGCACACGGGATCTGTTATCGCCGCCGCGTTCATCAAGCGCCTCGCCAGCTGCTGCTGGTGGTGCTGGGAACACGCCGCATCGCACCGTGCCCAAGAAGACTGCATCGATACGACGCGAGTTTGCTTCGCCGACAACCAGCTGCAATAGCAATAATAGCAATACAAGTTGCCCTTCGCCCAGCGAGCGCAGCAGCACATCCTCCCCAGAGCAGCGACGCCATCTCCAGCAACTTCAGCGTGCCTCGCCAAGCGCACAAGCTGCAGCGGCACAAGCTGCTGCTGCCGCTGCTGCTGCCGCAGCTGCTGTCGGGTCACCCTTGCACTATTATATGTATCCGCCAACGGCGGCGGCGTCGCAATTAAATGGTGGCGGCACAGCCAGTCCCACGCCGACGACAAGCAGTGCAGCGGTTGCAGCAGCTGCTGCCGCTGCCGCTGCAGCTGCATACATTCCATCGGTAGTGTCGCCGTCGTTCTACCATCCATACATATCGACGCTTGCGGCGCTGCGACACAATCCGTTGTGGGTACAGCATTATCAGGCGGGCGCTGCGTCGCTGTTGCCTCCACCACCGCCACCGCCGCCGCAGCAGCCGCCACAGCAGCATTCGCATCCGCATCCACATACGCATTCGAGCAGCGGTGGAGCGGTGGCTCGACTATCGCCACAATCGCCGTATCATCCTTTTGGCTATAATGGTGTGAGTGCTGCGGCTGTTGCTGCTGCCGCGGCCGCGGCGGCTTCAGCATTTGGCCAGCCATCGCCGTCGACAACGAATCCTGCGCATATGGGACATGTGCATGCGGGAGTGCATCCGGTTGCGCATCATAATCATACGCCGCCCACACATTTGGCCGAGCATCGAACGCACACGCCAAAACTGACTGATACTTGTACTGACCAAATGTTGTCAACAAATGCTGCAGCGTCGTCGTCGTCATCGTCGTCGTCCAGTCATCATCGCACCACCACCACCAGCACCACCACGACCAACATTTCCGTCTCCAGCGCCAGTGCACCAATTGGTGGTGGCATCGGCGGTGCAAGCGGCAGCCTCGCCACCTCAGTACAATCCGCAATGTTTCAAAATAGTAGTCTAAGAAATGAACTAAGTTCAGGTAAAGTACAAATTGCACTTTTAAATGCCAAATAATAACTAATTTAAATAATACTCATCTTTTACAGACTTACCATTGAATTTGTCAAAACACTGAGAGACCCTCACATGTTCCCTTGTACCACCAACACCACCACCACTAAACCCCAGCCCAGCGCTTCCTTTCCAGTGTCTGGGCAGCCCTCGAGTTAAGTACATTACTGCACTAGTAGAGCTTAAGAAGACGACATTCAAATCACACACACACACACACAACACACACATAACTATCGGATAAGATTAGCTGATATTTTAGTTGTAACTCAATTGTTTTTCATTAAGCTAGCTAGGGTTTTTATTGTAAGACCGAGACAATTAAAAAAAAAAAACTTCGAGTTTTTCCTAAAAAAAAAAGAAAAGAAAATCCAATTTTAGAAAGTTTTCAAACCCGTTCCATAACTATTTATGCAATCAGTTAAGAATATAAAAAACCAACAAGGCATGTATTTTTGGCCAACATATTCACTAACCAATCTTTGGAGTAAAATATACATATATTTTATTTAATCTTTTTATTCAAATTCCCATAAGATGCACGTCTTGAAGAATCTCAAAAAATATATTTAAAGACCCGTATTTCAATGTTCATTGAGATATCGGTCCTTAGATCATTTTTTTTTTTATCAAAACATTTCCTTGAAACAGACTGAACTTAAAATTTTTTTAGAGAGAAGAAAAATAAAAAAAAATTTAACATAGACCACTGCATCTTAATTTTTATATGTATGTGTGTGTTATGTAACGAAACATTTTGAAAAAAAACAAAAACAAAAAAAAAAACGAAAAAAAATAAATCAGATTTTTTATATAGAATGCGTGTGCCTTTCAACATGAAAATAAAACTAGGGATTTATAAAAAGTAAAAAAGGAGAGAAATGTACTACGAAACGTCTACTTACAAATTGAAACATTCACACATAAAGTAAAAACTTTTCAAACAATATGTTATTCTAAAATGCATACCTAAATGGTATACAAAGCAAAACGAGAGAGGTCCAATTACCAGATGCGAATAGTGAATGATTGACGATCGATTTTGTATTAAATCAGAGCCATACGCAAGAGAAATAAGAAATCACCATTGCAAAAATTTGATACAGCAAACATTTACTTAACAATAATAATAATATAGACATATTTACCTTTTTTGCAAGTTTCGAAATGTGTTTAGTCTAAGTAATTTCATTAAATATTAAATGGAAATATAGTAAAATATTTTAAAGTACAATACTTATTTATTTTACCATGTTTTCATTTGAATTATATTAAAAAATAATCTTGAACAATTTTAAACAATCAAAGCTGAAATTTAATTGAATGGTTTAAAATTCACTTAGAATTGTCCAGATTTTCTTAATTTTAAACTGTTTAATTAAATATTTACTTAGACAGTTTCGATATATGGCTCAGCTTAATACAAAAACGTCAATATAAGCTACAAAAAAATATAAAAAACTAATTCAAATTGCAAAAAAAAAAAATGTACAAAAAGAACGCTACGTCTACATATACAGCAAATATTTACAAAAAAACACACAGACCTAAATTTCGTACAACTGAAACAAATACAAATAAACGAAAATAATATAAATTCCTAAAAAGTAAAAAAAGACAAAAAAATATTTCTCATATTTTCTAAATTATTTATGTAATACAAAAATGACTATTTATATGTTATGCTATAAGTAAAAATAGTTGTAATTTTTGTAAATACAGTATTTTTACACCGACAACAATGTAACAACAACAAAAAACAAAACAAAAGCAACAAATGAGTAAAAACAAAAAATAACCCATATATTTAATATAAACTATTTTTATTAAAGGATATTAATTTGATACACTACTGACGTATACACAATAATAAAATCTAAACGATTCCATAACCTAAATATTTCCCCGATTTACCGTTAACCTTTTTATAGTTAGCGTTAAAAAAAAAACAAAAACAAAATAAAAAAAGAAAGAAGAAAATGAATGCAAACAGCGAAAAGCAAAACATGAAGAGAAAATCAAATTTCCACGAATATTAATTCCGTCTAGGCTTTATAAATTTGTATTACGATATATATTTCTCGGTACTGTGTACACAAGGTTTTTGTTTTCATTTAATCATCATCCGTTTGTTTATATATATTTATATGTAGAACGCTGGCAACGTTTTTTAACAGTGTACTGTGTGCATTAAAGAGACGCTGTTTGGCAAAGGTTTCAAACACTTAGAGCCGCGAACCTAACTGAAAAACGCGCGATAGGGTTATGTAATATAGTACACACATATATATATATATATATGTATATATATATATATATATATACATATGCTGCGTCGTCTATGGTAATGAGATGAGTGTAAAGTTAAACGGAAACGAAACTAGTTTTAAACAAATAATATATTTTATATACGTACATAAAACTGAAACTGAATTATTGATGTCAAATAAAAATTTATACTAAATGAGTTCTATAATGTTTTTATTCAATTAAAATTTCTGTTTAGATCACATCTGCAAAACGTATCTTTAAAAGTGTATCCTTATGTTCTTTGGAAAGTACAGGGACAATTTCCAAATAAATTGTTCGGCCCAAGAATCGTTAGGATCCGCCATGAATTGATAGAGTTATGAGCGATTTTCTGTTTAATAAAAGTATTTGTCAAGGGACTTTCGTCCCTATTATTCACCTCTATATTTCTTTGGTCCAAAGGATATCCGATTAGTCCACGAAATATTCAAGTTAGTTGTGAATTTTAAGTTTTTTTTCTACTTGTGTTTTTATTTGGAAAATGTTCTCGAATATTGGAAACTCTGAAAGGTTAATCGGTCA
Source organism: Drosophila picticornis (assembly GCA_035043845.1). Classification (NCBI taxonomy): domain Eukaryota; kingdom Metazoa; phylum Arthropoda; class Insecta; order Diptera; family Drosophilidae; genus Drosophila; species Drosophila picticornis. The sequence continues at coordinate 4,210,468 of JAWNMR010000362.1, forward strand.
TCCTTATATGGCCGAGCTACAGCTGAAAAACGGCAGCCCTTTAAAAAAAAGATAACTATCTCTCTCTGAATTCTGTAAAGACTGATGGATTATCTCTATGGAACTGCATGTAAGGATTATGGGTGAATCCCAAGACTAATTTAAAGGGCAACTATGACTCATTTACCTATCGTATAATGCTTTTAAATTTATCTTTTTATGTCACAATTTAATTGTGTTTATAAAGGTCTTACTGCAAGATTTCATAAGTTCAACTAAACAGTTTGTGCCAGGATGTCATATATATAAGAAAGAAAACAAACACAATCTGGTGTTGCATACAGTTTATCCGTAGAAGCACATTTTTATTTATTTTCTCTTTAATTGTATCTTTCGACTAATATATACATCACTCATAATATATGTCGAATGGTATATGCATAGTTTTATGAATTACCCGGCGTATTTAATAATTTTTTTTGTTTGTTTTTCTTTTTCTATTTTAACTTGTTTTGATGTATGTATGTATATATGTAAGATGTTTCTTTTAATTGCTCTTATCATCCAGCCACGCATGAAGTACGGTATAAAGATATAAACATAATATTACAATAAACCATAAAACACAAAAGATGTTTTCCTTTTTCGGTTGTCAGCCGACAAAATTGGAGTACATAAGACCCGTATAATAGGTATAATCAACTTATTAGATACGAAAAATGTTACGCGCTTAAATTAAAGATATATAATAATAGGATACATTCATAATAATTTGTAAAGGTAAGTGTATGTATGGGTGTATGTGTGTATGTGTGGAGCAAAAAAATCAAAACCAAAAACCAAAAACTAGAAAACATTTTTATACCAGTTGGAAATCAAACATTACAAAAAAATAAATTTACAATAGGGAACAGAAAAAACATAATAATATTGGAGCATTTGTTTGCAGAACATAATGGCTGTCTATATGTAAAGTATATAAATTGTGTGTTTGTGCTGCGTGTGAGAGTGTGTGTGTGTGTGTTTCTGTATGTTGGCCTAATGTAGTGAACACATAGTTTTGAACTCGGTTTGTATTATATATGAACAAAAATTGTACTACGCCTCGTCCGGAAAACGGAAAACACAGAGAAATGTTTGACAGAAACATAAACAGTAGCTACAATTGTAAGGGTGTGGGAGAAGTGTGTGTGTGTGGGTGTGATTCTGTTTTTGTATCTCGAAAAAAATTATCTGGTTGTTGTTATTTGTCTGTAGTCGTTCATTGTTTGTTGTTTTTCGAAAAATTGTGCGAGGCCCAATTGAGTGAGGTCTTCCACGAATTGGCCAAAGCTTCGCTGAATTTCGCCTGGAAATGTTTGCGCGCATTCTCCTCCGTGTAGTCCAGCACCTGGTTATAAAATGAATAATAACATGTTATTTTACATTTCTATATTCTTATTTTTTTAAATAAACACTTCAACAATATAGCCATTATGATCAAATATGATCATAAATTAGTTAGCATTTAAAAAAAAAAAAATGAATGAATCAATTTTGTAGAAATTCTTAGTAAAAAATAAAACAATAGTAATAAAATTAAAAAACAATAACTTTATTTAAAATTACTAAATTATTCATGATAATAAATTTTTCTTTGTGTAAATGCTTTTCAGCCAAGGATCTACTACAAGGACCACTACGGATGTTTTGAGTTTATACAAACAACAATCAATCAGATAAGCTATGTAATGATAATGATGTAGGATATTGCTTACCAAAGTCTCACGTAAATAGTTTAGATCCTTTTCTGAGGACAGTTCCGGCAGTCCCGTTGAAATCATCATTGAGAACAGCGATAAAATAAGGCAGCCGTGTTTACGTAAAATTAAAAAGGCCTAAAATTGAGTATAACAAAAAAAAAAAAATTTTTGAAATGGGATTTCCATTAAATTGAAGGTCTCTGTTGCAACTTACGCGTTCGCACAAGTTCTGAAAATAACAAAATTCCTTTGCCTCACGATCAATGCATCCCTTGTTGATAACATAGACAAAGTCGTGGGTTAGCACAAAAGGAACACGTTCACGCCGTACACCAAACTTCTCCTTAAAATGGCCCAGAATATGGCCAAAATCGATGTGGAAAAGCTGTACAAACAAACCACGCATAAGTGACATAAGTGAAGAGGCAATTTTGTCAAATTTAACTAACCTGTCCATTACGCTTGACCATTATGTTATCCGAATGACGATCGGCAACGCCGAGAACATAGGTTGCAACACAGTAGCCGGCACAGCTGAGCGTAAACTCTTTAATGGCCTTTTTGAGTTTCTCGGGCGCCTTGTTGTGCTCCTTGAGCCAACTGTAAAGGGAACCCTTTTTAAATGGTGAAGTCGCCGAAAACATACCCTTCTCCTTTTGTATGTTGGCAATTGTCTCCGCATGTCGAACCACCTCGATCATGCCCAACCTCTGCTCCATGCTGATGCAATTGTAGATGTTCATGCGTAAATCCATTCTAGTGGTTAAACAAATATATTTTTAGTTAAGTCCGATTGAAATTTTGAATCGGAATCAGATTTTAAATTAAAATTACTAATATTGTTTACCACGCAAATACCACATCGGAATCAAGCCATTGTGGGAGAAATAGTCGATTCTGTTACTTAGATATTTGTGTTTCGAAATGGTATTCCAGAAGTTATATTCACAATTTCAAGTCTCCACATACAAAAGGACAGACAGAATCAACTTGGTTAGTGATGCGGATCACAATATATATATTTTATGGGGTTACAGATGTTCTCTCTTGCCAAATTTTGATACCTATTTATCCCATATCGAATGGGTTCATATTCACTATTTCAATTCGTACAATTTCACTACACATTTAAAATACCGACCGAGCTGTATAATATATATGTTGATCTATGTCCGACTTTTAGGTTCTCCTTGGGTTTTTTGTTTTTATAGTATCTTTGAAAATATACTGTAATTTGTACCGGAAGTTTTATACTTTTTGAACCAGAACCGGAATTCGAACCTAAATTAGTTTTGGTTTGAAACCCTGCTTGGATTAATATGAGTACAGTTTGAAGTGTTAAACTAATAGTGATAACAATAATTAAACGCACCCTTCGCGTTTCCATAACTGATCCATAACGCGCAGCATTTGCAAGGTGAGCATATCCTGGCGCAGATCATCACCATTTTTGAATATGATATACACATCGCTGGCGGTCTGATCGATGTTCTCGAAGACGACCCATAACGGTCGCATCTTGCTGTCCATCACCTTGCATTTGTCGGGCGTGACGCGACTGCATCTGAAGCTTGGATTCAATGGATTTTGGATGTTCTGGAAGGCGCCGTTGTTGTGCTCGTTGTGCAGAAACTTTTGCAGCTCATTGCGCACCTTCTCCTTGCTGCCCTTCTTCGCTATCACCGAACCCTGCTTCAGCTTCTCCAGCACTTCGAGCTGCTTCCGCAACGGTTTCACATGCTGCTTGCAACCCTTGAGATACGCCTCCAGCAGTAATCCGAATCGTGTCTGCATGCAAGGCGTATGCATTTCGGAGCGCAGATGCCAGAAGAAATAGTGTCCAATGCGTTGATTGCGCAACGAGCGCTCCAGCAAAAATATAACCAGATCGTTCTCCAAATACGATTCATGCTTGATCGCCTGCATCAGCTGCAGCAGATACAGCAACAGATCTTCGTCTCTGTATGTAGTGCACTTAGTGATATATATATGTATATTTTAAAGTTGAACTCACTTTAGGTAGTGCAGACATTTGATGGCAAATCGACGCACAGCCGGATCCGGATAGGCGTAGTCCAGCAACTCCAACGAGCGTTCGATGGCGATGAGTGGCCACTGCTTGAGGAGATACCAAATGTCAGCAACATCATCGCGCTCATTCCAATAGACGCAGTGCAGCAGCACGGACAGCTCCTCCGGAAATTCGCGTAATATTTCGTTTCTGTAAATTGGCAACAATTAGTATTCGATATGGAATAGAATTGAAAGGCGTCCACTCACTTGCGTTCCCAGATGATGTTGCGATCCTGATCGACCATTTCGTAGATTTTATCTTTGCCCGAATAGTTGGCCAGCAGAATGCTCAGGTCTCGCAACTGTTTCTCCGGATCCACCATTTGCTGTTGCTTATCGCGATTCGCTCGCGCCCGATCCGCGGCATATTGCAACACATCATCCTCGCTGGGATAGCAGACTTGCGTGTGCTCAATCTCGCTGCTGCCCTGATGGAATTGCAGATGGACTACGGCACACTCGTCTTTGCGCGGATTTGACTCAACGGTGCCCAGCGGGTAGAAAACATCATCCGATTGTATATCATCTGCATAGGTCCAGGTGTACAGGGTCTGGCGACCATTCCGCAACTGATGCTTATAGTCGAAAAGCGTTGTATTGACCCATGCCAAGGGATTATTGTTGTAGTAGACATCCTTAAAGGTGCTGCTGTTGGTGTTCGAGGACTTCTTCGAGCGCGACATTTTCGTCACCTCAAAGACCACAATGCAGAGTCGTGTCATGCGTGGCAAATTATGCATTTGTATATCGAATGCCAAATCATTGTCTTCAAATGTAAAATCCAATGAGTTGCCTGTGCTCGAAGCATCCACACTGCGCTGGGCGCACAACTTACGATCGCCATGATAAAGTCCCAAATGGACGCCCACCTTAAAAGCGCGCGCCGGATCAAAGTTCACATTGGTCACGCCGTGCAAGGTGACCGTAAAATTCTGCGCTTGCAAATCCCAAAGCATTGCAATCGATTTCTCCATAACAATTTGACGTTCCGGCTTTGGGGGACGTTTCAGACTTAGATTCTGCTGCTCGTTGTAATGATTGATGTACGCATCGAGACGGATGACGGGCTGGAGAACAACATTGGGCACCGCCGCATCGGAGAGCATCTCTTGGATGTAGAGGAACTGTATCAGCGGATGATCTCCAAACAGATACTCATCCCGCCCGCTCACCTTGAGTATATAGTCGTTGGCGCGATCATTGATCTTGATCTGTGAACGATACATTTTCTGCAGCGTGCTCTCAATTAAACTCAGTGGAGTGTCATGCTCCAAGACGGAGAGCGTAAATGCGCTCAGATCGTTTTCGTTCTTTACGGTGATGAGGAATGCCGATGTTGGATGTCGTTGCCGTATCAACTCTGGCATTTGTGTCGAGTTACCCAATCGCAGCGGATGCTCGTATAATAATCGCTGTTGCCAGGTGTATTTCGTGCGTTCCACCTTGATGCCATCGCATATAACGTTGACCTTGCTACGAAAATATTCCACCTCCGGTGTACCGTGGCTATTCTGATGATCGAAGGATTTGCCAATAATGTCGCTGACCATTTTCGTTAATTCATAATCGCTGGAAAATGTGGTGGTATCAGTGCGTTCACCCAAGTTGAGTAGACCAAAATACGGTTGGACCTCAATGAGTCGCTTCGTCTCATCCGTATACGCTTCGATGGTGTAGTGCGAGATGCCGTTAACCTGATAATCACACGCATCCTTGAGCAGATAGCCCAAAGGTTGCACTTTGCCCAGAGCCACCATTTCAGCCTTCACCTCCCGTATGGTTGCCGTCGACTTAGCGCGCAACTGCAGCGCAACCCCGTTGGGCATCAGGCAGGTGAGATCCACAATATCGGGCGGATCATATTTCCAGAGATATGTCGAGAAGCACATGGCGGCGGTCACATGCGGCGGCTGGCAGGATGCGTATTGTATTTCGCACATCTTTAATTGTTATTTATATATATATATGTATATATCTTAATTATTATTTATTTATATTTAATTTTTCTCTCTTCTCTTTGCTGCTACGGTTTGTCTTTTAATCGTTGCATGCAGTTTCGGTTTTTTTTTTAATCCTTGTTACTAGCAGACTTCGTTTTCGTTCGTGTTTTTGTTGTTGTTGCTGTTGTAGTTGGTACATATTGTTGTTGTTGGTTTTAGTGTTGATTTTGTTCCGCTTCAAGTCAATGACTCAATTTTTAACCATGGCGAACTGTGTGTAGAAAAACAATCAAAATGTGGTGCCTGTTAGTTTACAAGAGCAATAACAAGATTGGCAAAAAAAAATAATAAGATGGCGACGATTTGGGAATAGATGTTTGCATAGAGTATTCCTGGCAAACTACATTGAATGCTCGATTACTTGGAATTTGTTTTTCTTTTTATTTTAGACGACGCATTGGAACAATAAAAGTTTTAAGAGCTTTATAAATATAGTTACATTTAAAACTTGTTTAAGTCGTGACACGAAGCGTACTCTTTAGCATACGACCACTGTAATTGTGAAATACTTCGAATTATTTGAAAACCCGTAAAAATATACAAATTTTTGGCCATTAATAAATTATAAAAATCACTTGTTATTAATCGCAAGCACAATATGAAAGGATCTTACTGACCAGATTCGCACATTACTAACAAAAAAATATTTGCCAGATGGGTTGAGCTTGTAAAAAATAACATTGACTTTTATTTTGTTAGCGTGAATCATACAGTGCAATTTAATGCGGGAGGTGAAGAGGTGAGAGCCGTGTCAATGGCAAACAAGTAAAAAGCAAAAAAAAATGAGAAAAAACGTGAGCGCATGTGGAAGTTGGCATACTCTATTTGTGAGCATTTACGCCCGCACTTTTTTTTGGCTCAAGAGCGATAGGACAACATTTGATCAATGGCTCTCTCTCTTTGACTCTTGGTCGCTAGAACCAGAATCAGTCGTTGGCGCCGACCGAAGTAAGAAAGTTCGTTTTTCTATTATTTTCACTGAATTCCACAAAATATTTTTGTTTACTTAAATCAAATTTTGCGCATTCCATACAATCAAACATTTTGTGCATTTGGACAAGCAAAATTTAAATGTTGCAAAAGCAATCAAAAATTCGTTGTACTCTCACGTTTAGGGTATAGGAGGTACATTAATTTACGCGGCACGGCCTTTGCCACCTATGTCTCATCTCTAATTGAAAGACGAGCTTGGAAAAAGCGTCTTCTCAAATTTTTACAAATTGCTTTTTATTTTTGCAAATCACAATATCAAAACTTTTCCATTCGTTTTTATTGTTGTGTTTATTACCGAGTCTATCTCACACACGCGCATACATACATACATATGTATTTTTTTTTTTGGGTGTGTGCTGTGCAAGCTTCTCTCTGCTGTGTTGTTGTTTTTAACCTTCTACGTCTGCTCGCCCGAAGTTGGACTGATTGCAAGACACTACCTCAGGCACAAAGAACACAATGAAACCGTTAAAATTAATTATTAAATTTGTTGTAACTCGATTCGTCCGTTTTATTTTTTTCCCTTCCTGTTTACTTGTTGAAAGAGCTCCAGTGCTGTATAACTGATATTTAGTACAATGATGCAGCGCTGTACAATCGAGACTATAAATAGCAAAAACAAACTTAACGAAACGATGACTTGGTTTCGCCAGCCCTGGCACGAAGGTAAACAAACAAAGTGAAAATTTCGCGAGTTAAAACGGCAAAATATTTGTAAAAAGGGCGCTAAAAATATGTTAAACATGTGCAGCAATAAATAATTCATTTGTATGGTGAATAAAGTGCGTCGAGCGCTTTATATGACTAAAATATGAACCATAATGATGACTCCGATGAGGGTGAGTAAAATCACTAGCTATAAAATTTGCGCACACACACACACACAACATACATAAGCAGATGTTTCACTTCAAACAACCAAATAAAAGTCGCAACAAAATATTTTCTGCGTGAGCTGCTAATCAGTGATGCCAACTATCGCCTGTCAAAACTAGCTGAAACATAAATAAATAAGAAAAAAAACCGATTAATTTTCGCTCAACTGTGCAATTATGACTATTAAAAATCCTTGTTTCTTAACTTTGAAATTACTACTACTGGTACAAAATGGATGCAATTTCTGTTGATGACTATTCAAAATAATTGATTTGGTTTAACAAACGGTCAAATTGGCAACACTGTGTGTATTTGCTCTGGTAGTGGTAAAAGTCAATAAAGGAGCGCGTGCACAGGGTGGTTCGTCAAATGTGACGGTTGGGCGCGCAAAACAGAATATTTGAATGTAATGTGAATAAACAATTAATTGCAGTTGGAAAGTACGACTTGGTATCACTTGATATGTGCATATTATTTACTGCGCGTAAGTCGACAATTTGAGTGTGTACACGACTAGGCGGTACCCTGCACTTAATTTTAGAATGTGTGTAGTATATAGTAAAATTCAGCTATATTTCGGTAGAAAATAAGATATAACTTTTAACTATTAATAGAATTGTTATTATGTTCAATAGTTTTTATATTAAAAATAATATTTTTTGTTTGTAATTCCGAAAAATTTCTTGAGAAACGTAGTTTTTTTTTGGTGTTGCATGGCACTGGACATTTTCAGACCACCCCGTTTAATGAGCATTTTGAATGGGTATTAAGCTGGCCGCTGTCCATGGACTACCCTACACGATGTAATGATGTGCAACAGTTGTCCCTTGATTTGTGTGTCTTGCGCAGTGCATAGCACGGGTGTCTAGTGCTGTGGCATCAATGAATGAATGAATCAAGTCGAGGCCCGACAATCGCATCGATTTTCCAAGGCAATCAGTTTAGGGCTCAGTTACGATTGAGGCGGCGGCAAGTTTAGACGGCTTTTCCATTGCTGATGAGGGCATAAAATTTGCATAGCTTGGCACTTTTTTTTAGTTTTTTTTTTTCTGCGAACTATTTGCATACGCATGTCTTGGAAATTTGTTGAACGACCAAAGCCTGGCACCGAAACAGCCTTGGAGGCCTGTGACTATTTCGTCGATGAGGTCATCGAGACAACGGGAGGAAGGGGTGCGATGAACTAAAAACTCTTTCCGATTAACCATATGGCAAATAAATTTATCATTAACTTATTTTCCGCAGATGCCCGCGAGGAAGTGCGACAGATAAAGCACAATGAACTGCGTGCCGCAGTCAGCGCTGGAGATGAGCGCACTGTTCGCGTGCTCCTCGAGGCTTTGGGCAGGGAGCGCCAGATTATTGTCAATATGGCACCATCGGGTGCAAATACGCTGCTTTTTATGTAAGTGCCTATAATACATGTATATGTAATGCTATTTAAAATTAAAAGTTAAAATTATATATGATTCTATAATCTATGCTCATGAAAAAAATCACCTTAAATATTTTTTGTTAATCGTTATACTTTTGTCACTTATATTATTAATAAGACTTTTATACATTTACACTTCAGTGTTTATATACACTTCCTGATTAATAGTGAGTCACACAGTTCAGGCTGTTATCATTCTGTGGATGAGACGTTTCCGAATCTATAAAGTATTTATATTCTTGTATTAACTTAATGGTTTTTAATGAAAATTCGAATTTATTTCTCTCTTTTCTTACCCTTAATCTATTAAAACAGGCAGAAGGAAGCACCTATTGTGTATATGGTTTAAGAATTCGTTCTAAACAATTAAATTCCAGAGAATATAAAAGCTGGTGATTTCAAATTGGGAGCATAAGTTCTCATACACCATGCGAAGATCAAGTTTATTTCATTTTAACGATAACTTTTTCCGTTTCGCAACTATCGATTCAAATCAATTACCGACATGATTAAAAGATACAATTGTGAAGATACAATCATCGAATTGATAATATCCCTAAACATTTTATATGAACTGCAAAAGTTGCTTTAGCAGTTGGTAATTACACCAAACTTTTTAACCAAAACATGTTTGCACATTGAACTAGCTTTGCCTACTAATTATTTATTTATGTACAATTAAATGTATGTTTGCTTTTTTTTGCCTATATATTACTTCCTTAAATTATGCAGATGTGTTTCCTCGTCTGTAACTGTTCTCTTTTTATTATAGCACACTCTGCACCCATTGTATCTGTATCTTTTAATTAATGTTTTTCTTTCAATCCCAATACCAATCCCAATTCCAGTGCCAGTCAATCGGGCTTTGAGAGCATAACGCAGAGACTGATCGATGCCGGCGCCGATGGACGTTCGCATGCGGTTACCAAATATTCACCGCTCTATGCTGCGGTGCACAATGGACATTATGGGATTGCCAAGTTGATGCTAGAACGCTTCCCGGAGCTGATACAACAGGCGACAGTGGAGCGTTGGTTGCCGTTGCATGCTGCGTGCATAAATGGGCATATCCGACTGCTGGAACTGATTATTGGCTATGCATATCCCGAGTATCTCTATCAGACATATCGCGACGAGGAGGGCCAATGGGAGTGGCGACTGCCCTACGATGCGAATGCCCAGGATGTGACAGGTCAGACGAGCCTCTACATTGCCAGTTTGTTGGGCAACAAACAGTTGCTTGGCGTGCTCCTCAAGTGGCAAATCAGATGCCGGCGAACGTTGAGCGAGGATGCGGGCGGCGGCGATGCTGGTGCAGTTGGCAGCAGCAGTTGCTCCATAACGGGTGGCCAGAGCACGCCTATAACACCGACACGGAAACGCATCTCGTTTGGCATACAGGCCATCATGTCCCGGCTACACATCTCTGGCGAGGGTGATGCGCTTGAGGCAACGCTGCAGGATCAGGAATCGCATCGCTGTCCCATTCATATCAATTTGCTTTGCGGTGCGGCAAGGGAGACAGCGTTGCTGGCTGCCGTTCGTGGTGGGCATTTGGATGTGGCCCAAGCGCTGTTGCAGCATGGTGCCAATCCCAACATTGTGGCGAAGCCGGTCGAGGATCACAACGATCCCAAATGCAGCGAAGAGATCTATGGCCTGAGCAATGTGCCCATTGCGGAAGCTTGCAAGCAGCACTCGTTTGCTATGGTGGACCTGCTGCTCAAGTTTGGAGCGAGAGATGACAACGGCAGCGCCATCTGTGTGGCCATTGCTAGCGAGGATGAGGCACTGTTGAGTCGCCTGTTGGCGCGACGCGTCCATCCCGACTCTGATTATAAGATTAATAAAAAGGGTCTGCCCACGCCCGTCGAGGTGAATGTGTTTCTGCCCTCGGCCAGTAACATCTCGTATAGCGCCATGTTTCCCAATGTGCCGACCATCATCGATTGGCACAGTCTCAGCATGAATGTCCAGTTGTCGTTTGTACGTATAGGCTGGCTGGTCAGTGGTGTTCTCCAGCTCAATCCCAAGCTAACAACTCATCCGCGGCTCAGCGAGATTGCTTTAACGGCCATCACACGCATTGATTTCTCACACAACGTACTCACCAGCATTCCGCCGGAACTGTTTCAACTGGTTAGCCTCAAGTGAGTCCAACTGGAATTTTTTTTATCCTTGCAGCTTCAACTTAAACTTGATTTTCTACATTGTAGATATCTCAACATAGCACAGAACAAAATCGCCGAGTTGCCGTTGCCGCTGGGCAAAACCTACAGTTGTCCCGTGCTGGACGAACTCTTTCTGCAGGATAATCAGTTGACATCGTTGCCGGCAGCAATCTTCCAGTTGCCTGCCCTAACCATATTGGATATATCCAATAATAAGCTGCAACAATTGCCCTTCGATATGTGGCGTGCGCCGAAGCTGCGTGAATTGAATGTGGCATTCAATTTGCTGAGAGAACTGCCAGTGCCACCGATGCAAACCAGCGGATCTTTGCTCAGTCTGGACAAGTTGCAGCTGCTGCAATCCTGCGATGAACCCTCATCCAACAAACCGCATACGCTCTGCCAACAGACTTTGACGCATCGAAATCTGTGGTCCACAGCGTTGGATATAACGGATAATGATATGAAATGGCAGCAGGATCCGGAGCAGGAACAAGCATTGGCGGATGGCAAGAAGCCGCCACATGGTGCATCCCAGTTGAGCAGCCTGAATATTGCCAACAATTTATTTACCTCGATTCCGGCTGCTTTGCCCTGTCTTGCTGTGAATCTGACACGCCTGAACATGTCGTATAACAGTCTGCGTTCCATGGGACATGTGACCAGTTATCCAGCAACGCTTAAGCAATTGGATTTAAGCCACAATGAGATCTCATGTTGGCCCAGTTTGCCGCACATCACCGAATCCGATCCGAATCTATTGTGCTATAGTCATGTTCAGCTGCCGGACGGATCGGATGAACCCATATATAAGACAACAACAAAGGGCAGCAGTTGCTCCTTTCGCGCTTCGGTGCTGAAGAGTGTTTGCCGTCATCGTCGCCATTTGCGTCTGGAGGCGTTGCGTACCCTTATTCTTGCTGATAATCTGTTAACACGCATTCAGTTGTCCACCGATGATGCGACGACGCTGTTTAATGAGAGCGAGGATGCCGATTGGAATGTTGTCGGCGTTAACAAGTCCAAGGTCATCTTTCCTAACCTCTCCATGCTGGACATGACCAATAATTGCCTCAAAGAGATACCAGCCTCGCTACACGAACTCTCCAGCTTGTCCGTGCTGAATATCAGTGGAAATGTTCAGATCTCCGAATTGCCACCACACTTGGGACTGCTCTCGCGACTGTGGAATCTGAATACGAGGGGTTGTCTATTGCAGGAGCCGCTGCGCTCCATGATTGAGAGCAAGAAGCACAAAACGATGGATATTGTTGGTTATCTCAAGTCCATCTATGAGGATGCCCAGCCCTATGCGCGAATGAAACTAATGGTGGTCGGTTCGTGTGGCATTGGCAAGACCACACTGCTGGATCTGTTGCGTCAGGGCGTGGGCAACAATTCAAGCAGCGCCAGTTCACAGCGATCCCATCGCGCCAATGAGAATCATTGGGCCAAGCGGATGGGACACGCACGGAGCAATTCAAGATCGCACCGGCAAGCGAATATCTCGACGGTTGGCGTCGATATTGGCACCTGGATCTGTGAGAAACGCAAGAGGGCAACGGGCTGCCAGGCGATCGTATTTCGCACTTGGGACTTTGGTGGACAGAAGGAGTATTATGCCACCCATCAGTATTTTCTATCGAAGCGCAGTCTGTATCTGGTGCTCTGGAAGATCAGTGATGGTCACAAGGGTTTGGCTGAGCTGCTCCAATGGCTTGGCAATATTCAGGCTCGTGCGCCCAACTCGCCGGTGCTGATTGTAGGCACACATTTTGATACTGTCGGTGAGTCCATCTCTGCCCAGCAGGCAGAGCAACTGCAGCAATTGATACGCGAGAAATTTATTGCAATTCCCGATGCGGAGAAGATTGGATTACCGCGCGTCATTGACTCCATTGAGATTAGCTGCCGGTGAGTTTTTCAAGTTTACTTTTTTTATATTCCTTAATTGAGTATTTCTTTTGATAATCTTTATCCCTAAGCACGCTGCACAACATCCATTTGCTGGCCAACATCATCTATGATACGGCGATGCAGTTGCGTTCGCCTGGCTCCAAGGATCCTCTGCTGCTGCAAAAGATACCTGCCAGCTATATTGCCCTGGAGGACATTGTGAATGTGATTGCTTGCAATTTGCGTGCCGCTGGTCGTGATCCCGTCCTGGATGCGGAACAGTATCGTTGCCTGGTAACGGAACAGATGCGTTTGCATAACTACAAGAGTTTCCGTGATGCAGCCGAGCTGCAGCAGGCGACAACATGGTGCCACGAGAATGGCATCCTGCTGCACTATGATGATGCCACATTGAGGGATTACTACTTTCTCGATCCGCAGTGGTTGTGCGATATGCTGGCCCATGTGGTCACGGTGCGCGAAATAAACCCGTTTGCCCCAACCGGTGTCATGAAGCTGGATGATCTCCAGCTGCTATTTCGCAGTGTGCATGCTCAGGGCAATGGGAATCGCAGGTGGGAGCAGTAGTAACGCCAGTCCACACGTAGATTTTTGTTTACTAATTTGTGTTCTTGATCTTCTGCAGTTACATTGTCAGTTTGTTGAACAAGTTTGAAGTGGCCTTGACGTGGGATTCACGCACACTGTTGATACCCTCATTGCTGCCTCTGCAGGAGGCAGCTGCCTACAATGATGGCACTACAGTTAAATTGCTGCAACGCGTTCGCGGACGTAATCACAGTCTGGGCTGTTCCGTCTCGCAGGAGCTGAATCTAAATAAGCTCATCTACGAGCAGCACCCGCCACGCACCGCCTCGTCCACGTCAGCAGTGGCCAGTCAGGGTTTGCGTCGCATGCTGCTGATGACATATTTTCCCTCAGGCTTCTGGTCGCGCCTGATCACACGCGTCCTTGCAGACGAACAGATTATCGAGGCCATTCGAGCGATTTATGTGGCCGCACAGGATGTGAGTTTGAACCCTAAACTCCTTCAGAGGGTGTTATTTTTATATATATTCACCTCATTATAAATGGGAAAGAGTTATGATGTTTTGCTAAAGTATGTAGGTTAATGCCGGGATGCACCGTCAGTAGGCCCATGCTTAAAGAGAAACTCCCACCGTGGACACCACAATTAATCACTATTCGCCAAACGTATTTGATTTTAAAGTTATCTGAACCAAATTGAAAAATGAAGATGAATTCTTATTATATAACTACTATTCGAACTAAGCTAGGAAAGACTATAGGAATGATTCAATAATATGATTTTTCTTCTCCAGAAATATGTCGACTTTGATTTGCGTGGTTCACTTGAGCAGGACACCCAATGGAATCTGTGGCAGACTGGTCTGGCGTTGTACTATGGACCCATATTGATATTTCGCATCTGGGAAGTGCCTTACCAGAGCACGGAGCGTACACAGCCCTTTCGCACGGCCAGCAATCGCTTCAAGCTCAAATTGGACGGCATTTGGAGTGATGTCAATCTGAATTCGTCAAGTATTCTGGAGGTTTACTTTCCATTGTATCATGTGAGCATTGCCCAAGAGCTGGACGCTGGGGAACGACAACTGTTGGCGGAGCTGCAGCCGAGTATGTCACAGGTTGCTAAACTATTGGCTTTGGTCGTGGATCATATTGATCTGCTGCTGGAGGATTGGTATCCAGCGCTGGGCACCCGTTTCGTGCACACCTCGGAGGGCAGGTTCCTCATTACACGACTGGTGTTGTGTCCGCGCTGTCTGCGCAAGCTACAGCTACAAAACGGATCCGAACCGCTGGAACGAGAGCCCACCATGAGTGGCAATCGTCCCAGTCGTAGTTGCAAACGTGGTCCGTTCTTTTTGCATGGAGCTGGCGAGGCGGGTGACGATGGTGCTTTGAATGTCTTTTCTGCCTATCTGAATGCCACTGCTAGCAGGGAGCGAAGATCAGCTGACTCTCTGGGCGCCGGTTCGGATGCGGATTCGGGCGTCGGTCCCGACTCGGCGTTCTCTTCGAGAAATACCTCTGTGGATGGCCATCCAGCGTATGCATCCCATCATCAGCCGGATAACTCAAATGTCTGCTACGCGTGGATGGTCGAGGAGTGCATTTTATCGGTGTACAATCAAAGCAAACTCAGTTGTCCCGTACATCTGGAGCAGTCGATGGCTCAGCTGGCGCCAGATGTCATCTTTGCCGATATACCCGATAAGCACACAATTGCCACGGAGTGCATCGTAAAGGGTTCGTTGTTGGGCCGCGGTGCCTTTGGCTTTGTCTTCAAGGCCAGCTGCAAGTTGCGTGGATCACGCGCTTTTCGTCCGGTTGCCATGAAAATGTTGCAGCCAGTGCCGCCAGGTGCGCGGGCCAAGGAGGTGAGCCTATAGAAAATGTATATATACATATTTGCAGCTGTGGTCTAAATAATAGTAATGAACACATGTATTTTAAAATATGTTAAGAAATAACTAATCAAAATTTAGTTAAAAACTAGGACAATTTTATTTAAATACATGAAATCAATTCTGAAGTTAAAAATGTATAGGCAAGAACAAAAAACGAGTCCTTAAATATTATTAAAATATAATGTTTTCTTAAATTATTCAAATTTATAATTTTAAGAGTTGTGGAATAATAATGAAGTTTTCTCGGCTTTTTCTGCGGCCAAATACCATTTCAAAAAACTAGATATATGATATGCAAATATGTATTAATTTATTAATTTTGCATTTTGTTTTCTAGAGTGCCTTGATGGCCTACAAGGTGGCGTTGGGCAAATGGGATCGCGATCCGTTGCAGCATTCGTGCAAAGCGTACTGCACCGCCAGACAGGAGCTGGCCGTGCTGCTGACACTGAAGCACCCGAATATTGTGCCCCTAGTGGGTATTTGCATTAAACCACTAGCCTTGGTGCTGGAGTTGGCACCGCTTGGCGGTCTCGACGCGCTTTTGCGACAATATAGACGCAGTGGGGCACACATGGGTCCGCATACGTTCCAAATGCTGGTGCTGCAGGCCGCACGTGCTATAGAGTATTTGCATCGCCGTCGGATCATTTATCGCGACTTGAAATCGGAGAATGTGCTCGTTTGGGAGCTGCCGCAACCGCACAGTGAGGATTGTCCGCGCAATCAGGTGCATATCAAGATCGCCGATTATGGCATCAGTCGTCAGACAGCGGCGGGATTGAGCGCCAAAGGATTTGGCGGCACCGAAGGTTTTATGGCACCAGAAATTATACGCTTTAACGGTGAGGAGGAATACACGGAAAAGGTACGTAAATCAAGTGAGAACGATGCCGTCGACTGAGACATACTCTGATAATACCAGCTGATAACAGGTGGCAGAAAACACGGATATCCCAGTTTACTAGTGGACGTATCACCCCAATTTAGACATTTTCTCTGACGCGTGCACAGACTAGTAAATGTTACAAGTTACAAGCTTAAAGCTCTGGCTTTTTCATACAAACGGACAGAAGGACAGACAGCATGACGGACGTTAATCAACACAAATATACTCTAGATATCTTCGGCATTAGAGTATAAAAATGGCAGCTATAAAGTTAATGTGGATGATTTGTTATCGATGTGCTAATTCAGGTAGACTGCTTTTCGTTTGGCATGTTCATCTATGAGAACATTAGCCTGCGTCAGCCCTTTGAGGGTCACGAGTCGATCAAGGAGTGCATACTCGAAGGCAGTCGTCCGGCGCTAACGCAACGTGAAACTCAATTCCCAACTTGTTGTCTGGATCTAATGGTGCTCTGTTGGCACGAGCAGCCTCGACGTAGACCATCAGCTAGCCAAATAGTCTCCATACTTAGGTGAGATTGGCATACAATTATCTTACAATTAAATATATTAAAATATAATTTTATGTTGTTATATAGTGCACCCGAATGTATTCATCTCTTGGATGTGGTTGCGCTGCCGCACAGCGATAAGATTGTTTGCGGGGCCTTTCAATTGCTTATGGGTGGTTTGGAAGAGGAGCGCTCTGGGTTGGAATTGTGGTTGCCTGCGTTTGGCTCGCGCATTGATATATTGGACGTATCGCCAACGGGCAGTTTGTTGCAGTGCAGCAGTATCAGTTGTGCGCCACAGCCACAGGTGGGTGCAACACCCAAGACGCCGGAAAATAGCGCCACCGTTCGCGCCCGTTCTGCTCAGCGTATTCCCAAGGTGAACATGCTGTGCTGTTGTCTGGTGGGCGAGGCCATCTGGATGGGCGATGTGTCTGGCAATCTGCACGCATATAGCACCGCAAGCTATGCGCATCTGTTCTCCTATATGCTCGATCCTGCCATTAAGTCAGCTGTGATAAGTCTAGTCCATATGGAGGGCATTGCACGTGTTGCTGTCGGACTGCACAATGGTCGGGTGTTTCTCGTGGATGCCGATCGTGTGCCCAGCAATTGTGCCTTTGCCGAAGGCTCGTTTGTGCTCACCGAAATCTGTTCCGGTTTTGTGCTGCACGCCGCCTGCTCTGTATTCCTTGAGGGGTGAGTTATCAATCTCTGATCTCTTTTTCTTTCTATATCTCTCCAATAATCGCTTGATTTCGCCCAACACAGCAACTATGAACTTTGGTGCGGTGAATTGGCTGGAAAAATTAATGTTTTTCCGTTGAACGAGTCGGGTGTGTGTGGACATCAGGCCTTGTGCCACAGCGAGGAGCCTAATCTGATTGAGGATGTAAAAGTGGTACGCTTGTGCAGCAATGATAGCCATGTCTTTAGCTGCCTCTATCCCGGCTGTATGGTCTATCAATGGGGCGCAGCATCAAAGCGCATTGAAAACAAACTGGATTGCTCCAAATTGCTGCCCTGCTCTGAGTCACTGCAGAGCATTGCCATTGATGAGCATGTTAATCTGATCAAGTGTCAAATCTCTGCCTTGGCAGCACACAACACGGAGCTGTACATTGGCACCACCTGGGGTTGTCTCATTGTCGCCGAGCTGCAAACGCTGCGTCCCGTTAGCGTTTTTCGACCATATGAGAATGAGGTAGGTTCATTTGATTTGATTTGTGTGGCATAATATAATTTTTAATGTAGCTGGTATTATAATTTGTTTATTATTTTAATCGCTTTCTTGGTATATATATATTTCCAAGTTGAGGAAGCATTTTGAAAAAGGGCTTAATAGGCTTAACTTAAATAGTAGTAACGTTTTTAAATTGCAAAATTAAAAGAGGTAAATAACTATTTTTAATCAAAGCAAGATTTGCTATTCTTCGACTCAAAGTCAATCTTTCATTGTCAGCAGCTTTTATTACTATGCCTTTCGAAGTGGATATGATTAAGATAACAACATATTAAGTTAATTACGTGATGTTTACTTAATAAGAAAAATAATCAAATATTTCCATTATGTTCTTTAAAATGCTTATATTCGCTTCAATGCAAATCATTTTCATCTTTGTTTGTTCTTTTCACTTTCCACTTTCAGATCAAGGCTATCATAACCATGCCCAATGCCAGTGTACCACTAATTGCTACATTGGGGCGCCGATATCGTTCACTGATCACGCGGTATGTGGACATGGGTGAAAGCGCATCACACACGTCCAACTCTGTGGCAAGTACACCGACACACGGGGCAGCCAAATCTGTGCCACCGGTTGATGTGGATAATCACATACATTGCCTGCTGTGGCGAGCCAAGCACTGGACCTAAAATCGATCTCAGACTAAATATAACTACCTAATACTGTTAAAATATTTATTAATCCACTAAATGCTAAAACACAAGTCGCCACTTTTTTGAATATTAGTTTGTTGAACGAATCACGCTGGGATGATTTTGGTGGCACATTCACTGCACATAAAAACCATTAATATTTAAGCTAATCACAATTGTTGAGGTGACTAATAATGTTTCAAAAGATTTATTTTAAATATTTTGCGAATAATGCTTTAAGAGCTGTTTACTGGCGAGCATTCCATTTCAATTAATCATCATAAACTTTTAATAAAGTTGATAATTTTAACATTTAATTGTATTGTGCAAGTGGTTCCTGCTGTCTGATGGAACCTACCGACATGGATGACTGGCGACTGCGCGAATAAATCGATTCGGAGCTCTTCAGTACACGTACATAGTTATTGAACTCAATGAGAAACTTTAACTCCTCCTTTAAAGCCTCCAGCAATGGCACCTGAAAGTCAGCTCAGTTAGAAGAGTACTTCAGGGATTCAGATTATGAACACATACCTTATAATGATGGGCTTTTTTGATGATGAACAATGCCCAGCTGATGGCGCCATATAGCAAAGCACAGCATGAACCGACGAGCAGCACAAAGAAGACGCCCTCTAAATTGTCCATGGCCAGGGGCGTCGCATCGGGTGCTTCTTCCTTGGTTGCACAAATGCCAGTGCCAACCTCATTCCACCATTTGTTCTTCATTTTCTCCAGTACTCCCTGCTCCTGCAGCTCCAACAGTGCATTATTAAATTTGTCGCGATGTGGCCAATCTGCCAAGAGTAATAAACATATTTTAATGAATTTCTCTAGATCAAATGGTTTAAGGGATTCCCTTTATATAGATTTCGATTAGAAGCGAATTCATTCCAACAGGAGGAGCATCATTCGATTGACGGTTCAAACTCAGTCTAAACTAACCCAAATATTCCCATAGCTCTGCACTTACTTTTTCTCATAGCTATTCCATAGCCCTTCTCATCGAGAGCATCGCCAATTTTCTTGAGATTGCACTCGCGTTTCGTGTTGAACTCAATGGAGGTGGACTCCATGAGGAAGGCATAATGGGTGCTTATCTTCACGCGATCCACGCCCTCCTCATTGGTTTCCGTCAAATACTCTGGATGCTCGGTCATAAATTTATTCATTTTCACATAACGCTCGTCCTCGGAAGTCTGAAAGATGTTCTAATAAAAATACTGAAATGTATTAATTTTTAGGGCTTACCAAAAAAAAATTTCTAGTTGAACCGGTTCGCTTGGCTCCATAGACAACGCCGTCTTTATTCTCGGCCAGATCGTCAACGCTGTTGATCAAACTCTGTGGCTTCTCAATGGTCAAAAAGGCAGCCAGATTGGCTGTATAAGAAGAGACAACGATCAAAGTAAAAAACCACCAGAAACCGGCCACAGTACGCGTGGACAAGGCTCTAATGGAGATTGCAAAAGCGTTAAGTATTTATTTAAGCTGGGTAGACCAATGACAACTCACTTGGGTCCAATTTCGGATCCCTGTTGCAGCAGGGCTCCAGTTGTAAACCAAATGGAATTGCCTATCGTGAATTGATTCTCCAGCTCTTCGGGCTCTTCAATGCATGGATATGGATTATCCCACTCGGATGGTGATAGACGACCAAGTATGAAGAAGCTCAGTGAGACACCAAAAAAGGATAAGCCCAGAAACCACCAAACCTCCTCAGAGAATGGATCCATGAATGTAAACAGTTCTGGAGTGGCTTTCTGTGGCTTCAGATACAGTATGGCAATGCCTAAAGTATACAAATAAAAATATATTTAATATGAAACTATAAAATATAATCTTCAACTATTATATAAAATACCATCATCTTAAACTGCTGCAAAGACATGTATAAAGACTACAAATAAGAACTAA
Organism: Drosophila picticornis; assembly: GCA_035043845.1. Taxonomy (NCBI): domain Eukaryota; kingdom Metazoa; phylum Arthropoda; class Insecta; order Diptera; family Drosophilidae; genus Drosophila; species Drosophila picticornis. The sequence goes on from JAWNMR010000362.1 coordinate 4,231,282, forward strand.
CCAAGATTCATAAATGGTATGGTAAAATCCATGGCTTCTTCACGCTCCGATGTTATAGTCAAATCGGTAATTGCCAAGTCAGCGTACTGCATAGAAAATTTATGTTATAAATATATAAATTTGTTATATATTTTAGAGCCTACACCATGCGTTATCTCCCTTAACATGCCCGTTGATTCATTGGTGCTCTTATTATATGAGCCATAATCATTGCCGCCATTTTTAAAGGTAAAGTTAAAGCCCAGCTTATCGGCCAGTTCCTTGATGAGTTCTACGCCATATCCCTCATATTGACTGTTACCCTCGAGCTGTTTATAGCTCTCAACCAAACTGGCATAGGGTTTGTTCTACAAAAAAGTATATTTACACTTCTTTAGTCTGGGATGAGACATATAAATATAGCTTTTAAATAGTATTAAGTTTCTTACCGGAACCGAAAGCAATACTATAAATGTTTTATTGGCCAGAGAATTGTCGATATTATCAAACTGAGAATTAGTGGGTGCCAAGCGCTCAGGTCTATAGTCCCGCTGCTCATCCCAAGTTCCTACTTTCACAATTCCAGACGGTTGCAGTTCGATGACATCCAAGTGGTAGCCCTTTCGCACGTTCCCCTCAAAGTAGATGGGTCCAGTGAGCAGGCGTTCCCTGAGACGCAGCTGCGGGAATAATAGGGTTTCAGAATAATATCTATATATTTGATGGTGAAATCAAGAGACTTACCGTTCTCATATAATTTTTAAAGGACGAACCATCATCTCGCACACTTTCGGTGCGCTGTGAGCAATTTTGTGAGACTGGCTTAAAGGGCAGATTTCTAAGAGTTTCAGCAAATAGTTGAACCGCGTCGTAGGTGAGCGCCATTTCGACAGTTACTGGGCAAGAACCTATAAAAATATGTTTCAAAATTAAAGATAGTCGTTTTTCAAATTGCTCTACATTTTTTTTAAATGCAGATCAGTTGCAAATAGAAAGTCTACTTGCCATTTCGAAAATTATCTTGATCATTATTATAACCCATTTTCTGCATCAATTCCTTAACAGCCATTTTCTCTGGCGAAAACAGACGCAGACTTGTTATGTTCGCTTCACTGTACTTGTACTCCTCCAGATCGAAGGAGTGAAAATCGAGATTGCCAATTATATAGCTATAATCCTCATTAATAATACCCACTTGTTGAGCCTGAAAACCATAATACAAAGAACTTATGGATATTGCGCAAGGATGGAATGTTCCTTAAGAGAACATACCTGATTCAGAAACTCTGGTAACGTTTCAGTAGATCCGACGACTAATATTCGATTATCCATGGATTTGCGAACACGTCTTAAAATCGGTTTATAATTACCATTCAGTTGCATATCATATCGTAGTACCGTCACAATTGGTCCATTCGTGCCGAACAGAGTGTTTAGCTCATTAAGAATACTTAGGTATTCCGCTAAGAACGGAGTACAGATATCAGTTATGTAGCATTAAAGCAAACAAAAAAAAACCGTTTTCAACCTACCTGATTCATAGAGAAATATGAAACGCGACCACTCGAATGCCGTTATCAGACTATACAAAGCTTTGGACAGATCAGCGGGATGGGGATGCAAATTGAAACCCTCGGCATATTCACTCATATAGGAATAGATGTGTGGTATATCCATTGCATCGCATATGGACATCAAATGCACAGCCGTGTGACGCGATGAAGGACCAAAGACACCAGCGATGCCAGTCTAAGAAGGGAAAATCGAATAAGAGATAAGATAAGAGAGTAAAGGATATTTAGAACACATTCAAGTTCGTCTCCCAATTACCTCCAACATTCTGCATAGTTGGCCATAGCTGTGGTAGGCATCGCCATAGTTCACATCCGCTTTGAGGGATGACATGGCTAAACCAAGTTCCACATTCGCCACTTCGATAGCATGATCAAATACTATGTTCATTTGCTCCGTATTCTGATCAGTAAGTAGACCTATAAAGCACACACAAAAAAAAAAAAAACAAAAACAATAAACAAAATTAACATTGTAAAATGCTAAGCAAACTTGCCGGTTTGTTTATCAACAAAAACTTGAACTTAACGCAATCGACATCTATATATGATATAAGATATATGCATTGATATATGCATAGTAAATTTGGACGCTGATGTTGAGAATCCAAAACAAACAAATACTTAAAAGCATTTTTATGAGCTTTCAGCGTTGATGGAACGAACAGCATGTTCTTCTCTATTTACGAGGCATTAAAAATAAATCGGGCGTCCACAAAATACTTACCAATCGGTACACTGCCCACATTTTGAAGGTTATCGTAACCGCCATAGTTCTCGTATTGTGCATTGAGCATCAAAATTCTTAATAACAATGTTATTAAAAAGAGTAGCGATGTATTCCTTTTTGTCATTTTTATTGCGTAAACTATATATTTATATGCATTATAATTACAAAATAAAAATGAAGTCCAAATTCGAATTCTGTTCGCGTTGAGCAAAAAGTGACAACTGTGATCATTTCCAAAATATGGATTTGGAACATCGCTTTGAGTAAAAGTTTCGACAAAAAAGCTTTGAGCGTAAAAAGTTTTTTATTTGAGTGAACAACAAAGAGAAATAATACACAAAATATATATACCAACAAGAAAAATTGAACTCAATCATCCTCGGGCACCGTGTCATCATTATCCGAATCCATTTGTAGCGATTCAATGGATTGCGAAGAATTTCGACTGCGAGAATAGACAGATTGGGCACTCTTCAAGGCCCTTTCGTTCTCCGCAAAACTCACAACAATTTTAAACTCCTCGGCGAGTGCATCACAGAATGGCACCTGTAGTTTGGTTATTTATACGCTTTTTTTTTCATATTTATATATTAATAAACTGTGCGTACCTCATAGAATTTGGCTTTCTTGAAGACAAAAAGGCACCAGTAGGAAAAGGAAAAGACAAAGGACAACAAGGAGCCAACAATTAGTACAGCATAGATGCCACTTAAATTATCCACGCCCAGCTCCGAAGGGCCATCATCATCGCCTTTAGCCTATTTGCAAAAAAGGGTGTTTTATTGGATATTGGTAAGATTGATTTTAAGCGTGCTTAAAAGAGTCGGAAATGGAATGTTTTCCTCTGAAAAAGTACACTTTTTAGTATTGCAAGTTTGCAATTTAGACTCACGCTGCAAACGCCAGCTCCAATTTCATTCCACCATTTGTTCTTAAGCCTGGCCAGCACGCCCTGTTCCTGCAGCTCAAGCAGCGCATTGTTGAATTTATCGCGATATGGCCAATCTATCGTATGCAATCTCATTTAGTATTTATTTCAGTTATTTTATATGTGAAACTTACTCTTAGGCATTGCAATTCCATAACCCTTCTCATCTAGCGCGTCACCTATTTTCTTCAGATTGCATTCCCTCACCGTATTATACTCGATGGATGTGGATTCCATAAGAAATGCAAATTTTGTGCCCGCTTTGACCATGTCGACGCCATCCTGATTGGTTTCCGTCAGAAAAGCTGGATTATTGCTCAAATACGCATTCATCTTGATGTATATCTCTTCTTCAGAAGTCTAAAAATAAAATTGGGTTGTGATTTTAGTCAGAAAAAAAATACTAAAATCAAGAATATTTTATTGTTATTGATCAAGAGACCAAATTTATCAAAACTGAGTGTAAAAAGCTTCTAAAGGGAAGTTTTATGTTAAAGCTGTATTGTAGTTAACGGTTGGGTTCAGGGGGGATAAATCATAAAGCATTTTTCTCTCTCTTGTGAATGGAACATACTAAGAAAAAGTTTCTGGTTGAACCCGTGCGCTTGGCTCCATATTGCACATCGTCCTTGTTTTCGGCCAAATCCTCAACGCTTTCAATGGAGCTCGATGGGTTCTCAATGGTTAGGAAAGCAGCCAAGTTGGCTGTGTATGAAGAGACCATGATCAATGTGAAAAACCACCAAATAGCTGATATAGTACGGGTGCTCAGGGCTCTGTGAATTTGAAAATTCGAAAAACATTTACTTTTGTAGAATTTTCTCAAAACTTACTTGGGCGCAATTTCAGAACCCTGCTGCAACAGGGCTCCCGTGGCAAACCACCATGAATTGTTAATGGTAAATTGATTCTCTAGCTCTTCCGGTTCCTCAATGCACGGATAGGGATTATCCCATTCGGAGGGTGACAAACGTCCAAGTACAAAGAGACACAGAGAGACCCCTAGGTAAGCAATGCCCAGGTAAAGCCAAACCTCCTTTGAAAACGGGTCCATAAAGGAGAAGAGTGCTGGCTCCGCTTTTTGGGGTTTCAGATATAAAATGGCAATACCTTAAGAGATTTACATTATTTAAGATTTCAGCAATTTTACAGCAATTGTAAGTCTCACAAAACTTACCCAAATTCATAAATGGTATGGAAAAATCAATTGCTTCCTCACGTTCCGAAGTTATAGTAATGTCTGTGATGGCCAATTCGGCATGCTGGAAAATATTAAGGAATTAGCCCCATGTAGAATGATCATATTATTTACGATTTATAAATAGTACGCTTAACTTACTCCCTCTACAATTTCCTTAAGCATGCCTGTTGTCATATTTGTTGTCTTATTGAAAGAACCATAATCATTGCCGCCATTGTGAAAAGTAAAGTTAAAGCCCAGTTTTTCCGCCAACTCCTTGATCAAATCGATGCCATATCCTTCATACTGACTATTGCCAATTAATGTGTTAATGCTCTCCACCAAACTGGCATAGGGCTTGTTCTAAGTTTAACATAATGATAAGTAAATATAATGTTTTGTTTATTTTTTTCTTTTGGGCCCCAACTTACCGGCACTGAGATAAGTACTCTGAATGTTTTGTTGACTAACGAATTTTCTTCATTGTCATTGAAATTAGTCATTTGTGGTGGACGCTTGAACTGAAACTCTTTGCCCTCCTCCCAGGTGCCCACCTTGACCAGGCCGATGGTCTGCAGTTCAATCACATCGAAACTGAATCCCTTTCGTATATTACCCCGAAAAAAGATACGGCCAGTGATCGTTTTCTCTAGTATCTCCAGCTGTAATGGTAGAAGTGCGAGAGTATTATTATGTAATAGTGTTCTAGTCGAAAGTGCTCGACAAGGATATAAGAAATAGATACTTACCGATCTCATATAGTTCCGGAAAGTAGAACCATCTGGTTGGACATTATCATGTCGTTCCGAGCAGTTCAACTGTTGTGGCTGATAAGGCAAAAAGTTTGTAGTTTCGGCAATAACACGAACCGCATCGTAAGTCAGAGCCATGGCCAGTGTAATGGGTGAGGAACCTGCAGAAAATAGCAAACTAAGAAACTATGTTAAGGAAGTCTCCAGAGCTTACCATTATTAGTGGGTTCACTCTCGCCCAGTGATTGCTGTAGGGTTTCAATTAACTGGCGCACCTCCTTTTTATCGGGATCAAACATTCGCAAGCCTGTTATGTTTGCCTCACTGTACTTGTACTCCTCTAGCTCGTAGGTGTGCAGATCCAGATTACCCACCAGATACGTATAATCCTCATTCATGATGCCAACCTGCTGGGCCTGACGGAGCAGCTCAGCGACACCTTCCGTCGAACCAACGACCACAATCCGATTATCCTCCGACTTGCGAACGCGTCGTAAAACTGATTTGTAATTGCCATTTAGGTTAAGATCGTAACGCATGACCTTAATAACGGGTCCTTTGATGCCATAGAGTGTCATTAGGTGATCCAATATTGTAAGGTATTCCGCTGCAATTAATCCAGAATCATAATTAATTCCAATTCTTATTCTATATTCGTTAAGCAGTTACCAGATTCATAGCAGAATATAAAACGTGACCATTCAAATTGTGTGATAATATCATAGAGTGCATGAGCAATATCCTCGGGATGCGGATGCAAATTGAAGCCATCAGTTTGTGGACTCCACGAAAGGTGTGGGTATATAAAGGGAATGTCCTTGGCATCGCAAGCGTTAAGTAAGTGTGCTGCTGTATGCTTGGCAGCGGGTCCAAAAACAGCACCTACACCATTCTAAAAAAAAATAGTTATTCAGTTATAAACACTCGTTGATGTAGTTTTACATTTTACATGCTCACCTGCATTAGTCTGCATAGTTGTGAAAATGCCTGCACGGAATTGCCAAAGGCCACCTGCTCCGTTTCACCGACCAAAGGAACGCTGAGATCGCTGTTCACGACAGATATGGCATGCTCAAATGTCTGTCGTATTCTATCCGTGCTATCATCTGTGATAAGGCCTGCAGCATTTGATTTGGGTTAAAGAGAGCAAATCATTGAGTGTGTGATTTCACAGCACCTCTATCTTCTCTCACTCAAACTCTCTCTCAGTCTCTTTCACTCTCTCTCTCACACACTCTCTTTCTCTCTCTCCCTCTCTCTCTCTCTCTCTTTCTCTCTCTCTCTCTCTCTCTCCCCCTCTTTCTCTTTATGTTAGCTTACCAATGCGTATGGCTTCTCCGCTGGCCAATCCATAGCTATTAGATCCATAACACTGCACATTGTTGGCCCACAATAATACTACACAAATTATCCACAAATGCATTACAATTTTTTTATTTATCTTCGATTTTTGTTTTTGGCTTGCTTATTATTCCATATCAATTGGTTTCGTGTCTATTTTTGTTAGATTTTTTTGTCTATATTTATTTTTGGATCACGTACACAGACGTGTACTGATTTTTCGGCGTTCCGTTCCCGTTGAGCAAACGGCTCTAACTGAAGAAATGAGCTGATTTTTTAAATAAAAAAATATGCTCAAAAGTTTTCCAAAATATTGGTTTGGTTTTTGAGCTTAAAAGCTGGAAAGTTTTGAGATGTTCAACAGTGTTGCACAATCCCAAAATAAGATTGATCATTACTATATTCCATTTGACTATGTGTTTAAGATCAAAGTAAACAATTAGTAAAAAATCCTAGGTTCTCAATTATTCAATATCAAAATCTGCACCAACAACAAAAAATCATAGAATGTTCAATCCCTTGAGCATTATTCTTTTTTTTTTTGCAATTTGTTCGTTTATATTTAATTAGAATTATCACAAACATAAATAGTGTCAACTAAATTATTTCAATTTAAAAATATAAATAGTTAATTACTATAAAATATATAAAATTATATAGTAAACATTATCATACACTATTTTTTTGGCACAGTTTTGTTTTTATATATGGGAATAAATACAGCTACGAGTATATTCGGTTAATTCATAATGTTGAATGGCAAGTCTACTTTGGTGAATAGACCCAGCAATAACGGTGTACGCTGAAAGAGAAAGAACAGAAGAATTTTGAATATTGTAGCAAGTTTCAGGGCTGATTTTTTTTTAAGCCTTTTCAATTAAAACTATAACTGACATAAATGAGGGGCGGTATTTTGCTTATATAAAATAATCCAAAATGTCGATATATTTTGGATTTTTGTTTGTGGAACAATGAATTGTTGAGTTCAGAGTGATTGAAAGTGTTTCCTATTTTTCATGCTCAATGTCGTTATTTATTGACTATGTAGACTAATTTTGAATCATTGAAAAAACCATGAGAATCTGCAAAAGTGGCGCATAATAATTGTGCAAAGACAATTAAAGAAGTTTTGCAAACTAACAAGCAGGGAAAGGAGGTTGGCCATTGAGAAAGCATAAATCCAACAACAACTGGTGGGCATAAATCACCATTAATTAAGGGAATGTGGCGAACGTGGCAAGTGAACTGCGGCGCTGTTTCTGACATAACAAGCGCCTGAGACATGGGCAGGGGATAAGGGTATGGAGATGACAGGCGACACGTACTTCTTATCAAGTGGCATCTTCGAATGTGGAGCGATTTTAAGTGGTTGGAATTGTTGTTATCTACTTACAGTTAGCGTTGGATCCAACTGGTATGTACTGGTATTTAGGAATACATCAGTGTGTCTGTAATACTCTTAGAGGAAAGGGCGGGCAACAACAACAAATGCTACCAAACGCTGCATTTCTTGTGGGGATTCATTGGTGTGCCCGCCGCACAATTGAATTCACGTGCAAAATCGTAGGAATTGGATAAGGTACCAATCACCCGATAACGTCCTGGACTGTGTATGGCCGTATTGAGCTTATTTCTTATCGCCTCCGGTCGCATTGCTCCACACCAGACCTGACCAAAATTCAAGAAGAACAGCTGCGGTCCGGTCATATTCAGCCCTGGCAGCATCTCGTCTCTTGCCTCGTGGGGATTCTCATTTGCCCAGCGCATGTAGGCGTGAAAAGCCTGCCGCAAGCCTCCATTATCCGCAATATTCTCGCCTATGGGGAAAGATTAATGATGAGCCATGGAAAATATGATAAGGTAAGAGTAATTCAGTCGAATGTAACCGACTGGGAGATATGCTGTAATGTTTTTTTTTAAATTTTATTATTCGATGGTAAGGGTAAACACTGCAAGCATCCTCACCGCTAAAAACAGATTTGAATTGGAACAAAAATGCATAAAGCCCTAAGACTTCTCTCCCAAAATTTGTGTTTAAATATTAATTTCTTACTTCGAAGGCATAAGGATAAATTATATTTTTATTATTAACTATTTATTCTTTTATTTTTATGTTTTACATATGGATTCCGTTAACAACAGCCACTTCAAACGTTTTGCAGGGTATAGATTAATGACCTACCTTGCGTGCTCTCGCCATTGAGGGAGATGCCCACCTCCTCGACGGTGTAATTGCCATACTGTGAAATGATGCATCGGGCGCGGTCATCAAATCCACGAATTGAGGCGTCCGTCCACCATTTGTGAATGTTGCCATTGCTGTCGAAAAGGCGACCCTTATCATCGAAACCATGGGTAAGCTCATGCCCAATAACGACACCGATGCCGCCAAAATTCAGTGACTTGGGGAAATGGCGATGATAGAATGGTGGCTGGAGAATGCCAGCGGGGAACATTATCTGATTCTTATTACGACTATAATAAGCATTCACAATGGCTGGCGCTGTTTGCCAGTTGGTCTTGTTCACACGCTCATGAAGCTTGGCCTGTTCCATCTTGGCCGTGTGAAGCAGGACATTCAGTGTGTTCTCAAAATACGTATCAGGATGTATGTCAATACCAGCATATTTCTCATTTAATTCCTCGGCATTGAGTATGAAATCCGGATAGCCAATTTTCAAGGACATCGCATTTACCTTCTCCTCGGCCAGCAGTTTTGTGTGTTGATCCAGCCAGTCTGTGGTTTTCAATATATCCCTGAATGCCTGCTGCAACTCATGGGTCATCCTTAAAGTATCACGCTTGCTATTGTCATCGAAATAGCGACTCACAAACATCGATCCCACAGCCATGCCCATATTGGTGTTCACCTGTGCAATGCATACCTTCCACCTCTGTGGACTCTCCTCCCTTCCAAAGAGGGAATGATAAAAGTTTTGCTTGATATCATCGAATCGGTCATCAACGTTGTTAATCCGATGCCTCACAAAGCGCCACATCATGTAGTTGGCCACAGTTCGTGGTTCCGTTAAGGCCAGCAGTGCCACCAGTTGCTTCATGTACTCCACCGCATAGATGACCACCTGTTCCGTATCGTTCACAGCGCGTCCTTGGAGCGTGCTCAGATATGTGGTCCAACCAATTTGTGGCACAGTGGCCTTCAACTGCTGCAGCGACATTCGCTTATAGAGCTGTAGATTAAAAAAAAAACAAGATAATTTGGTTGGTCTGCTGGCAAAGATGAAGACCTCAGGTGTTTTAAGTAGTCATTCTATTTGAACTATTATGCTTTGCTTAAAAGATTTACTACCTTTTATATTTTTTTCCCCTTATTATTTGGATTTTATACCATTAAATTTATAACTTAAATTTTAGATGCCAGCAAATTAACTACGCTCTACAAGAGTATTTAATCTTCGTCTTGCCTAAGATACCCGCTTTTAAATTTGTATACCGGGCTTAGCCCACATTAATTAAAATAAATTGAAATAAAAAATAGTTAATGTGACGTACTTTTGATGACACGAATTGCCGTTTTGGTATATAATAATTATTTTTTGCCAGCTTGAAGTTATGCTTTAAAAAAGGCGCTATTATAAAGTTATCACAAATTCAAATTGGGACAACCAGTTTCTTCTTTGATTTCGTTTGCATGAAATCAGAATGCTGCCAAAAGAGTTACCATGCAAATGTCCATAATTATAATAATAATATATAATAATTATAATTGTTATAAGTCGCAGCTTGAGTTACTCACCTTTGTCACGTTTAGTCTTTGTTCCGCCGGCGCTGTAATCGCTGCCAGACGCGTCTCGAAGGCAACCAGTTCGGTGGCGACTCGCAATGAATCTGTTTTGCTGGCGCCCAATTTGTTCATTACCTCGGACATATAACGCTGATAGGCATGCAGATACTTGGCGTTATTCTGCTGCAGGAAATACTCGCGGGTGGGCAAACCCAGCCCAGTTTGATCAAATTGAATGATATTCTCCTCTGAGTTCTTGATATCGGCACCCACCCACTGAACGATGAGAATGTCGTTGTTATAGCGACGCAACGTGGCCGCCAATTGTTGCCAATTGAAGTGGTTGCCCTGCCAATCGTGATCGAGGACTGGCCAGCCACCTAACTGGCGGATGAGTGCATGAAGCGGCTCTAATCCTCGACGGCTTAAGAGCTCACTGTTTACGCAGGATTTGTAGAGATTCTTGGCCTTAGCCTGGGCATCGTATTTGGGCTTGAGATACTCCCTGGTTGTGCTGGATTGAATGGTATGAATTGCTTCCTCCTTGTGCTTGTCGGGCTCTTTCTCTCTATTGAATGTAATTGGCGGGGCTTCCTCCTCCTTGGATTTCTCGCGCGTCTGCTCAATGAGCCGTTTCCTCTTGGTGCCATTTGAAAAGCGTTTATACCTTACAAGGACACGATTAAGGATATCTCTTCGTTCCACAATATGTCGACGAAGTCGTTCGGCTTTCAGTTCGGTTGCCGGATCTGTTTCCGACTGTTGCTCGTTCAGCTTGAATGTGTTTTGACGCACACGCGTCTCCGGACTGGGCTGCGCGTGTACCTCATTCTTCTCGAGCAGATTGCGCAGCACCACATCGAGACTTTCGCGCAGCATCTCGAAGGTATCGAACCCAGCCTTATCCTTGGGTATGGGATGCAGTTTCTCCCAATTGCCACAGGCATACTGGTAGAAATCCACACACGGATCTACCTGGGGACTCATATAACGTTGCATGGTCTTCGATTGAGCCTGACGGATATCCTCACGCGTTCCCTGCTCATTCCAGAAGGAGGGCAGCGCGTTCTCAATAAGTGCCAGCTCGTCAATGAGTTGTTCCTGTGCCTCGCGACGTCCTCGTCGCGACCAGAATTGAAATGTCTCTGGATATCGTTTGGGCATATCCTTTTTGTGGCTTGTATCGAATTCCTCACCCGTTTCCTGCATATCCAGTTCATTGCCATAACACTCGCGCGGCTGGCCATGGGGTAGAAACGATGTCCGCGCATCCTTCATTAATATGCTGCGATCTTCCAGCTCGAGCGTCTCTACGTTTCCATAACGATAGGGGAGGCAACGTCTCGCACGCTCCGCCGCCATGAATTCCAGCTGAGAGCGCTTGGCCTGCGGCAATATAAACTCATCATTGATTAGCTCATTATAGGTGTTACCCTCCGGCAACAATGCTTCATAGTCATCCAGATAGCCAGGCCGCGAGGCAGACGCAGATCGTAGGTGTCGCTGTTGCTCCTCGCTGAGCTGGAGCGCCTGCAGCATGCCATCGAGTCGGAATAGGAGCAGCAGGACCAATGTCAATGGCAGCATCACCACTGGAAGCAGCAAGAGCAATTTGCAGCACGTTAAACCAGGACACCATTGGACGCGACCCGTCTGCTGGTTGACACCCAAGCCCAATTTGATACCCCTACGAGGCGTAGCGGAGGGATGTGAGGGGGCACTGGGTGGTACACCGTGCACCTGCACCAGCGATAGCTTCAACGGACTATGGCGACTCATAGTAAATATTACAAAACGAATATGATTATGACGATAAATATGAATATGTTTATGTGAGTGCCAAAAATATATGTCCACAATGGCCTTTATACTTTAATTAAACGCAATTTTTAGCGCGACGCAATTGCGAAATGAGTACCGAGAAAACTGAGAATCGGAGAAACGGAGAAACCGAGCTGTGAGCAGCGAGGCGAGATCTCGAGCGAGCGCATCAGTCGCGCTCGGATTGCCTACTAAAAATGCTCCCAGAGCTCAGAGCTCAATCCAGTGCGCCGGTCAAAGCTGGACGCGAATCACGGCGCGCGACAAACAATTGAATGAAGACGACAGACACGCAGACAGACAGACAGACAGACAGACCGGCAGACAGACAGACATACAGACGGCGACAAAGCGGCGCTTCAATAAAAAAATATATTAAAAAAATCCCCTTAAAAAGCAAAGAGCGAGCAGAGAGCAGATAGAGAAGCAAGAGGAGGAGGAGCCGGAGCTGCCGGAGGAGTGCAAACTAGTAGATTTCTTTCTATGTTGGCGCAGTGTTTGTGATCTTTGTTTACTGTCCGCTGCGTACGTGAACTACACTCACAAAAACATGTTTATAGATTTAAGAAGAAATACAACATTTTCTACGTTCGTAATATAAACAGTTACGAAATTGAAAATCGACTGTTGTTTTACAATATAACTATTTGACATTGTCTGATTATAATCAATATAAGCAAAAATTGGTTTTTTCTTAATTTTCTTCAATATTCCGACAAGATTTATAGAGCTCATGTATAGTGTACAATTTTTTCTTAGCTGATAACAGCTAGACCTTTATTTATACATTTTATATATTTGCTGTACTTTTTTTTCGAGTGTAGCATTTAGTTTGTGCGCCAGTGCGTTAAGTAAAGTCGCGTAAATATTGATATCATTGGGTGTTTGACCTTAGACAAGGGCTACCTGCGCCTACACCTGAGCCTAATCGCGATTTCATAGGTTCGACATTTGACCTGTTAACCTCATTTTAAGCTGCACACAAAGCAGCTACTTCCGGTTACATTAATGCGCGCTAACATCTGCTAATCAACAAACCACTTTTTGTTATAACAATACAATATAAACATCAGCGGCAGCATCAGCATCGCAATAACAAACAGATCGTTCACAAATTAGTGTCATTATCACTGGCAGACACACACAGAAGCAATGTATATACATATATATATGTATATATTTATATATATGTGATGCTTGGGGCACCTCCGCTTTTGACCTCCGTGTGGGTTCAGCTTTGAATTGAGTCTAAATTCAATCAATTTAATTTAATTTCACAAAACAATTGCACAGAGCACAGCAAACAGAACACAACCGAAGAACAGATGGCAACCAAAAAGCAGGTTAAACTTTCGAGTGCATAGGCAAATGCTGCCTTCTACTGTAGGTGGGGCATATTGACAATAGAAACTACAACTAAATGAAAACCAAAAAAAAAAAAAAAAAAGCGGGGTTTGCTTAGTTCGTTTGCTATCTTAATAATTCAATATATTATTTTATGGTTATTGTGTGTTTATTTAAAATTTGTTCAACTAACTTAAACAAAGTTAAACTCCAACGACGCTGCTGTGACATATCAACAAGTTTCTGTAGGTAAACATTTAAATAAAATTAGGTAACTTAATGCTGACTTGTATAAGTATAGTTCAGGCTTACATAAGTCCCGTCCAAGGTTTGACTACAAAGCATTTCCCCCAAGCAGAGTTGCTCAAGGCACACGGTGCGTATACGTAATTTTCATCAGTGTTATGAAAATGTCAAATGTATTTACTGTTTATATGCATAATCACTGGCCTATACACACACCCACACACATACATACAGAGGCAACGACACGCACTTACACACGCAAACAACTAGTTAAGTGAATTTAAGCTACTTGCGACGGCATCAAATACAAAACAAAAAAAAAAAACAAAACACTGGCAAGTAAATTGCCTTTCGACATCGTTTCGGGCTTAGGTTAGTGTTACAAGATTATGCGGATAATTGCTGGCATGCGATGCCATCCAATATGACGCCACGCAGCTCATTTGCAAACACAATCCTCGACCACATACACGTATGCACTGAGCACCCAAAAGTAGTTAGTTCATAAAGAAACGTTATTCTTAGTCAGAAAGTAGCTGCAAAACGTTTTTAAATATAAGACATAAAACCATACCTATATCGTCTCAAATTAACAACAACACTAAAATTAGTATGTATTTTCGAAAGTTTAGTTTTCAGTACATTAGCGATTTAATTTTCTCAGTGCATCGAACAGCCTGTTGAAAATTTGTCGTTTCCGACTTGGGGTCGCGGCTTCTTCGCATGAATTTTAGTTTCATGAACAGTAAACACGCAAATTTGCATATGTGTTTGTGTCTGTGAGAATAGTGGGATGCATGTGAGTGTGAGAGTGTGTGGTGTGTAGTGTGTATTTGTAGTTTGTTGTGTGTTGCATCTGTAGTGGTTTTCAATTTGAGTTGCCATTTGCATCATATGCTAATTTTAGCCTTAAACCTTTTAATTAGCGACTGTGACCGAGATTGGAAAGAACATGTCAATTTATCAGCAGATATATACACACACACACACAGACAAACAAATCTTACCGCAATTGCAGCCTCCGGCACGAGTGGCTTATAATTGTATTCTCATTTGATCTCTAGTTCAAGAGCATTATAATCATAATCATGAATCAATATTTATACTCTCTGAATTCAGAATTTAGGGTTATCAGGTAGATGAACCAATATAATGAATCACTTTACAAATGTAGTTCGAATGAATTAATGCCAGTTCTAAATGAACTTTTGATTTGCGCAGTCATTCAATAATTGTCTAAACTATCAGCTAGCAAATAAAAAATCCCCAATCAAATCAGCAGACAGTGCGACTAATCTGGTGAACACAACACTTTAACTTATATGTATAAATTAGGTGTGAGACGTGTGTTGTGTAAATTGGGTATGAAAAAGGAATATTGAATTTCTCGATTAGTTCGACTCTACATTTTTAAACACATTTTTTGTAAATATTGTTTGTCTTAGTCAAAAGCACAAACTAAAATATATTTTTTTAGGAAGTAAGAATATATGCCAAGTATTTTTTTTGCAGAACTTGTTCTTGGTGAATGCAGTTTAGTTAGTAAATTTGTAGTTCCATGAATTTCAGCTTCGATTCTGTGTGGAAAATACACTTACATGACAACTTTTGAACACACTTCACGGCACTTGCACAATTTCCAGTTATTCGAAGGTTTACTTGCTTTAATATATTGATTGGGAAAATGTAGCTGTTGTAGTTGTTTGGAGCGGATGCTGCTTCATCTGCCTGTTATCGCCTTGGAGGTGAAGTCTCGAATGTTTTGCCAACTTGACAACTTGAAGCGAGGAAGCCACCGATTAGGTGTTGCTTGTTGCTGTTGTTGCCTGGATAACGGTGAAGCTACTGCTTCTGCTACTATTGCTGCTTTTGCTGCTGCTTAATGTGCCCAGCACTTTGCTGTTGCTTATTTTAATTGCCGCGAGATTACCGCTAATTGAAATGTGCAAAGCAGCAACAAGACGCATCTGCTTTGAGCTCGCACACTCACTGTGAATATCAGATGGGAACTCAGCTGTAAGCATACTTATACTAATACTTTATCAGTCAGAGTTTCTCAACTTTAATCAGTTGACTTAATAGGCAAAGCACACCAAGACTTCAAAGTGCTTCTCAATCGAATGACTGTGTCTCTTCGTGTGTATTTGTGTGTGTGTGTGTGTGTGTGTGTGTGTGTGTGTGTGTATCTGTGTGTTTTCATATGAGTAAACTTTTATAGTACAAGCTCGGAGCTTTACTAAATCACAAAGTGATTTATTGCAACGCCATAAAGTGAATATTTAACATGTTAATGATTCTAGCCTAAAGTGGTAGAAAATATCTAATATCAATGAGATTACTCTTTATTTTATATGAATTGCACACAGTCTACAAAATAGAAGAAAGGCTTATGATGTATTGTTCATTACATTAAACATTAACAATTAAAAAAATATTTTAAATGAAAATAATTAAATAAAGCAAATAATAATTCGGGGAGTATTAAAATGTAAGATAGTCCAACATTTATTACAAGGATTGGGGGTGAACAAGAAAAAACAAAATAAGACCAAAAATGGTTAAGCGTTAATTGCGAAGACTAAATAGCTTAGTAATTAGGAAAGTAAATAGATAAAAGGGAGAGGGAGAAGGCAAGAGATAAGACTAAAGAGAAGGAAAATTAAGAAGAGATAGGCAAATAAATTTAAGATGGCTCAGTGATATGTCAGTATTGAATATTTTATGAAAGGAAAAGAGGCATTCACCGAGAATACGTGAACATTTCTGTTAACCAACGAGGGAAGATGAATTAGAAGACGCAAAATGGAGTATGATGACAAACGAAAATGTGGATTTCAGTTAAGGGCACATAAGGCAAAGGATGGAATTACTTTTAAATTGACTCCGTTTGCACTTGATAGTTTTTATATTGAGGAGGCCACACACATGAACAGTGTTCACGCAAAAGATATGGCGATATGGAAAAAATTAAATAGAGAGAGAAAGAGTGGGAGTGGGAGAGATCAGAAGAGAGAAGATAAAATTAGAAAAATAGAGATTTTAATTGAAAGAGCAATAGAGGCTGAAGAAGGGAGACTGATATTGAGAGAAATATCTTTTTTTCTTCTTTTTTTACCTTGCTCCCAACATTACCTTTTACACCTGCTTTAAGCTAATATCATTTCAGCTTGTTGAGCTCACGCAGTTAATTTAATTCAGAAAAAATCATATTCGAGCTGACAACTTGAGTGTGCGTGCAAATAAATATCAATTGCCAGTCGAGTGGTATTAATAATGGTAAACAGCATAGAGCGACCATTAATCAATGGAATTGGCGTTGTCTGCGCTTATGTTCTCGCTTGAATGAATGATTGAACAAATGCAATGTTATGTTTAAGCTTATTTGCTGTCAGACTTTGACAAGAACATTTCAATTTGTGTGTGGTCTGTAAACCGCACCTAATGTGCCGATAGAACATTGATCAGTTCGAAAATTTATTATTATTTTCATGTTATTTAATTATTATTTACACCTTTGAGCAGGTGAATGTTGCTATGTCATGTCTAGGCAAGTAGCAGCCAACTCCAGCCTGTTAACTTTTATTTAAAGTGACTTTTGCATGCCGCTTAATTGTTTAACACATTGAATTGCTTACCTATTATTGTTGTAGGTTTTGTTGTTTGGCGCAGCTTATTTAATAATTGAATATTTTGTTGGGATTGTGAGCTCTCAATTAATATACAAAGTGCACTTTCTGCTGCGACGCCCTATGCTAATATTTGCTGTGCAAATAACAAATGGAAATTGTATATACTTTTTTTCCTATGATATATTTATTTATATTGTTACTTTGTTCTCAAATTCCGTTAAGGCTATTAATATAATATGCCAGCAATTACATTTTGTTTTGTGTGGAAGATACAATCAAATTCTAAAATACTTTCAGCCTGAGTTGAAATTGATAAATGTTTTTTTTTTTATTATAATGAATCATTTTCAGAAGAAAAATTTTAATTTGCTAATATTTGCATGAAAAATAATAAATTATACCCATTGTAAAGTTGAGTCGATTTATTTTGTGTAGTAGAAATCTCTCGGATAAAGCAATCTTTCTTTTTGCACTCATAGTTAGCATAAAAACATTTTCAATGGTAGAATGAAGTTTATATTTTGTCAATGCTTGAATTTAAATTGTATATAAAAAATTGATGATGATGATATGTATTTGTGCTGAGTACTCAATTTACATAACGACCTAGTACCGAATAATTTTTCGAAATAATCTAGACAACAACTAATCCAATTTAAAAGAGTCGCCTCATTTATTTGGGCCTATTTAGGCCTACTTAGTTGTAGCGCACAGAAATGGAAAAGCGTTAATCAGCAGCCTCAAACCCAAAACCAATAACTCCAATAACTCCATTTGAGAGCACTCGATTGTGAGTTGCTAAAAATATACAGTTGAAGTAGCTGGCTGCAAAGAGTTGTTCCCAAAAATGGGCAACATGCAGCGCAGTTTTATTACCTTAATTTTGTGTGCATACAATTTTTCTGCTATCGATCATTGTCAAGCAGCAAGATAATTTACAATAAATCGGTGCGGCATTAGAATTCGATGGTGGGGCGTACTATGCAAAACCTGAAAGCTGTAGCGAATCGAGCCACACACCACATAAATTAGGATAATTACAATTGCACCCACAAGTGCCAGTCGAGTCGTTGCTTTTGTTGTTTTTGCCATGTTGCCACGAGGCTGCCAAGAATTTTGATTGCATAAGCACCATCAACAGTAACAGTAATATCAACAACAGCTACGGCTTGCTGTGGCCAAATAACATTTGCCGCCAAAAGTTTATGGCTAGCGAGTGGAAATGAAAATTCATTGGGCCAACGCCACCGCATTTGAAAATTAGCTAATAAAAAAAATGTACAAATCACAGCAATTACAATAATACCAATAGCAACTGCAGCAACTATCACAATACCCTAGCAGATACCCTAGCACAAAATCATGTTTTGTTAATATATTTACTCAATTTAAGTAAAAGTGTATATGATGTAAACATACAGTTTTATATAATTACTTATAATATAATACTTATTATACTTATAATAAAACACAGTTTTGATGTGATTGTATAAATCGAAGGAACCGTATGCAAATTTCTATGCAGTTATGTTTTGCTCGAAAATTGGTTCATTCAAAAGAAAAACAAATATATAATAATAATTTAAAATAGAAATGTGAATTATGTAGCACTTTTCCTCTATTTACTTACAATTGAACAGTTTTTAGGAACCATTAACCGGAACTGATACAATTACCGAAATTAATCATTAACCGGAAGCTAAATTTGTTTCGATATCATGATTTGGATACGTCTATTTTCGGATACTTTTTATTGGTTATTTGGAATGAGGACAAGGAATTTCAACACCATTCAAATAAGGCATTGAAGCGAGAGGGTGCCAAGTGGAATTATCTGCAAAGTGGTTCTGGTTTGCGGCGTCAACGTGATGCCAAAATCAAAAATTGGGTGACCACCGAATTTGGCCGCGAATGTTTGGCAACTCGTTTGCATAGCCAGACTATTTAGATTGAGTTTCACTGTCTCCACTTCATGTTCGGCTAAATTAGTTGCCCAAGCGCAAATTTTTGTTTAGCAACTCATCGGCTCGTTGTTGGTGGTTTCTGGTTGCTGACGGTGCAGGCGCAATTGACCAACACAAGCCACACACAGAAAAATCAATTAAAACGACTCGCTGAAGCAAAGTTCCAGCCGGCTCCAACTGTCTGCTCTTTCATCCGTGACTTTGCACTTTTACGATAGGTATTGCAATTACAATTGCCCGACTGACCAACCGCACCACCCACCCACCCGCACCACTTGCCCGCATCAACTTTTGACCACCATCAACATTAGCTCCAACTTTGGCTATCGCTTCGTTTTCTGCTGTTGTTGTTGTGTGCTGTGTGTTCTGTGTGTGTACGTTGCGCATGTGCAAGAGGTGTTTGTTGTTGCACTCACTGTATATTGATATGCTTAATAATATTACCAACAGCCGACACTGACTGCTGAGCTTAGCATTTTGTAGGTTGTTGTTCGGTTGCCAACAATTCGATTGCAACATTATAGATGGAATTAAAATTTGTTGTTTCTAAGAAATTGATATTTTACACACTGAAGCCATTAAGTATGTGTAAAGAGTCAGAACGAAGTAATTTCGATTCCATAAAGTATATATATTCTTGATCAGCATCAAAAGGGGAGACGATATAAGCCATAGTATCACATAGTCCATAAGAGGTAAAGTTTTGGAATATAAGTTTCTCGTATACTACATTCAGATCTCGTTTCATTACGATCCAATAAGTAAAGAAAGCGTTAAAGAAAGCGTAATTGATTTGTTACCACATAAAAGCAGAAAGCCTGCGCAATCAATAGAAAATGCATATCGCTTGCATAACTTGATTATATTTAATTACATACTTAAATATAATCAAGGTATTATGCAGGTTCACAATTTAGTTATTTAAGGGGAATTCTAGCAATGCTTGAAAGAAATAATACATTTAAATACTGAGTTTTTGGTCGAACTTCCTCAACAAAATAATTTATGCTTGTTGAATTTCGTGTTTCGGAGAAAAATCTAAGCATTTTAATTAGTGTTGTATCGCATTTATTTTTTAATATTTTTAATTTTTTTTTTATAGTTATTTGCAGGAGCTTTTTGAATTGGTGCAGATTTCTTGGTGAACAGAAAATATGTTCATCTTTGGACTGAAAGTGATACTAACTGTACTACTCATCTTTCTTACTAACTTAAAATTTGTTTCAGTCGCTCAAATATTATTTTCTTATGCAGCTCTGCAAAAAATATTTAATTCATTCAACACTACATGTGGCATATTATGGCATTCTATTTACTTTTTCGTTTTACGAATTCGCCTGCTTTAACACATTGTTGTTGTAAGACAAGACCATAACTTGCTTTCAAATTCACTGCTCACTCTCAATAAATTATGAGAAAACGTCTTTTTATACAGGGGTTTTAAAAGGCACATTCTATAACCTTAATTATTATTACATAGGCTCTAACTTCAAGTACAAGTGTTCATATTAATTAGACACAACCTTCACCTCAGTTGCTAATCAATGCGAAGTTCGCGTTAACTTTTCTGTTCTGCTAAAAATCATTGAACTCCAAAAATACCACACATCAATTAGTCACATCCACATGCCACATTCATTGGCTGAACTTCAGCCATGACATTGACTTACAAATGCGTTTCCACACGCAAGTTTACCGCTAAATTGTAACTGCAACTGGTTTTCATTTTTTTTTTTGGTCGCACTTCAAGGCTGATTTACCAGATATTGCGTATACGCAGCATGCACCACTCGCATAGTAACGTAATGCAGCAATGTGTAGGTATATGTGCGAGTGTGTTTGAATTGTTGTTGCTTTCGATTTGACACACTTGTCGCTAATAGCGTTACCAAGTAGCGTGGTTTTTCATCCAATGCATTTTTACTTGAATGCATTTCCATACAATTTTCTTTGAATCGCTGCCGTTGCGGACTTTCACGCAATAATCATGTTAGAGATTGCGAAGTGACAATTCAATTGGTCAGGCAATCGATTATGCAAAATCGATTAAGCTAATTAGCTAGCAATAAACCAAGATAAAGCAAGCAAGAAATAATTATAAAAAAAATGACTGCAATTAAAAAAGGACTTGGGCAAAACTTTAGCTTCAGCTCGGGTAATTAGCCGCTGGCTTGAAAGAGCTGTTGTGCTATTCAATTTCAGCACGCTCTTTTAACTTGTCTTTTCACATTTTTTAGGTCTGCGCTCTGTGCTTTCATTTGCACTGCTTAATTCGATTTTAATCTTCTTTTATTTATAATGAACTTGGCAGCTGTTGAAAAGTAGAAGACCACAAAAGTGGCTGCATTTCATAAATGTATTTTTTTTTTGCTTATAATTCTTATCTGGCTTCGCAATTAATTTATATGACAAAAAATCAGATCACATACTACACACAGAAGATAACAGATATTTACTTGAATTGAGGCCAATTATTGTAGAATGAAAAACCTTGTATTCGGTTGCTTGGTGTCTTACTTCTCATTTAACCACTATTATTTGATTTGAAATAATTGATACTAAATTGAGATTATAATTTTCAATTAAAAAATAAAGAATTCTTGAATCAGGAATAGCAATTTTACTTGATCATCAACAACTGAATTTCCTAATTACATTTGTTAAAATTAGCTTTTAAATGTAAGAAATATTTGGTCAATTTGCAAAGACGAATAACGAAATTTGTTTAACATTTGCAGTCCTCACTTTACATACTTAATATACGTCTGCCAATCTCAATCTCTCTCTGTGTGCTTATTAACCTTGAGTGTCGGCTTTGTCAAAGGTCTACTTGGGAGGGGAGCTGCCATAGACTTAGATATCTACCTACCAATGCAATCAATCAATTGAAAAGTTTACAGTTTGTGACCTTTTGTTATTCTGTAGCAGCTATCATTTTGTCAGCAGCCATTGTGGACATTTTCCGTTGCTGTCATTGCATGAATTTGAAAGTAAAGTGAAACCTAAACTGAAACTGATACCGATGCTGATGCTGATGCTGAAACTGTCAGCCCTGCGATTAGATAAAGATGCATGGCCAGAGTGGAGTGTGACTTAAGCCAGCGACACTTGAGCGACGTTTCTGTGTTTTTTTTTGTTGGTATACCCTACAGACGGTGTTTTAATTTTGCCGTTAAGCATGCAACACATTAGAGGAGATAATTTATATATATTCTTGATAAATCAATCTAAGCAAGTTGCGGTAATGAAATGTGCTTCTGTCTATCTATCTATCTTTTACTTTGTGAACTCTGTTTTAAAGCTAACTCAATGAAATTTGCCAGATCGTGCTACTTTATCCCATAAGTTCGGTTGACAGATGAGTTATTATGTAAGCAAATTATTTTCTACACCATGAAACTTAATTAAACTACTTGTAAAAACAAGTATAACTATTCCTTAAACATTTTAATAAACAACTATTAGCATTGGGAAACTATTTCACTTATTTCTCAGTAGGAACAATCAGATGAAAACAGTTGCATTCCATTTTTCAACGGTATCTAATCTTCGGCGTTCCAAAGCTGGCTTTCCTTCTCGTCTATTTTTTTTTTTTTTTTTTTTTGGCTTTCTGGTGGTTTTTAGGTTTCTTCTCTAAGGCATTGATATTGAGATACGGGCATTTATGTAACTTGGCTGCTGTTTGGTGTTTGCTTTTTGGGTGGGGCACTTGGTGTCAGAGGTGACACAGCCATGACCTTGAAATGAAGCATGAATAATAAAACTGTCCGAAAAATTATCACAAAATAAATATGAAATGAGGGCCCAAAGGAAAGCTGACATGTGGCCTGAACATACATCAAAATGCAAATTATGTTAATTCTTATGCTTGTGTGAAATCGATGGACTTGTAAGCGTATCCTTTTTTACTTAACTAATGCGTCTGAGCTGAGACCTATTTACCATTAATCAAAATTTTGAAATAATATTTTGTGAAGGTTATTTGGAATATCTTATTACGAAGATTAAGAACGTTCAGTTCATCAACTGACGAATGTGAGACGCATGAATTTTACACAAACTTTCAAAATAAGTAATAGTAAATAAAAGCCGGCTGGATGGTCGTAAGCGTTGAGTCTTTGCAATCTGTGTGCAAAACTCGTACTTGTCGCTTATTTGAAAAATCGCTCGCGGGTTCGAATCCCACTGCAGGCATGGTTGTTTGTTGCTGTGCTATTCCTCTTTTTCTACTTTTAATCTACCTCACTCTCCCTCTCTCTTTATCTTTTCACTCCTTCTCTTTTCACTCTTTCTCATATGGCCAAAATGGCCCATGTGTGTCAACCCATTGCGCTGACAGCTGTTCTAACCTAACCTAACATAATAGTAACTAGTAAATTAGTATTTACTAAATAATAATACCAGATAGTAAATAATTATTGCTTTAACATAAATAATACATTTTTAACTTAAGTCCTCAGTCAACATATTTACTACAGCTTTAAGTTGCCCTTAATGTATCGCATCTATCAAGATAATCCCATTGAAAGCACAAAATTGGCAAAAGAATTGTTTCATTGTATCTGCAAGTAAGTAGCCACTTAAAAGTCAGCAGCATTAAATGATTTGACAATTTTTATGGGTCTCTATTAACATGTTATGCATAATTTTCACTGTGCTCAAGTCTGAAGTGAGCCACCCGCAGATAAAGTCTTCAAATTTTCCACCGTATTTTATAAAATTTTATGGTGCTCAAATTTAATGCTACGTTATGCTTCACCATCCTTGAAAGAAGCAGCAGCACCAGCAGCCGCAGCAGCTTTTTAATCCAGTGCTTACCTTATTTTATACGCTCTTTTCAGCAAACCTCACCTCCTGAATCAATCTCAGCCTGGGCTCCACTCAACTCTTGTTTGTTTGCTTAAGCCAAACCAACTTTATTTGCAACGGCTGCCATTTCACGTAGCTTCATAGCTTGCCCCATCAGCTAGCGACGTGTTGGGTTTTTGGGGTTTGGGTTTTTGGGGTCTCTGCACTTGCTGGGTGGTCAGCTGAGTGCTGCAGAGTGAGCGCAACTCTGACTTTTTGGCGTATTTTTTGTATGCATGTTCGTTGACTTATTTTCATATACCTTGTACCCATTAAACATTACTGAGACAAAGGGGTATGTACAAATTTGTATTTGTATGTGAGTGGCAAAAGTAGCTAGCTGACCACATAAAATATAACTGAGACTAAATTCGAGTTACATGTTCTATATTCTGATAAACACTTGTGTAGTATGTTCAAATGATAAAATAGTATGTTCAAAATGAAAATATCAAATACGATAAAATATAAAATTCCTAACAAATGGTATTCAAATCCTATATCTAAATATTGTGTAGATACAATTCTGACTTAATAGAAGTAAGATACTGTAACTGGTTCGATTTCCGACAAATTTTTTTTTATATATCTACGTAAACCTTATAATAGCTAGAGGGTATCATCGAGTGAGCTTTCTTAGCTAGAGCACTTTTACTTGTGTTTATGCAGGTTTTTTTTTTTTTTATTTTTTTCTGGTTTGTTTGTGTTTTAATATCAGAGGCCAAAAGAGTCTCAAAAGAGTCGGCCGCGCCTCCAGCCAGCTCACCGGTTGTTTCGCTCGTCATTTTATTCGCTTGTGCGCATTTTATACGCATGAATCTGGCCAAAACTGGCGATGCAGGGTGGTGCATGGAGGCTATACACATTGTTTCACTGCGGTTTATGTGTCATTTTTATTATTTTTAGGCTGTTTTTTGTTAGTCCTGAAATGGATGTGTGTCGTTATTTCAGACTCTGCTGTTTTGTTTTTGCGCACTCGCTTATCGCATGCTTAGATATTTCCATGGTGGTTAAAAATGTAAGCGAGGCGCAAACATACGTGGCACGTGCAAAATATCCTTAACAGGATTGTCACAGGCAGTCAACCATTTATGACAATGCGGGAGGTGGTCAGAGCTCATGTTTTAGGGCTTGGCCTGGCTGGCACCTGTGTCGAATCGTAGCCGAATTGTGAGAAACAGAAAAGTGTTGCAAGAGCAGTTGAGACCAGACTGAAAAGACTGGTTTGGAGCGTGTCAAATTGCTTTGAAGTTGGTTTGCTGGATGGCAGCAGCTGCTGCTAACTCCAATTTTAGCCACAAAACTCCAATAATAATATCAATATCAATAGTGGGGAACCAACCCACGCGGTCAACTCTGGGTGCATTGCACCCAAATCGCTTCCCAGTCAAATTGCCATCTAATACGCGCGCACACCACTTGCCAATCAATCACTTTTGTATACCCTGGTAGTGGGTATTATAGTTTTGTCGTGAAGTGTGTTAGGTAATTGAATCCATACGGTGAATATGTATATATACATTCATATACACATGTGATCATAAAACCGGACAAGATAAAAGTTCTGGTTTTAACCATTTTTTTTTTCAAAACACAAAGTAAAATGGATTGATGTAAGCTAGGTACAACTCTGGTTTTTTTTTTATAAATTAGCGCACGATAGTTAAGTATTTTTTTTTAATGCTTTAGTCGTTGAATGAATCCATATATTATCTAATAATCTAACTAAATAAACTCAGACCAAGAAATTACAGAATTTATTGAATTCTAAAACTAGTTTTTGAAATGATGAACGATTAATGCTTTAGAATATTTTGCTTGTTTTACAAGATACTCAGCCGAACTCTATAGCTATGAGTGTTAAAATTATCATATTGCCATATTGCAAAAAAAAAAAAAACTATTATCATCAAAAAATTGGAAGTGTACAGCAGAGTTACTTTTCTAGAATATCGGTTCGTTTTGTAATTTGATTTTTATGTACAGCTAAAATTGCACCGGTTGACTTGGCCCTATGTAGCAGGCAATTAACTTGGCTGGCATGCAGTTTTCCGCCGTCGCCCCTTGTGTCAGATGCTGGCCACCTGCCTTGAACCAATCGCTCTCCTCCCTGAACTACTCCACCCCACCATTACGTACAGGTAACACGCAAATGACATGTTAGCATGTTATTCTGTATATTATTCAAAATTTTCGTAATTTTAAGTTAGGGCGGCCACCGTTGATTGATTTGAATTATCAGCCATTCAGCAACGAATAGCAAATAGCGAGTAGCGCAGATTCGCAATATCAACTCGAAATCCAAAGCCAAATGGTCAGAAAAGTGGCCAATAGCAAGTGTGGCTACAACTTATAAATGGTTGTTTCAACAGGTTGCAGTTCAAGTTGCGATCTCTGATCCGTGATCTGCGATCACAGTTTGTAACGCTTTTTATCTGTGGCAATAATTGAAGGCAATTAAATTCATAAATTTTAATGATTTATTTTAGCTTTGCACGCTTAGCAAGCACATTGAATTAATTCTTGAGTCAAATGTAACAGGGTGCTACCGATAGCAATTCAAATACATAAATTAAGAATATCATAAGAACATATTCCTATTTAGCAATATTATAATAAATATTTGTCTGCGAAAAATGATTATTAAAAGTTTTTTTATAGAGCTCTCTGCTGAAATAAATACTCAATGTGTAAGAAAAAAAAACAAACAAATCTCCTTCATATTTGAATCGCGTGTTGCATTCGCTCAGACCACTGTAGTGGTCAATTTGTCCGACCTAAGTTCAGCTAATATTATGTATCTCCAACTGAAACAACCTGTATACACAATATGTAATGATTTCTAAGCGATTTGTGTTAGTTAATTAGTAGTAAATATTTGAAGCAACCAGCGGCTTATGTAAGAACAAATAGAGACCAGACACATGAGTGGGTAATGCAATAATTGATACACCCATACTCGAGGGCGAGAACTGTACAATTCCATTGTGGCAAAAGCCAGCCAGAGAGTGGCGATGGTTGTGCTTCAATGCACCAGTAAACAAAGTTGTGCACTTAGAGTTGAGTGCCCCAAAATAATATGGAAACAAAATTTGAGAGTGCCGATTGCAAGAATTTCAATGCCAAGCTACAGCGAGGTGGTGCGTGATGTGGGTCTAAAGAGGCCTTGCTGTGATTTTTTCAGGTTGTGAATTGGCCACGTGGTTGCTAACTGGTGTTGCATTTTATTGTCTGGGCTGTCGGAAATTTTAATATTAATTGGCCAAGTGTTGGACGCGTTAATTTGCCTAATGATCCGGCAGGTTGGCCAGCTCACAACTGCTGGCCAACTGGTTAGATGGCCAGCACCCGCGGCGACTTTCTTGTAGAATTCTCGTTAATTATGTTGTTTTATAGCAAGTGTAATTAATTAATCATGATTTGCTTATGAATATGCATTATCGAATTGCCAATTGCAAGATAAACAACTGCAAATGGGACAATAACAACCACTGGTTGACTGGCGGGCTAGTATAAAAGCCAAAATATGCTATCTACACTCATAACGACTACTTAAGC
Organism: Drosophila picticornis; assembly: GCA_035043845.1. Lineage (NCBI taxonomy): Eukaryota > Metazoa > Arthropoda > Insecta > Diptera > Drosophilidae > Drosophila > Drosophila picticornis. Next base: position 4,258,918 of record JAWNMR010000362.1, read on the forward strand.
CAAGTACAAACGGTGTATAAATATAGTTAAAACTGTAATGATCCACTTTAATTCAAGATTAATTTGTATAGTAACTCTAAGTTCCGAATGTTCTTGAATTTAGAAGAACATTTTTCGCTGACTGCAGCCATCATTTAAGCTTGAATAATTAAGCAGAAAAACTAAGTTGACAATTGGCAGGCCATTTGGCAATGCAGTTTACGAGTAGATTTGGTCTTTTGTATTCCGCATTAATAATATGCATAAGCTGGCCGCAGACTGTCCACACCCACTGTGCAATGTGCATTGTTCAGCTTATGACTGCAACTGTGCGAATTCACGTCATACGCTGCATTTGAGTGCCCTACGAAACACCTTCTGCAGTACCTCTTATGCTTGCAGCTGTTGCTTAAGAATTTCCGCATGGGAATTTATTTATTTTTATTGTAATTGTAGGTTAATTGTGGCATGGAGTGGATTCTAATTGTCGTAAAATTAAGGCGTAAAAACTTTAACAAGAATGCGCTAGTTAGGAGAACTTGACTGGCAGATACCCTTATTTGTATATTTTAATTACTTATTTGCATATACCAGCTATCAGGATATCTCGTAGTTGAGCATGGTAGTAGTTTGTTCAATTTGAAACTAAATTATTTTTTTTACAAAAATCTGTGTTTCCTATGCGATTTCAATAATTGGTTTAGAGTTGGTCAATAATATAACTTTAAAGCTATACACTTAAAATCGTGTCTTTTTTTTTATATAATATATATTTCAATATTCGCAAAGTTGGCGTAGTTATCGATAAAATGAAAAAATGATCTGCGTATGATATAAGGGAACTTGTATTCAACATTTTCTAGCTCTTATAGTTTCTGAGAGTTTGTATACAGACGACAATGGCGATGCTGATCAATAATATATACACGTTATGGAAGCGGATATGCTTACTTCTGTCTGTTACAAAACAGCTTCATTATAGCTCAACCCCTTTTTTAATGTTTTATATAGGATACTTTAGTCTACATATAACGGTTAAAATTCATGTAGGAGCACATGGAAAAGCTCGATTAATATTATTGCGTGGCTAAAATCTCAATAATATATTTTACAACAATCATATGATTTCTGTGAAATATATTATTATTATTTTATATTTCCTCCACCATTGAGCATTGGTGTGTGCCTAAAGACTTTAATTACCATACTTAGGCAAATACAATATATCAATTAGGGTTCAAATACAATTTCCTGATATATATTATTATTTAATTAGCACCTTTTTGCATAGTTCTATATACTTATGCATACATATACCGTAGAGGCAAGTTTGTAGCGCACCTATTTGAAATGATAATTATAGCTTACAAATTGCTGGATAGGTGGGCATACACACAAATCTGTAGATTGCACTTGAGTAGTTCAGCCCACATGTCGGCAAATGGCTCAGAAAAAACCACACAAAAAATAGTGTGTAGAAAAATAAGAAAAACTGAAAGCGAAGGTGACAACGGGAATATAATTTATAATGTTGCGCATGCAGCAAAAATGCCAAAACACACCCGCCACGCCCCCAATAAATACACATAGACACATGTATGCACTCAAAAAATAAAAATATTGTTTGGAATATTACAAAAGAGCTGTCTTTTTTTTAATCGAAAGAAGTGCAAAACTTTTTATTTTTGAAAAAGAATAAATAAATCTCAACAATCTTTTCTAAAATATTTCAGTTATTAATTTGAATATTTTTACTTAACTAAAAAATTATTTCTACTTTTGGCTTCGAGAACTAACATTACAATTTTAATATAACTTTAAGCAGCCTGCAAAAGTATTTCAGAAATATATATCGTAAACTATATCAAGAAAACCAAAATTACTTTTGGCTTACGGAAGGAATTATACCGATTTTAATATCAGTTTAATTGTATTGTTTTTTTTTAAGTGTATATAAAAACAATTGTTGAGAGAGTTCAATAGAGCAAGTTGCATTTTGGTTTATTTAAATGAAATTGGGCGCTGGCGTATCGGGCAGAGAGTTGAGCAAATTAAGTTGCCGCTATGTGGCACATGCAACACACACACACACACACACACACACACTTGTGGATGTGGCGCCTATCGAATGCAAATGATCGAATTCGTTATTAAATGTGTTTCTTGTGTTGTTTGTTGTTGTTGCTGGTGTGTCAGGTAAAACAATAAAAGCGATCAGAAACAGCAGCAACAACAACATCTACAACTGTTGCAAAGTGTGGCAAATGCAACATCAAGATTGAATATACTGCTCTAAAGAAATGCTGCAACATGTGGCAACAACAGCAGCAGCAATACTCAATTTTATGTCTTTTGTATTGTGTGCTGCGCTTTTATTTTTAATTTGCAAGCTTTTCGTTTCTGCTCGCTTTCGATGCAGTTCAATGATTAAAGAGGCAAAACGCCCAGAAATTGGTTTACAATTTTATATTTTTTTCTGCTCGCTTTTCGATTTGTGCTGTTTTTGTGTGGCCCGTGGCATGTTGCAAGTTGTGGCAAGCTGACGGCTCCCTAAGCTTTGTACTAGTCATACGAAATTTATAAGAATTTTTTAATTTACCGACTCCAACCCGACATCCCCTGCCCCTTGCTTTGTTAGCTGTTTATTATGTGAGCGGCTTTTGTTGGGCGTGGTGTGGTGGGCATTTTATTTTGGAAAGGCACGAATCGATAAGATCGAAGTGTTTCACATTCGTAGCAAATAATGAGTGCTAATTGTTCAATGCACGGAAGTTCAATTGCTTGCCCACACAAAATCACATACACACACACACACACACGCACATTAATAAACAGCCCAAAACTAATAAAAAATAGCAGTCAGTTAGCAATTAAAATTCCTTTCCGACGTTTGAGCAAGATTGAAAGCAAGGTCAGGGCAGCATTTGCAGTGACAAAAGCGAAATGCAACAGTAATAGATGTACACTAGCATTAATACACTGTGAGAAAAAATACGTATTTAAAATAAGTTTTTTTTCTTGCGAATATTTTTGCAGTTCAAGTAAATCATAAGAACGATTGAATGAAGTTGAGCAAAGAAATCTTAGAATAAAACAAGTAATGCACTGAAAAATATATAGCTGAAATGCAGAACGTATTATTGATTTAAGTAAAAGTTAAACTTTCTTATTCTTGAAACAAACTTGTCCATTTTATGAGCCTACATTGAACGTATTTTTACTTACTTACTGAAATTACAGACAGACTTTGATCAAATACACAATTTGAGATATTGAGTTAAGACTGGACCTTTTCTCTCAGTGTATATTGTATTTGTTAGCCATTTCCAGCTATAAACCCGCTAAATCGTTAGCAATATCTAGCTAAATGACTGGCAACATGGCTTTGGCAACATATTTGTCGTATCTCGTTTCGGCCTCGACTTCGACTTCGGCTTCGGCTTTGGCTTTTGGCTAAAACCAGCTTCGAGCCGCGATTAACGTTGTAATTCGATTACTCTTGTGCCACATTGTTCTGCTAGTGCTCTCATTGTACTGTTACTATTATTGTTGGGTGTATATATGCGTGTGTGTGTGTGTTTGTGTGTGGCATGTGTATGCATTTGTTGCTCTGGTTATTGCTATTGCTTTTGCTTTTGTGTCTTTGGAGCAGTCGCCGGCGTCTCAGCCAACTTTGTGTGTCTCTTGAGGTATATATTAGAGCCAAAAGCCAACAGTCAGCACAGTTCGTTAACAGTCCTAGTCCGAGATTCTAGGAGGTTCAACCAGCGTCCAGCGACCAGTCGTCGTCGTCGTCGTGTGTGTAGTTTGTTTTCTGTTACTCCCAGTTAAACCAAACCCCAACCCAATCCTTTGAACGTACGGTTCGAAACGAAACCAACTCAACTTTTGTGATTAACTCTTTGTGAAACAAAAATGAAGCCATTTGTAAGTAAAAAGAGCAAACTGTGCTTAATTGAAGAAAAATAGGATTAAATACTTTAAATAATTTTATTAAATGGTTTAGTTTTGGAAAAGGATACAATAGCTGCATTGGATATGACAAAGACTTTTAAGCATAGTAAAGGAATCTTTGCAATACTCCATATTCTGAAATTTATTTGATGTAGGACTAAAACTTAGAATTCTTTTCTTACTAAGAATCCGCACTTCTATTCACATTTAATCGAAGGAATATTTAATTGATTTGAAGGGATCAACAATGTTTTCTTGCTTTGAAATATTTAGATAAAAATTAATGAAGTGAATCTTAATATACTTTATATGTTTTTTGTTGTACTGAGTTTACAAAAGGCTAGATATCATAGAAAAATTGATTAGAAGTTGAAGAAAAACACTTGGGATGCAGAATAAGAAAAATATACTGAAAAAATCATGATATACTAAATCTGAACAGTATAAATAATATTTGTATGATTATCTCTAGCAGACAACAAATATAAATTTTTAAATGTTATTTTTAAATAGTTAGATTATTTAAGTTCACTTTATCAATAAACTGCAGTGCTCAGTAAAGTTATTTCTTCTAGATTCACCAATAATTTCAAATAATATGAGGACCAACTAGAAGTAAGGATTATAAATAGTTTGGATACTCTACATACATTCTTGACCAAAACTTAGTAGCTGATTTGTAAGAACCCTTAAATCAATTTAATAAGAATTGTGGAGGTTTTGCAGTTGGCATTATAATAATATGAGCATCAGTTATCCTTGTTTATTTGCTGTAATTTGACCACTTTAAGCTTTAATTACAAAGCGATGAACCCCGCTGTGCTTATTTTTCAACCATCACTTTGCCGGCCAAGTCAAATAATCTGGGTTCATGTCAAGTGGCACACAGAGTTAAACGCCACCCAGCAAATCAGAAACAGCTGCTGCCAACAGCAACAGCAATGCTTTCCGTTGATAAGCCGTTGACATGTTGCATGTCGGATAGTTAAAGATTGGTTATGTGGCTGCTCCACATAATAATAATGGCCCCTCTTGTAAATGCGGTAATATCTACGACTTGGCTAATAGTAACGTGTATCTCCAATCGAAATCAAACGTTTCACTTGACGGCGTACAGAGATACACAGATTCACACATACATGTGTGTGAGAAGGCGTATGGGGATGGTTCGAGCCGTAAGCGAAAGTGAAAGAGAAACGCAAGAAATTGGCAACTCGTAAACTGACCGACTGACTAACTTGCCAACTTTATTGGTCGACTGACAATCGCAATTATTATGCTGGCAGAAAACGCAAAACGGAAATTAATTGAGATATTTCACAATTCAATTCTTGATATGGCAATTTTTAAATTTAAGTAAGAGTTTAATTGTCTGCAAGCTGCAGACTAGATTACGGCATAACTCTTAATTTTCTCTCTCTTTCTGTCTGCAGTTGATTGCCGCTGCACTGTTTATCTCCACGGTGTCTGCCACTTGGCACGGTGCTGTCTCCACACAATATCAGCACTTGGATCCTCATAGCCACACCTATTCGTATGGCTATTCCGATCCCAATTCACAGAAGCACGAGACGCGTGCTCACGATGGTACCACGCGCGGCTCCTATTCCTACGTGGATGGACATGGCCATTTGCAGTCTGTGGCCTATACAGCGGATCCCCATCATGGCTTCAATGCAGTCGGCACCAATCTGCCTCAGGCGCCAGTGCATCATGCCCATGCCGTTGCTCCCGTTTATGCCGCTGCTCATGCCCATGTGCCATATGCTCATCATGCTCATGGCATTCACATTCCGGTGCTGACCCACGGTGGCGTCCCCGTCGATACACCCGAGGTGCAACATGCCAAGGCTGCCCATGCGGCCGCACATGCCGCCGCTGCCCATGGCGCCCATGCTGGTCATCATCTGTACAAGCGTTCGATTTATGGCGGTGGTTGGAGTTATGGTGCGGCTCCCGCTCATGTCGCCCTGACACACGGTGGCGTGCCCGTTGATACACCCGAGGTGCAACATGCCAAGGCCGAGCATTATGCTGCCCATGCCAAGGCACTCGGTCAGGCGGCTCATGCTCATGGCGCTCCCATTGAGACACCCGAGGTGCAGCACGCTAAGGCCGCGCATTTTGCTGCCCATGCCGCGGCTCGTTCCGGTGGACATGCCATTGCTCCGATTGCCCACGGCGGCTATCATGTGCCCGTGATCCACAATGGTGTTCCGGTTGATACGCCCGAGGTGCAGCACGCCAAGGCCGCTCACTTCGCCGCCCTCTCGCAGGCATCCGCTCATGGCGGCAGCTCTCATAGCTCATGGGATGATGGTCACTACGATGGTCGCTGGGAGGGCGGTCTCGATGGCCATGCCAGCTATGCCACAGGATATGCGCACAAGGGTCCCATTCACATTCCCGTCATCCACAATGGTGTTCCCGTTGAGCCAGCAGAGGTGCAACATGCTCGTGCCGCTCATCTGAATGCGGTGGCAGCTGCCAGTCATGGTGGTGCCGCCGGTCACGGGGGATACTACGGTGGCTCTGCCCATGAGGATGATGGCCAATACCATGCCCACTACAATCACTATTAAGGAGGAGTTATTGCCATTGTGACAACGATAAACGACGAGCAACCTTAGACTATCTGCCCGAGACAACCGAAGCAAGCTAGCGTCTCTCTCTCTCTCTCTCTCTCTCTCTCTATCTCTCCTTCTCGCTTTCTCCTTCACGCAACCATCTCCGTTACACAGGAACACTTTAACGGAAAACGACTACACACGGGAGATTTGAGCTGCTGTCTCACTTGCCCGCTTCAATTATTTTTCCCATCTCTGACTTTTCAAATAGAAATCTCTCAAACCATATGTCTACATGTCTCTCTGCCTCTCTTCATTTTTTAACTGCCTCTTTTCACACTCTTACTCTGCCTGTCTCTCTTCTCACTAGCTATGCTCCTCAACTTTATTTCATTCTTCATTGACTTTAGAGCCACGCTGAACGAGAATGTTGTAAATAATTGTTGTAATTTTCTATGTATCTTGCACCCAAGTGCACCCGATATGTATCTATGTATATTATTATATGAAACTGCAAACAGACAAATAAACTGCAAAAATGTATTTGATCACAAAAATGAGCAATTGTGTATTCATTTCTCTACTACAAATTAAAGGCCAAGTTAATATACACTCAATGTATGTTAATTAACACTTTTGGACAAAAAACTTTATTTATTTATTTTGTTTTTGCTGTTTTCAACTCTCAGATATGTATACGTATGTATATAAATGTATTTCAGATTAGTATTTACAATTTACTGTAATGTGACTCTCATAAATTTTCACCAAAAGTTCTGATTTTCTTATTAAAATTTGCTTAAAATCATATCCAAAAAGCCATTGCTTGTAAGAATCGGTTCATTTTGGCAAAGCCTTTAGGTTAGATTTTCGATGAGGGGAGTGACGTTTTTAATAGAGTTCATTGAACTTGTCAGACATTTTGAAAGCTATTTTGTAAATTTCTTACCTTTTTTTTGACAGACTACACAGGTGATTTCCAAGAAAGCTTGGGCCTGCCGAGAAGTTAAGGACAAAATAATGTCTCTCAGTTCGACTGCCCGGTGAAAGAGAGAGTTAGAAACGGACGGACTTATCACATGAACTGCCATTTCACAGGCATTGAAGTGGGTTACGTGTTGCATGGCATTAAATGTGTTTATTTTTGTTGCTTTCTAGCGACAGTTTGTTCAACTTCGTCCTCGCATTATCGCAGAAAAACGATGTTGAAGTATCTGGGGAATATATTTGTTGTTTGTTCTGGAATAAGCATAGCTAAAACTTGAAATTCCTGGGTTTTACTGAAAATCTTAATTCATGCCTAAAATAATTATAAGTCGCTTGACTGGCTGATGAATTTGTTTTGAACGGCAGGATTTTTGTTTGTAACATACTAGCGTAACACTCTCTATTTATTTTTCCCAAGGGTACACTTACTTGTTAATGTGCTTGTGTGTGTGTGTTTGTATACACGTATTTGCACTGCAGAGATTGAAATATGCAGGCCACGTTGCCAATGACGGCGTTTTAGAATTGTGTAGCAAATTGTTTTCTATCAAACGACATATGGCTGGCATGCCTTATTTGCGTATAGACTGCCAATCAATTCGGAAAATCCATTTTGGTATTAGTAGCAATTTTCACCTCAACTATTTACGATTAATGCCCTAACAAATATGTAATACGGCCGTGTGTGGCTGCATTTCAATTGGCGAAAATGGAAAATATAAATATAAATTTTTTTCACGAATTCATTTGCAAGACCTCATTTTAGGGGGCCATAAATTGGAATGCAACCTTTGCACTAATCAATAACCTCGACAGCTCTATCGAGCGGTGGCAAACCAACTAATTAAAAATTAATAATTGAAGCCGCACACGCAAAAGTCATAGAACAAGTGGCTAACACGGTTCAATTTTACGCATAAATAACAGAAGGGTCACGAAGTCGAAAAACACCACCCAACCACCAAACTAGTCAACTGCCTAACACTTGCACTCAGCGAAATAAAGGCGTCCTTTTCTTAATCCAAGTCAATGCGGAAAATACTTTACAAAAAAAGAAAAAGTCTTCTTCATTAAATTACTAGAATTTTTAACAATGTGTTCATGCGATTGCAGAAGTTCTGTATTAAATTCAAATATTTCAAAACAAATTGCACCATAAGGAAATAATGCTATAAATTACAAACCGGATTTTCTATTGGATGATCTATTACAGTTTATTAGACATGTAGTTGGGCAATTGAATTTATGGGCGAGAGCAAATCAGTGTTTGGAGCAAGCAAAATGACCTTGAGATGAAAGACTGATTTTGGAGCAGGTGTACCATAACAACGGTGCACTTATTTGATCTAATCTTATTTAATATAATTAATTATGCTACCAGTAAAAAGAATGTGCAGTTAAAATTATTTAAATTGCCAACCAACATCGGGCTTAAATGGCCAGCTCAGAATGTCTGTGTTTGTTTATGTGTGTATGTGTGAGTGGCTGCAAAATAGTTAGTTGCAACAGTAGCTTGACCGTAACGTGCAGTTCGCTCAGCTTGCCACAAGCTGTGGGGCGTGGCACTCAGCCCACGTCAAAAGTGAATGTGCTACATTTTTGTTGTCTTTGTTGTTGGTGCAAATTTTTTTTTTTGCTAGCTTTATTATTGCAATTTTTGGCGTTGATTTGCACAAGTGGCAAGCCGACTCGCTTCTTGCTTCTTGCCACGACTTTGCTTACTTTATTTGTGTACCCTGTACCTTATACCCTGTACAACATTCAATGAGAAAAGTATGTTCAATATTAATCAGCTTTAACTGACAAATGATAAAGCCATTTCTATCTACTTTTCTCAGTTATAATTAATAAATATACAAAAACTTACTTTCTTTAAAAGTATGTTCTTCCTGTTGCTGTTCTTCGATGTCACAGAATTTTATTATTCCAATCGTAATTTCTTATTGACTGGGAGGTAATCATTGTTCTGCACTATGAAAAACTAGTTTGTGTTTGCACTATTTAAATCTCTTTGGTACAGGGCATCTCTTAGTTGTTGGCTAGTTTGCTTTTTTCTCGTTCATATTTCAAACGAATCGAAGAATTTCGTTTGTGGCTGTCATTTGCATGCACAGCAATTTGGCAACCAGTTCGCTCTTGCCGCTACCCAGAAAGAATGGCGATTAATTGGAGGGTCAGTACCACTTCCACTAGCAGTTCCAGCCCAGCGACCAACGTCAGTCACAACACCAACAACCGCTAAGCAAACAACTGCTCGCCAACAAATTTGAATACAATAACACAATCACTAAGCCATTTTCCGACTCTTGATTCTCTTCTACCTTTGGCAAATTGATATTCCACTTTATTATTACTTATTATACAATTTTTTGGTTCGTAGGCGTTTACTTGGCACATTTTGCATATATTTTTGGCTTATAAGTGGCTTTTATATTTTGCATCAATTTAATTTATGGTTAAGGCGTTAATTTAGGTCCTAATTGAACCAATTTGAACATTTGCTAAAGCTCTTTTGTGTTGAAATGCATTTTGCATGCTTAGTAAATAAAACTCGACATCAGTTTGTGGGTTCGATTTTTTTTTGTGCTTTTTAGTAAGAAGGAATTGAAGGAATTTTGTGAACAAACTTGATGTGCACTGTCAATGACAGTATCTGTAACAAATAAATAAATAATTAATAAAATTTGGGGGTAACTTTTAATTATATTGTAGTTAAGCTAATGAAAAAAATTTGCAATATTCCAGGGAACAATCATTGGATTGGATTGGATGAACCGGTGCCACCTTTACGCGGTTCAATGGGTTTTATTCCGGATGAAGCTCTTAAAAAAAGGAACCGACTACGATAGGTGGAGCAACAGCTCCCGAGCGGCTCGTCGTCCCCTTCATGGTAAGATGTAAGTTACTGATAATGAGCCATTAGAACCGAGTAGTGAGGTAAAATACTTCGGAGTCATGTTCGACAATAAATTAAACTTTGGCGCCCATATACAGAATACGATTTCAAAGGGTTCCAGTGCGCTTTATATGCATAGCCGAGAGGTCATTGGGTACATCGGCAAAGATAATATGGCTATACCTAATGTAGAAATGCAGTAAGCTATACAGATGCTGAAATCCTTTCGAATGAGCTCCCCCTATTGGCACAACCTTTGGACGAAATGGCAGCTGAACATGTATTTGAGAAAAGTTTGAAGCTCAGTAGTAAAAAAGAATGGAAGTCGGCGGGGCCAAAAATAAATGTTGGAGGAGTTTCCTAGTAGTCTACCTTCCAATTTTGGGAACTTTAACTCTTAAATTGCGGGATATATGGGATTTCCCGGTTTTTTTTTTGGAATGGTAGTGAAAAAAAAGCACATATTTTTTATTCCGGTTTGATCGGAACATAGAATTCAACAAAAAAATCGAGCAGAGGAGCACTTAGAGCCATGAAAAAGTTGGCCTGATAAGAGTCTCCCGTCTTTTTTGTTTTTTTTTTTGCAAGTGTTGACGATCAACGCTACGCATTAGCAAAATAATTTAGACGTTTAGGTTGTATTTTATTAATAATGATTGTGATCTATTATATGAACTTATGTTTTAAATATAAATGTGGCTACTAAACCAATTTAATTGTATCCACTTGTTCATAAAGAATGCGCACGTCCTTTTTCGTGAAGTGTACTTTTGTAGCACTTAAAAAGTATAAGTGACGCTTAACGCTTCTTATTTATGACATAAGTGAAAATTCGTAGTTCTAATATGTTTGCAGCTTTTTTGCAAGCCTTCCAATTTTGTTTGACGAAAACCCAATTATATTTAACACTAAACAACAAATACGCACAAAATGTAAGAGCTGCAAATGCGACAGCGAATTGAAGCAATAAGCAGAGATAATGCAACTGTGCAACACAATATGATGTGACTGTTGTTGTTGCTGCTGCTGACTCAGCAAATGCGCTGCGGATATTTCGCACACTTGCGCAACAAAGTAAACAAGAGGAAAATGCAATTGCTGATTGTTGTCTCCTGTCTGCTGTCTACCAAACGATTTTCCATGGCCTTCCTTTTGGTGCAGCGGAAAACTATCAAATTGATTTAGGTGCTTGTCACGTACGTGAAAGCTTCAACACTTTCCCATTGTCTCATGCCTCATAAGTGCAGCAAACAGCTTTCAAGTGAATTAAAAAAAAAAATCCGCAAAACTGTAAATTTGCGATAAAGATAGCACCTCCTCAGTCTTTCCCTCTTATTCTCTTAATTACTGGTGTTGACTGTCATGTAAATGTCTAGCAAATCTGTTGTCTACTTTTAGGCATGTGGCTAATTTACGTCACCATTTGACAGTTGAAAGCAATTGGCAATTGAAAGACCTTGGCTCAGTGCTGAACAACAATGTTGCGAATAATGCTTTTCTCGAGTCAAATCGACATTGACGTTAATTATATTTTATTTTGTATTTATATAGTTTATTAAAAGCTTATTCCGCATTTCGACACTGGCTACATTTATAAATTGACCCCAAATGGTAAAAAATCATATTCAATCACTTCATAGTTATAAATCTATACGGATAATTAAATAGTACAAACCGACCATTATTTTAAAATAAACAGAATTTTTCCCAACCTTTTTTTCTTTATAGCTAGCATTATTGTCTCTCAAGCGTTAACTTAAAAACACACAAGTACTACAAGATTATATATTCATGTCAAAGTTTAAATGCTCAACAGACAAAGAGAGAGAGAGAGAGAGAGAGAGAGAGAGAGAGAGAGAGAGAGAGAGAGAGAAAGACAGAGAGAAAGAGAGAGAGAGAGAGAGAGAGAAAGATAGAGCAAAACGCTACCAAGATTTATTGCTTGCCGTGGTAACGAGCCTTAACTACATGAAGTGCAAGAGTTTAGGACCACAAAATCATATTTAGACATATGTAGAGTTTTGCGGGTGCTTCTTCGAATTTTAATATTCGTTTGCTTTGATTGGCTTACAACTATTGCTAAGAACAGAGATGACTTAACGTGCTACCTTAAAGTGGAGTTCATCTTTTTGGGGCATCTGTCTAGACCAAGGCGCTGCAAGGCACAAAGAGTGTAGGTTCAGAGTTCAAGTTCAAGTTCAAGTTAAGTTTTGCTTCTGATCTATCTACTTACATCAAATTGTGATCCGGTTGCGGCCAGACAGGCGCCGGAAGCAGCACAGCTGCGGGCGCTGGCGGCTGTGGTGCAGCACCACCGGCACCGCCGCCGCCACCAGCACCATTGCGTGCTCCCTGCCCACCGGCACCACCTTTGCCACCCTTGGAGCCATCGGGTCCGTCGGGGCCATCAGCTCCATTCGCACCGTCCTCACCATCTGGTTGTGGCCCGGCTGGACTTGGGCCGCCAGGCTGTCCCGATTGTCCGTTCTCTCCGGACGTGAGTGTACCACCGCCACCGCCACCACCACCAGCACCACCACCGCCACCACCAGCGCCACCTGCACCGCCTGCACCACCTCCGCCACCAGCACCACCCAAGAAACCTCCAGGCTGTCCACCTTGTCCAGCGCCACCAGCACCGCCAGCACCCGCACTATCATCGGCACCTTCAGCACCACCCGAACTGCCTGTCGCAGAGGCTGAGCTGTCACTTAAGAGCCCGTCATTCGCTTCACTCGCACTCGCATCGCCAGTCGAAGATTCAACGTATTCACCCTCTAAACCTGGTTGTGGCTTCCACAGGCCATCATCCTCGCCGATTGATGGCTTATAGCTGCCATCGTCCTCGGGCGCTGGCTGCACCAGCAGCAAAACTGGCGCAGCTGGCGCCAACAAATAAGTGCCAGGCACTGGAAGAGTTAACGGCACCACATGTGCCACGCCCACATGGGCGAGAGCCACAATCAGCAGAAACAGCTGCTGGGGAAAATCTGTTTAAAAACATCCAAACACTAGCAACTATCTTTGATATTCCTTGCAGAGCAGAGGTCAAAATCCAATTAAATATTTAAATAAACGATCTCCAACATATATGTATGTAAAAGTGGATAGACGGATAGAGGGACACGTCTATATCGACTCAACATTTGATGCTGCTCATACAGTCCACACATACACTCCTCGACACATGAATAGGACACCTCTTACACTCTCCAGCAGAAAATAATTAAATCTATATTTAAGTGAGTCGGGAAAATGTTTTACCGTTGGAGTACTGCACTAATATTTTGAAAACATTTATGCATTTTACTCAAATTTTAAAAACTTCACTCAACTTTAAGGAATTTTTAAAGTAAATTTTGCATTGAAAATAATTGGATTTTCTGAATGTTTTTAGTAAGAAATGGTTGCCTTATATTTCTTTATCTATCTCATGTAAAATTTGAACTGGATTGGATTGAAGTGGCAAGAAGTGTATATGGTTGTTGGCTTTCATCGATTTTTTACACAAATTACAATACACTCTGCAAGGGTATGCAGAATTGAAATCAGTTAATTAAGGCAATTTAGTGCTCACCGCTGTTGTACGCATCATGACTCTTGAATACTGTAGACCTTTTGAGTCCGATCTCGGCAGAGATTATTGTCGAACTGACTCCATTCAGTGTGCCCTTGTCTAGTTTATATATCGTGTCTATCCATATAACGCTGATTAAATGAAACTGGGTTACGAGTCTCTGACATTGTCTATAAATGGAAGCAGCTACTACATAAATCCACTGTGATCTAATTAAAGTACAACTAAATGCTATTTTCTTATTTTACCAACAACAATTACAATAATTTGCAATGTTCGTGTTACTGTGTGTGTGTTTGTGTAAACTTGGCTTGCAAAACTCGTCAGTTGATATACGCAGTTAAGTCACTTGGTTTGACCTTGAGAACGCTGCTGGACTGCATTTGATTCATTGAATGAATGAGTTAATATTTGATTTATTGGAGGCATTCCTTACAGCTTTGATGACTCAGAACTGTCAATTTCAAAATGTTAATGACAATTCCAATAAATGTTTTTCATTTCTGCAATGTATTTCTTGAAGAGGTGCATGAGGTTCTGACAAATAAATACAACTTATGCCAATTTATTAATTTCCTATTAATGTGAGTAATTTTAAGTATAGGGTATTCAAAGCAACGCCTTACTTAAAATAACTATAATTTTACTTAATCCAGATTCTTGGAATTTCTCAATACTCGATCTAATAAATAATTAAAATTTGTTCCAATTTAAATACGCTGCTTAGCTTGTCAAGATAAGATACCATTCATGGTCAAGAAATTAACTCTGTGGATGGAGGTAGCGCTCTGACCGACTGGTGTTGGCGTCTTTGATTCCAAGGTGGTGCAAAGTTTGCATGTTGGATGCAAAGTATAGGCGTTTTGAGGAGCTGTCTAACCGGTTTAATACCCTTATAGATAAGTTGATGCAGCCATATCTATGTTGGTTCCATATCTACTATAACTATAAGATATGTCAGCTCATTCTGTTCTCACATGTGTAAATATGAAAAATTTTTATGTTTGTTAAGGTATCCAAACCAAATTTATAGATGTTCACCATTGACAATATGACTGTAAAGTTAATAACAAATTTTATTTGTGAACAAGTGGACTCCAATCTACTAGTGTATTTAATACGGTGCGCCTAAGATTGCTCTTATTTCTTGCATCAAAGAGTGGTATACACTGGCGGTAAATATTAAGTGCCTGGGTCTGGTTGTGGCGGTTGTGGTTTCTTGGTTGCTCAACTGGGTTCCACATAAATGATGAGCGAC
Organism: Drosophila picticornis; assembly: GCA_035043845.1. Lineage (NCBI taxonomy): Eukaryota > Metazoa > Arthropoda > Insecta > Diptera > Drosophilidae > Drosophila > Drosophila picticornis. The sequence continues at coordinate 4,274,136 of JAWNMR010000362.1, forward strand.
TATTAAACTCGATGCAGCATCGAGTAAATCAATTAAGCCAACAAGCGAATAAAAACAAGAGACAGCAGCAGAAACAGTATCTTCTGTAGGAGTAAGAACAGGAGCAGGAGCAGGAGCTTAACGGCAACGAGGCCATTATCATCATCATGCTCGTTTTCTTCTCCATGTCCTTTTTCACGTCCCACAACATTATTCAGGTCAACAACAACAAGGATGATGATGGGGAGCGGGTTCTGTTGTGTCGCATAACTAAATGGCTTGTGCGTATGGCATCAGCTGATAAAAATACGCAACGATACACGCTGGAGGGATGCTTGCCAGCGACCAGCAAGTAGTTAGTTAGTTAGTTGGCTAGTAAGCCAGTTACCTTCCTCCCGCTCCCCAAATCAGAAACAACAACAACAATCAAGTTGCAAGCCAATTAGCCCAGTCGACAAAATTTCGAAACACGACTGGCACGCGAAATGTTGTTGCCAACGCTTGCGCATTTTTACTGAGATTTCATTTTCTGCTGGCATTGCAAATATTATTTAGCGACCCAGTGTGTTGTTCCAGCATTTACCAACACTGACCCACTGATTGACTGTTTTCCGAGGCGCTGCTGTTGGTGGGCCGCACGGGCTATTAATCAAAACAGTGGCGCCAATCGAAGAGCCGCCGACGTAAACATTGAGTTGAAATATGCTGCCCATAAATGGCTTCGACTCGACTCGACCAGAGCTGGCACCCATTCATTCATTCACACGTCCTGGCCGCTCCCTGACAACAACCCCAACTCCAAGCCCAACCTCAGCACGTGAGGAGTGAACAGTATATAAATATTTTTGCTGGAGCTCCATTTGTTGGGTGACGGACAGGCCAAGTAAAGTTGACGTTGCCATCGACTTTAGATGCGGACAAGCACATAACAGTAACACGCAAAAAACCGTAAGAGTATAATCGGATAAAACCTAAGGGTCAATTGTATTCAATTTGCTTAGTCGCATAATTATTATTAATGAATAATAATTAATCATTTTTTTCGCTATGGTGTGTTTAGTTTCACACAAATATGCGATGCTGCAATTTCTATCCGCAATAATCGCGGGTTTTTTTTGTTGTGTAGCAATTAAATGAATGTGATTTTTGTTGTGCGATACAAAAAGGCTTCTTCGTGTCTCGCACTTTGTGTGTGTGTATGTGTTTGTGCGTGTGTGCGTCTGTCTGTCCGTTGTTTGGACCGCACGATGCATAGATCGAAAAAGGTTTACAGAAATGATTACCACTGGGCGAATGCGTAATGAGTAGTGTGGCGTATGTGCGATGAGTGTGTTTGTGTGTGTCTGCGTAATCAAGTGTGTGAGCTGCATTTCAATCAACTGAAAACTAGGATATTTCATCAGCATCAGATCCGAGCATCTTTCCAATTGTAAATTCATGCAACGCCAAAGTTTTCAATTAAAGAATTTACTTTGATGGAAATTGGATTTTTATATTTGTTAAAATAAAAGGTATTTCCCGGTGCTCTTACAAACATCTACATTGGAACAATCAAATAAAGAAAGCGATTGGAAGGAACACAATGTCCTTTTTAGTTTTTACATACAAATTAGGCACAGCTTTTAGAGATTCTTTAAAAAATAAAAGGAAAAGACAAAAGCAAAGAAAACTCTTACCTTACCTCGTTCTCTTGCTCTAACAAGTTATTAAGTAGCTTCCTTTGTTTGAAACAAATACAATATAGCTTCATTAAAAATCCACAAACTTCTCTAACGTTTGCACAATATTTTGATTCACTCGAATGCCCTATTGTTGTACAAAAAACCCTTTCTATTATTCTGCAATAAAAACCAGCTTTGTTTTTTAGGCACCTTTTGGCTGCGAAGCAACAATACTAACAAATATTATTTTTATATTATTATTATTATATTATATTCTGTGGGAGGTTGAATGGGGAAATTCAACCTTAGAGCGAAGCGAGATGATTAATGATGCTTGTTGCAAGGCATACAAAAATGAACTCTGACTTGACTGCAGATCAACAGCAAGAGCCATGTAGTAGCCAAAAGCTTCGTGCATGACATTTTCAGGGGACCCATAATAAAATTAATATGCAGTCAGTATACAAAAAATTATAGCAAATAGTCTCATTTGAGTTTACAGCAATGTGAAATTTAACGGCATCATTACTCGAAGAAAAAGAGTAGAACAAAAAAGTCAAGTTGTGGAAGCGCTACTTTGGGGTCATCAATAAGCAGTCCCGAGTGCTAAAAGGGTGAAAAGTTTTCGTTCGTGCGTCGTGGAAAATACGGCCTTGGATTATAAAGTATATATATTCAAATGTATGTATTCCTTTATACATAAATTTTTTTAAATTCTTATTGTGTGAGGTGTGTAATGCATTGAAGGTGATGCCTTTGAACCAATAATATGTTCATTCTTAAGTCGATCTCCATCGGTTTTTCTGGTAATTTCTAGGCAAACTAGTATAGATAGTTTTTCCTCCATTTAAAAAAAAGTTTGAATGTTTGAATATTAGAATACATAGTAGACTTGTTGATGGAAAATTTTGTTTTTAATTAATACAGTATGCGGTAGTTATATCATGCTAATGAAGTTTTAACAGTATCCTTTATACCTTTTATATCAAAAGCTTAATTTTTTATTTATCCGCAGGGGAACTATGGTCTGCTAGATTGGCGTGCTTCGGCGGTTTTTCAATTACAAAATTAGAGTAAGGAATTTTAGAAAGTTGAATTGATACGGCAGAGGGTCGCTTTTCTGGATCCTGATTCCAACAACTCTCAATAATTTTTTGCAATTGCTCACATTTCGTTATAAGTTCAACATTCAGCGGCGGTCGACGTCCACGTAAGCTTAAATTAATACGTGCGTATGGCTCGTCATTTTCTAAGTGATCGAAAGGTATTCTGCGCGACATCACCTCCCACAGAATAATGCCAAAGCTGTAAATGTCGCATTTTTCCGTATATTTTGCTGGCGGATTGATAACCTGCGAGTAAATGGAACCACATACTATACATTTTGACATTGTGGAAATTTGCTAATTGTCTCAAACCTCGGGTGCCTGATAAGGAACTGTGCCCTGATTAGTCGTATTTTTTGTTGCCAATTCTTTAGCGATTCCAAAATCTGTGATCTTCAGTTGTTTGAAGTCTTCGGTTAGTACTAAATTCGAAGGTTTCAAATCGCGATGAATTATAGGCTTTGGTTTTCTCTCATGCAAGTAAGTCAAACCCTAGAAATGAAAATAAGAAGTAAATGATATGCCATATTTTATATTACACGAACAAACATTAAGAAAATGAATCATCCAATGAATTCCCTCTGACTTTGTGTAACGACGTTGATCCTCTCCATGCAAGTAGTCATGGAGCGATCCATTCTCTCCATATTCCAAGAGTAAATAAAGAGAGTCCGAATGCAGGGACGTAGCATATAGCTTCACAATATCCTTGTGGTCAACAGATGCAAGCGACTTGATCTCTTTGTTAATTGCAATAAGGTATTTTTTTATATCTGTTAAATTATTTATTTTCATACATTGTTTTAACGCAATATTGCTATTACGCCATCGAACGCGATTAACAGCGCCGAAGGCACCTTTCCCAATACGCTGCAAGACTAAAATTAAATTAATTGCAAGTTTATTTATTTTGTTGTTTGATACCTCAAAAATTTCAATATCCTCAAAATCCACATTCTCAACGTACGAATTAGTCTCAATGATTAGGCGTCTATGATTGTTCCACTGGATCAGAAAAAATTAACAGTGAGAGCTGATACGCATAAGTATATTCATATTACCTCTTCTTTCTTCATTGCTATTATGACTTGAGAAAGTATTCTAGCTTCAGATATCCTGTATTCAAAAAAAAAAAAAAAATAAAACGAATTGCTTCGCATATCTTAAAGTTTACTTATTGAAATCCATATTAAGCTTACATAGTTATATTTGTAAGTTCAGATGCGATCCATGTCATTTCTACCATTTTCCGAAACGACATCAAGCAAGATGTAATTATATTTTCTATACGCTTTGTGCCGTCTAAGTTAACGATTAACGGCTCAACCAATATAACATCAAATATCTGACGTGTCATAACCTCCCATAGAATGCAGCCAAAGCTGCAAACATCTCTAATATGCGTATTGTATATTGAAAGTTTTTTGTATTTTCCTAAATGATCCACATAGACATCTGAAAGGGTTTCATCAAACGCTATTGGCAGTTCGTGAGCAATGCCATAATCGCTTATTTTTAAAAATTTGCCATTTTCGGTTAGGAGCAGACTGCATGGCGTTAAGCAATTATGAAAAATAGGTTTTGGTTTCATGGCCTGCAAGTAAGCTAACCCCTATAAATAGGAATGTACATTAAAATCATAGTTGTTAAACAAATATTCATATATACAAATACAATAGCCATAGTCCAAACCTTAGCAAGCTGGATCATCCAACTGAGACCACATCCTACTGTGTACTCAAATTTCTCTTCTCCATGCAAGTAGTTGTGAAGGGTTCTACAATCTGGACAATTCATTAGTATTGATGCATTGTTTTCATGAACTGCAATTCCATAAAGTTCCACAATATTCTCGTGATGAGTGCGAGAAAGTTTTTCAACGAAATCGTCGGTTTTGAATTCCCCTGAAAACATTGTGCATTGCTGTACTGCGATCTCTTTGTTACACCAGTTAGCTTTGTAGATAACTCCGAAGGTACCTTGTCCAACTCTTTCCTGGTGGGTTAAATTTATTGTTGATAAATTAAAATAATTTTCATTGCATCTAACCTTTAAAAATTGAATATCCGCAAAGTCTACGACCGGAACCACTCCAACTTTTTCAAACAACCTGCGAAATAATTATAGATTTAATTTTCATATTTATTACTTATTTAGAATTAAAACATATTCTCTTTTTCAACTTACTCAGGCTTATGCAACTCTTCGACAAGTTTCGAAATTGCAGGACGCTTTGTTGGGTCTGTATCCCAGCACTTTTCAATTATTTCCCGTGTGTAATCAAATTGTGATTCAATTATATCACTCAGAGGCGGACGTTTCCCTAAAAAAATCAAAGTTGTTCAATTTATTGGTAATCGGTTAACTTTCGTACCATCTTGGATCTCTTTTACAACAGTGTCTTCAAATTGTCTGCCGAGTTGAGAGAAGGGCTTCTTGCGGGACATTACCTCCCAAAACACGATCCCAAAGCTATATACGTCGCTCTCTTTTGTATAATTTCCTGTCTCGAAGACCTGTTCATGAAGTTATTTTGTTATTTAAAAATCATTTATTGTATGGAAACACAAACCTCTGGTGCTACATAGGCATTATCTTGATAGGTTAATAAAGATTCCTTATCAGCCGGAAAGCAATAATCACTGATTTTCAAGACTCTGAAGTTATCGAACAGCAACATATTTTGAGAATTTAAATTGCAATGTATAGTTGTAACTGGTCTCCCATGTAATAAATAACGGATCCCCTTTAAGCAGAATTTAAAATAAAAATCTGTTAATTGATCGGACAAAAAAGTAATAGTAAAATACCTTTGCCGCCTGATATATCCAGTGAAGGGGATTAATATCACTGTAACTTCGCTGTTCCTCACCATGCAAGTAGTTGTAGAGAGATCCACAATTTGAATATTCCATGACTAAATGTACATTTTTTCCAATATAACCAATGCCATATAGTGTTACAATATTTTCATGATCCATGCGAGAGAGATGTGTGATCTCTTTTTCACGACTTGGATTGATATCGCTTTTAAAAAAATTCTCACATTTTTTGAACCCTATCTCCAAACCACGCCAATTAGCTTTGGAGACAATGCCAAATTGACCTTTTCCAACAATCTGCAGAGAATAAATTTTGGTTAGAAAAATATATATAAACGAATTTTACAGAAAAATACTTCAAATTGTTTTAATTCATTATTATCGATGACGGATATAAGAGGCGGCCTGAAAAATATATGAATTCAATTTAGTAATTAATCGTATTAAGATTTTTTGAAAATTAATTTAAGTAATTACTTTAATTGTCTGATATCAATTTTACATTCACCCAATGAGTAGCATAATTGATTAACTTCATATCGTTTCGATGGTTCTTCATGCCAACATTTTATAATAAATCGTTGTATGACATCTGGACACTTTTCACCAATATCCTTAATAGGCGGACGTTCACCTGCCAGAGTTAAAATGATGCAATCTGTTCATTGGACTTTCATCTTTCATACCTTTTTGAATTTGACGCTCAATTTTAAGAGGAGGATAGTTATAGAAAGGCTTTTTGCGAGCCAGTACCTCCCAAAAGATAATGCCATAGGTATATACGACGCTCTGCGCTGTGTAATTTCCTTCCTTGATTACCTACGAATGAATTAATATACTACATAATAACTAAATGAATTTGCTTGACAGTTATACAAACCTCCGGTGCTATATAGGACTTATCTAGATTTTCTTTCAACTCATTTTCATCATCGAATGCAAGACAAAAATTACATAATTTCAAGCAGTTGATGTTACCTTGGAACATTATATTTTTAGACTTCAAATTACAAAGGAAACGGGGGTCTATCTTTATCTCACATAGAAGGTATTTAACGGCCTTGCAATGAAAATTGTAAAAACAATTTTGTAGTTAATAGCGAATATATATAAGTGCATATAAATGGTTTTGGAAAATACCTCAGCAACAGAGGCCATCCACTGGTAAGCCATATTCAAAGTAATCGTTAGTGTCTTTTTGTAAATACGGTCGAGCAGTGATCCATAATCCAAGTATTCCATTAGGATATTTGTCAATTCTCCATCCATTTCGATACCAAGTATAGACACAATATGTTCATTTGATACAGGCATTAGCTCCTTGATTCGATGCTTAATGTTTTCACTTAAAATGTGTGTCAATCTTTTTACAGCAATAGTTCGACTATTCCAAGTTGCTTTGTACGTAACGCCAAAGTAGCCCTTGCCAATTTCCTGTAAGGTATGCAAAAACGATAAATATAAATGAATTCGGAATAGAAATAAGATATTATATATATATGTTATGGTATATTACTACCTCGCCTATTTCAATTCCTGCAAAGTCCCAGACTTTTCCAATATTAGCACTAAAGACTTGATCCAATATTGAAGGGTCGAAACTTCTGCAATCATATAAATCATAAAATATATATAATTTCCATGAATTGTAAATTTCTAACTTAGCTTACCTAAGAAAATATGAGATGTTGGAGAGTATTTCTTCCATTGCTGGTCTCTTAACCGGATCCGAGTTCCAGCATTTTTCAATTAACCCTTTGATCAGCTCAGAGTTGGGAATTTTTATTTGACTAAGCATCGGTCGCTCTCCTACGAAAGTAATGCATTTAACAACTAATAAACTAGTAATCCCTATTTTATAAGCCAGTAACCTATAAAGTGATGGAAAGGAATCTTTCGCGACATCAACTCCCAAAAAACAATCCCAAAGCTATATACGTTGCTCTTGTGAGCAGTCCGCTCTTTTCCTGCATGCACCTGCATGAAAACACATTTGAGATGCTTTATATAAGTGTATATATATATCTTAGTTATAGAGAACCTCCGGTGATGCATATGGCCACATATATTCATATTCCAACTTTCCCTCCAAAATGCCACAGATTTTTAAGGTAGAAAAGCTATTGGATAACAAAAATCTCTTGGTATAAATATGTCGAAAGAAATGTTTAGTTTCCACGGAATATAGGTATTGAAGACCCTACAATTTACATAAAGAAGAAAGTTATTTAATTGCTTAGGCCCTCATAGATACACATATACAGCAAACCTTGGCGACCTGAAGCATCCAAGAGAGGACATCTCTTACTGTATAATCTCTCTGCTCCTTTCCATGTAAGTAACTATGTAGAAATCCACAATCCGAATATTGTATAAGTACAAAATCCGCAGTATAATCGTACTGTAGGCCATACACTTCAATAATATTCGTATTTATGATACGCGCAAGTAAATCTATATCGTCTTTCGTAAATTTAGTTGCACTTAATGGGATTGCTACGATCTCTTTATTACTCCATTTCGCCTTGTGAGCCTCGTAAGAACCATATTGAATTATCTGAAATTTGCACTTTGTTATTTTGTATCTAAAACATCTTATGTAATTAACTTGTACATGACTTAATTCGAAGTCTTCACTCATTCTTGGTAATTAGCGGAAATGGCTATCAATTGCGATAAATTTTATACATTTATGTTTATATACAAATCGTTCGACTGCACTCAACAAAGATCAACACTGTACTGAACAAATTGTATTAATTTGACGGCCAACACTCGCCAACACTCGCATGCGATAAGAAAAAATAATCACATAAAAGTGCTTTAGTTGAGTGGGATCGACAACGATATACCGTGTACATCGATATTAAATATTTGTAAGTTTTATTAAGTGTTGGTGACCAACACTCGCATGCGATAAGACAAGAAAAAAAAAAAACAATCACATTAAAAATGCTGTAGTCGAGTGAGATGACAACGATCACTAAGCAGACAATACATTGTATTTTATGGTTTTGCATACACAATATACGCTGAACTTACCATTAATATATTCTAATATTATTTCTAAATTCCCCCTTAAAAGATTTGCACACTCAGGACTTGCAGGACTGTCAGTTCTCTCATTTTTTATGTCAGACAAATGCACTGAAGAGTAAAAAAAAACCTAACGAGGCGGATTTGTTTATTCACGAACTAAAACCAGTAAGAGTGCTGTAGTTGAGTGAGTTTGACTACGATTTACCCTGATGTGTTTATATTGTGTTTGGCATACACACAAAAATATATTGACGCTCGCGTAGATTATCATGTCATCTCTTTCTTACACATGTGCACGCATATTTATGCTTACAGAAAATGCTTACGGCTACTGATAGAAATGAGATCAATATGAAAATATACTTTCGATTAATAATATGCATGTGCATATTATAAAATAATTAGAAGAATCTGCATTTAAAATTATAGTATATGTTGATCTGCGCTTACGAGAACATATATCCCAATTTTGAATTCCCAAGCTCTAAGAGTCTCTGAGATCTGCGTGTTCATACAGATGGACGGACGGACAGACGGACATGGCTATATCGATTCGGCTGATAACCCTGACCAAGAATATATATACTTTATGGGGTCGGAGATGTTTCCTTCTGCCTGTTACATACAGTTGCGCAAAACCATCATACCCTTTTTACATAAATATAGCTGTTTACGACATCGTTGATTACGCCTACGTCGCCATCCCTTCCCTCAGAAGCACTCTCATATTTATTTTGAGTCAGAAAGTGATAAGAAAGTACACAAAGTAATAATATTGACATGAGCATACTCGTAGAGTTTTTATTATAAAATATATGTATAAATATAAAACCACACAAGTAAGACAAGATTATTTATGGCCGTTTGGCAAAAGTTTAAATTGCTCGATAGGAAGTAAGGACCAAGAGAGAGAGAGGGAGAGAAAAGAATTCCCGTGTACAATGCTATTGTTCAGTTAAATATCAGACAGCTGCTGTTGTTACGATAGAGAACTTTGTCCAGCTGCTGGCTGCCCCAGTTTGTAAAACGCTACCAAGATTTATTGCTTGCCGTGGTAACGAGCCTTAACTACATGAAGTGCAAGAGTTTAGGACCACAAAATCATATTTAGACATATGTAGAGTTTTGCGGGTGCTTCTTCGAATTTTAATATTCGTTTGCTTTGATTGGCTTACAACTATTGCTAAGAACAGAGATGATTTAACGTGCTACCTTAAAGTGGAGTTCATCTTTTTGGGGCATCTGTCTAGACCAAGGCGCTGCAAGGCACAAAGAGTGTAGGTTCAGAGTTCAAGTTCAAGTTCAAGTTAAGTTTTGCTTCTGATCTATCTACTTACATCAAATTGTGATCCGGTTGCGGCCAGACAGGCGCCGGAAGCAGCACAACTGCGGGCGCTGGCGGCTGTGGTGCAGCACCACCGGCACCGCCGCCGCCACCAGCACCATTGCGTACTCCCTGCCCACCGGCACCATCTTTGCCACCCTTGGAGCCATCGGGTCCGTCGGGGCCATCAGCTCCATTCGCACCGTCCTCACCATCTGGTTGTGGCCCGGCTGGACTTGGGCCGCCAGGCTGTCCCGATTGTCCGTTCTCTCCGGACGTGAGTGTACCACCGCCACCGCCACCACCACCAGCACCACCACCGCCACCACCAGCGCCACCTGCACCGCCTGCACCACCTCCGCCACCAGCACCACCCTAGAAACCTCCAGCGCCACCAGCACCGCCAGCACCCGCACTACCATCGGCACCTTCAGCACCACCCGAACTGCCTGTCGCAGAGGCTGAGCTGTCACTTAAGAGCCCGTCATTCGCTTCACTCGCACTCGCATCGCCAGTCGAAGATTCAACGTATTCACCCTCTAAACCTGGTTGTGGCTTCCACAGGCCATCATCCTCGCCGATTGATGGCTTATAGCTGCCATCGTCCTCGGGCGCTGGCTGCACCAGCAGCAAAACTGGCGCAGCTGGCGCCAACAAATAAGTGCCAGGCACTGGAAGAGTTAACGGCACCACATGTGCCACGCCCACATGGGCGAGAGCCACAATCAGCAGAAACAGCTGCTGGGGAAAATCTGTTTAAAAACATCCAAACACTAGCAACTATCTTTGATATTCCTTGCAGAGCAGAGGTCAAAATCCAATTAAATATTTAAATAAACGATCTCCAACATATATGTAAAAGTGGATAGTCGGATAGAGGGACACGTCTATATCGACTCAACATTTGATGCTGCTCATACAGTCCACACATACACTCCTCGACACATGAATAGGACACCTCTTACACTCTCCAGCAGAAAATAATTAAATCTATATTTAAGTGAGTCGGGAAAATGTTTTACCGTTGGAGTACTGCACTAATATTTTGAAAACATTTAAGCATTTTACTCAAATTTTAAAAACTTCACTCAACTTTAAGGAATTTTTAAAGTAAATTTTGCATTGAAAATAATTGGATTTTCTGAATGTTTTTAGTAAGAAATGGTTGCCTTATATTTCTTTATCTATCTCATGTAAAATTTGAACTGGATTGGATTGAAGTGGCAAGGAGTGTATATGGTTGTTGGCTTTCAGCGATTTTTTACACAAATTACAATACACTCTGCAAGGGTATACAGAATTGAAATCAGTTAATTAAGGCAATTTAGTGCTCACCGCTGTTGTACGCATCATGACTCTTGAATACTGTAGTCCTACCCTTTTGAGTCCGATCTCGGCAGAGGTTATTGTCGAACTGACTCCATTCAGTGTGCCCTTGTCTAGTTTATATATCGTGTCTATCCATATAACGCTGATTAAATGAAACTGGGTTACGAGTCTCTGACATTGTCTATAAATGGAAGCAGCTACTACATAAATCCACTGTGATCTAATTAAAGTACAACTAAATGCTATTTTCTTATTTTACCAACAACAATTACAATAATTTGCAATGTTCGTGTGTGTATTTGTGTAAACTTGGCTTGCAAAACTCGTCAGTTGATATACGCAGTTAAGTCACTTGGTTTGACCTCGAGAACGCTGCTGGACTGCATTTGATTCATTGAATGAATGAGTTAATATTTGATTTATTGGAGGCATTCCTTACAGCTTTGATGACTCAGAACTGCCAATTTCAAAATGTAAATGACAATTCCATTAAAAGTTTTTTATTTCTGTAATGTATTTCTCGAAAAGGGTATATGGCTCTGACAAATAAGTACAACTTATGTCTATTTATTAATTAAAAGGGTATTAAAAGCAATGCAATCTGCTAGGGTGTTTAATTAGCGGCGAGCCTAAGAGTGGTTTTATTCCTTGCATCATATTCATCGTCGCTTTTCAAATAGTGCTCTACAGTGGCGGAAAGTATTAAGTGCCTGGGACTGCTTGGGCTGCTGTGGCTTCCTGGTTGCTCCACGGGGCTCCACATAAATGATGAGCATCGAGTAAATCAATTAAGCCAACAAGCGAGTAAAAACAAGAGGAACAGGAGGAGCGTAACGGCAACAAGGCCATTATCATCATCATGCTCGTTTTCTTCTCCATGTCCTTTTTCACGTCCCACAACATTATTCACAACCACAAGATTGTGCGGAGAGGGCAGGGGCCCGTTTTGTACTTATGGTATCAGCTGATAAAAATACGCAACGATACACGTTCGAGGGATGCTAGCCAGCGAGCAGCAAGCAATTGTTTAGTTAGTTGGCTAGTTAGCCAGTTACTTTCCTCCCGTTCCCCAAAACAGAAACAACAACAACAACAACAATCAAGTTGCTAGCCAATTAGCCCAGTCGACAGAATTTCAAAACACGACTGGCACGCGAAATATTGTTGCCAACGCTTGCGCATTTTTACTGAGATTTCATTTTCTGCTGGCATTGCAAATATTATTTAGCGACCCAGTGTGTTGTTCCAGCATTTACCAACACTGATCCACTGATTCACTGTTTTCCAAGGCGCTGCTGTTGGTGGGCCGTACGGGCTATTAATCAAAACAGTGGCGCCAATCGAAGAGCCGCCGACGTAAACATTGAGTTGAAATATGCTGCCCATAAATGGCTTTGACTCGACTCGACCAGAGCTGGCACCCATTCATTCATTTACACGTCCTGGCCGCTCCCTGGCAACAAGCTCAACCACAACCCCAACCCCAACCTGAAACTCAACACATAAGGGGTGACTAGTATATAAATAGTTTTGCTGGAGCTCCATTGGTAAGGTGACGGACAGGCCAAGTAAAGTTGACATTGCCATCGACTTTATATGCGGACAACAAATAACAATAACGACCATATACACAAAAAATAGTAATGGAATAAAACCTAAATGTCCATTATATTATGTTTGTTTAGTCACATAATCATAGTGATTACTGCTTAGTTCTCTGTATATAATTATTTTCGCAAAGGTGTGTGTAGTTTTATAGAATTAAATGCGATGCCGAAATTTGTAACCACAAAATAATCTTTGGTTTTTTTTGCAGTGTCTCGCACTTTGGGTGTGATTGTGTGTGGGTGTGCGTGTGTATATGTGTGTGTGTGTGTGCTTGTTTATGTATGTGTGTGCGTGTGTCTCTTCGTAGTTTGGGAAGTCAAAAGATGTACAGATCGAAAACGGCTTACAGAAATGATTACCACTGGGTGAATGCGTAATGAGCAGTGCGGCGTATGCGTGATGCGTTCGTGAGTTTGTGTTTGTGGGTGTCAACGCAATTGACACGCGATTCCGCGGCAAGTGTGTGAGCTGCATTTCAAGCAACTGAAAGCTAGGATATTTCATCAGCACCAGACTCGAGCATCTTTCCAATTGTAAATTCATTCAACGCCAATGTTTTCAACTAAAGAATCTACTTTGATGGAAATTGTATTATTAGATTTGTAAAAATAATATTAGTTGCCTATTGTTCTCAAAAAAGATATGCATTGGAATAAACGGAAAAGCCACATAAAAACGCCACCTGGTAATCAAATAAAGAAAGCGTTTAGAAGGCACAGCATTATATTAATGAGTTTGCACATACAAATGAAATACAGCTTATACAGAACTCGATGAATTTAAGACTATCCGTCAATAAAGTGCTAAAAGGTTTTATTCTCTCGGCTTAATATTTATGCTTCAAAAGGACAAAGGGAATTCTCTACAAAATCGAAGTAAAACTAAAAAGTAATACAGCTAGGAAAAGTGTTACCTTACCTCCTCCTCCTCTTGCTCTGAGAAGTTATTTTCAAGACACTAAGAAGCTTAGTTTGTTTGAAAGAAATACAATTTAGCCTATTTGAGAATCCACAAACTTGTATAATGCTTACCCAATATTTTGTTGTACACAAAACCGTTTCTATTATTCTACAATAAACAACAGCTTTGTGTTTTAGTCACCTTTTGGTCGCGAAGCAACAATGCTAACAAATATTACACCTAAGCAAGGGCATTTCTCGTTTTCAGTGCGTGTTTCCCCATTCACATAGAGTAAACGAAGTGAGATGATTTATGATGCTTGTTGCAAGTACTCGTGCCACGTACATGATGCTGACACCATACAAAAATGAACTATGACTTGACTACAGTCCAACAGTAATTGCCATGTGGTAGCCAAAAGCCCCGGGCATGACATTTTTAGCGGACATGAAGGGTCGTTACAGCTGTCACAATAAGCGGAGGCATGCTGAAAGTGTCGACAAAGCCATCAATAACAAAACGAATATGCAGCCAGACAAAAATTTTATATAGACACGAGACCTGAACGAAACACAAACCGCAATTTAATTCGCAATGATACATTGAAAATCGTTTGAAAAAATTTAAGTTTGCGAGATTTATGTTTTTTATAGTATATATTAAAGTCACAAGAGCGACTGAGGTAATGAGCACGAGCAATTGCTCGCATTGTAGTACATATTTATATTTACAATCTGAATCAAATTCCAGATAAATTAATTCAAGAAAAGTTTTGTTATGCATTCATGCTTCCTTCTGCCTTTTATACAAGTGCACACAACTTCATTATACCCCATTTACCTATTTAAATGGGTATAGAGTATTCAAATGCTTAATCTTCGAAGAAGCCCTATCTGAGAATTTTTGAATAGGCGCATAAAATAATCAAAATTAAGTTTTGCCAATTCATGGAAATGTTGCTTATTTGCAAGCAGCCAAAAATGTCTTAATAAAAGCTTCTTCCGAGATGATATCATCAGACAGACTGCCGAAAATGTGAATTTGTTGGAGAGTATATAAATTATATCATTGGATGTGTTGCACAGTTTTATGATGCGCAATATTTGTTACAGTGTACAAACTAAAATACAATAAAAGTGGACTGAAAAACGATTGCAGAGCAAACAGAGCAAAATGCTCCGACTTTAATAACAAGTGTTGCAATATTATTATTGTTTTTATGTGGCGCCAGCGAATTGGTTTGTTGAGTCAGCGATGATTTTGTGTGTGTTTGGATTTTTATGATCATACCATAACGGCGTTTATGTCGTTTCTATAGTTTCTGGTTCAGTTTGATTGCATTTGTGCGTTCAGCTATGGACTCAAGGCGTTTATTGTCGTTTTCGCGCCATTGCTAATGAGAAAACCATTTACGAGCACGTTTTGCAGTAACAACAAACACAACAGGAATATAGCCATAGAGCAACGCTTAACGCTTGGGTAAACTTTAAGGTCCCCTAAGTCCGTAGGAGAGTTCAAGCGCCAAGTCGCAAAATCTTAAAATCTGTTATAAGCATGATTTTGCTATTAATAGTAGTGTAATTCACTACTGGCTTATCATTGGCTGCCTGCCGCCGGCTTGTCGGGTGTTTTCTTAGCTACTCATACCCCTAACCGCCCCCCCGGGCAACCATCCATCGCATTATTTGATTTTACTCACAGCTAAAGCATTATGGGAGGGTGGAAAGGGCGAAAGGAAAAGAAACCTTGATTCAAGGGGGCGTCTTTAATCAAAAATTAAGAATGTGTTCCTCGACAATAAAGTCGAAAAAGAGAAGGAGGAAGAAAGTACAAATTATAGTTTTAATTTCTTGTTCATATTTCTTCATTCAACTTCCCTTTCAACGATCCCATTTTTTGTGCAAAACCCCTATGTGTGTCTGTTAGCATTCGGTCATAGTTGCTGATAAGCTCACCATTAGCACAATGTCAAATGACGCCAAAAGGCTTTTGGGGGCTTGAAGTTTACATAAATTAACCAGGTTATAAGCACAAGCAAAATCGAAGCAAGTACCAAGGCCGAAACATTTGAAGTAGTATAAATTATACTTGTGCTTCATTTGGTGCCATTGTGCCTGGCCTCAATTACATTATCTCATAGCTCTTGTCCCACATAAATGGTGTTACCAGCAGCAGGAGAAGTGGGAGCAGAAGTGACAAGCTCAAATCCAGTCTCAAACCCAATCAAAACCACACTAAGAGAAAACTAAGGAACATTGCACTCAAGTTTCTAATTCGATTTTGAAATCTATAATTATTAATACATATATTAAGAAATCTTAAAAATGATTTCTATAAAAATTTAAAGAATATAACGTATTTATATTAATGACCATGAATCTATCTAGGTAAAAACAAAGGAAAGCATTTCCGTCCTCAGTCGAGTTCAGTTAGATATTGCCGCTTCTTCATGTTTATGAGTAAACTGGTCTCAGAGACTATCAGGCTAAAAGATCTAAACAATTCATATTTTAAATAATAATAATAATAACAATAATACAATTTATAATAATAATAATTACAATAATAATAATAATAATATATTTGATTAGCAAGTTTAATATAAAAAAAAATACACAATTTTAAAGATATAGCCTTACAACTAACTAATTCATACTAAGTATTTTTTTGGTCCCCAATCCATGAAACGCACTTGGACAATTTTGCATTTAAATACCCCAGAAATTGAATAAATATTTCTTATTTCTTAATGTAAATTTTATTAAATTTATTTTGACATTAAGTATATAAATAAATATATATATTTTAAAGCTTGGCAATCTTCTTAGCTACAGTATTCAAAATATTTTTTTTTTTTGAGTGCACTCACAGTCAAAGTCACAGTCACAGTCACAGAGGCAGCACAGAGAAAGTCATTTATGCAAACTGCTTCCGGCAATTGAAAGCAATTGTGAGCTGTGTCCTTGATAATTGAATGGGTTGCTCCTTCAAGTTTTTTGGATTTAGTCTTGGTAATTTTTGGTTTAGTTGTTGCCCCATTTATATAAATGTCTGGGACTAAGCGCGACACTCCAGACAAGTTAGTGAGTACATATATATTAAAGCATTTAAAGAGGGTGGGACAGTTTGATAGCCACATATTTAAGGCTGATGACACATATTTCGAAATTTTATATTGTTCTTTTCCTTGCAATAGTCCATGCCTTTGACATCTCAAAGCAAACAGGACAAGCTGTTGGTGTGGGATGCTCTGACGCATCAGACATTTCAGTAGTTAAGATATTGTTTCAAAGTTTCTTAAACATGTCAATTGCTTTGCTCCGAAAACGAGTTTTCTCTTTGGGGCAGCATGTTTAAGTAGTACGTATAAGTATATATTTGATGCTAAGTGAATTGGTTACATTTCTTTAAGTAAGCTTCTTTACTGCTCTTTAACTTCTTGTGTATTTATAGAAATGTATTGCGCCCAAAATGGCACAATTTTTCTTCTTATTCTTTTTTGTTTTTGGCTATTGATGAAACAGCAAAGAAAATTAAAACCTAAATGAAACAAAACCAAACCAAAAAGGGCGCAGAAAGCCAATTTACATGTCACACACATACAAACACGGAAATTGTGGCAGGGGGTGTGTGTGTGTATTACACCTGAGGCCATTTCGAATGTTGAGTCCCAAGGCTTGACTCTTATGTTGCGTCTGTTGACTTCTCGCTTTGCCATTGTGGCCCCAACCTAAAAACAAATCATCTTTTATTATAACGCATTAATCATACGCACTGTGTGCTTTGCTGCTTTGCGCTTTGCTAAAGTGCAAAGTTTTTGCACACAGCACAACGTATTCAAGCACGTTACTTATCACAAATACTCACTTCGAGAAAAACGAGATTCCTGAATTTAAGGACAACAGGCATCAAGATTCCAACACAGTTTTAGGATCCCGTATTTTTGAAAGAAATAAAAATATGTGTTAATTTTTGCGTTGAGATTTTTTGTATGCAGTCTTGTTTTTTTTCTACAATTCGTCCTGACCTAACGACATTTGTATTTCGGTCTGAAGTTCTCTATATTTTCTCTTAGTGCATTTTCTTTTTCTGTATCGGTTTTTCTTTATCATGTTTTTGGTTTTTCGTTTGGGCTTTTAATTTTTTGGCGCCCCGAATTTTGCCTACTTTTGTGCTGGGCCCATAATTTATGGCCAGGTGTGCGGCAGCTCTAATTGCGTGATAAGTTTCGCCAATGAGCACATTGTTCGGTCTGAAATTTTTTTTTGTTTGTTTTGGTACTTGTATTTTCTTGTATTTTGTTGCGCTCGATGCGCTATCCGTGTGCTTTTCTTGGAATTGAAGTTGAGTTTTCAGTGTGCTACAACTAGAAAGCCAATTGATTTATGGCTACGGCTTATTAACAGCGCCTTTATGGGGTGAAGCCTTGACATTTTTGTGCCAGAAGCAAACAGCTCAATTGGCTGCCCATAATTGAGACTGTAGCAAAAAAGTTAGCTACTTGAAATTCTCGGCTCATCGTTGCAGTTTAAGCACAGCGTGTCGCAGTAAAACCATTCTTCTTGTCAGCTTGTTTTGGCGCGTGCTAACCACAATAAGTACAACATAGACATTTTGTCTCTCTACAGCAAATATATACAGAGAGAAAAACACAAGATCGTTCACCAAATTTAACTTATTTCATACAAAATTTTCAAGTTTTCTGGCACTTGCAAGTTAAGATTAATTCTGCTTGCTAGAAAAAATTTTCTCAAATGGAAAATCTAAAATTTTGAAATTTTAGCTTATATTGAACATTTTGGTATTTAATATTTTCAGTAAACTGTTCTTAAGCTTTTCTCGCACTGTTTGCAAAAGTGGCAACAAAGCAGTGACAACAAGAAGCGACTCCATTGAAAAGTTCGTTTTAGCTGCACATTGAGCGAAAATAGCTTTGGGCTTTTGGGTTTTTCAGATTTACGTTCTGTTGGTGGGGGCGCTGTTGCACTACTAGTAGCTGTGGCAACTGGCAGCAGTTTAATGCCAGCCAAGCGGCAGGACGTCTGTTTATCTTTGCACTGTCGACGCGGATTCCAAATGATGCTCCCCCCACAACGCAGTTTGACATTTAACCGAATCCCACGAAAGGCCGCAAAAACAGAAGAAACATTTCGTATTGAAAAATCAGCTGACTTTGAGCCAAGTAGCGAGTAGGTAGCACGCTGGCTTCCTAGTCTGTCATGTGGGCGTAAATGTCACCCACTGAGTATGTGGGCGTGATATTCAGCCGGAAAATCGTTGGAAACTTTAGCTGGGGCAAAGAGCTATCCAAAAGGTTACACAATCCAGTTTGTATTACAAACACAAGCTCAGATAAATAAAGAATGTCAAATGCCGAAAAATTTTCATTGAAATTCAAGACACCGAAGAACAAATTAATGCGCCAAATTTTGATTTTGATTTACAGTGAATGAAAATAAATGGTGGCCCAAAAAGTCAAAATGCAAATGCTTCCGAAAGAAAGAAAGCGTTCGCGGGGAATGCCATTAAAATGCAAATGTTCCAAGAAACATTGGCTGTTATGTACAAATGGCAGTGAAATAGGTTTAGCAAATTGTTTATATACATTTTTTATGTTTTCTTACATTTTTAAATCCGCACCGAGAATAACGACTAAATGAGCGTCGAGGGAGTAGAAAATTGAACAGAGTTTAAGGTCGTTGAATATTTAAAGAGAACGTTTCACTTGAGTCAAATAATTCCGTCTGCGACGTAAACAAAGCCAATTGAACCTTGAGCTGTCCCTAATGCGCTCAACTACTTCAAATCTACCAACTTGTTTAGTAAATCAAATACTGAGAGAAAGAGATATGTATATATATATATAATATATATATATATATATATATGTACTAAAAATCTTTCGCTCTTACACCACGTCATATAATGCACTGTCAGCTCACATGCACCTTAAGGTGCCCAACATAAGTAAATGCTGTCATCATTACATAAAAGTTTCTCACATCTTGGCTGTCATATGTATGCCCTTATGCACACTCCAAAAGCCACCCCTTCTTTGCTTATGAGCGTGTCATAAAACTGCGCATTGTGAAAGCAGAGCAAACATTTTGTGGTTGAGTGAGATAGAGTTTGGGTCGCAAAAGGTAGTTGGCGCACCCAGACAGTTCCGGCTGAGAGAGCCTGAACCGAGATGAGAACCGGGTGCCGGTTTGAGCCATTTTCTGACAATAAACTTACAATTAATGGCCGCCAAATGAGTTTCTATGGCCAAGGCCTTGTGGCCGCTTTGTGTCGCTTTGTGCCTTTTATGCGCCGCAGGTGTTTTAGTCTGTTTGTTTGTTCATTTGTTTGTTTGTTTGTGCCTGCGGTTGTGCTCACACACCCCCAATCGCCCTTCCCCACCCACAACCGCCCTTTCATCTAACGCCGCCCTCGAGGTGTTGATGACCCAGAATCAGTGCCAAAATGGTCTTCAATTTAGGTCGCTTTAATTTCTAAGTTCTGGTAAGCCCCAGGCTATTTGACTGAAGCTTATGTTGCCATAACGGCTTCATTGAGTTTTGGCGAGAATTTCAATTAGCCAAAACTTAATGTGCGAGATTAAAACGCTTAGAATTTACTTGGTGATATGAGAATGTCATGGGTGTATTAACCTTTTCAATAATAACATCATTAAATATGAGCTCTTGTTTTTACTTGCCAATTGTCTGTATGTAATTCAAGTATCTAAGAGATTTTATTTTCTTTTCTTTTTTTTTTTACAAAATTGCTAGATATGTTAATGTTGTTGAACTTTTTCAAGCCCACTCAATTTGAGAAAGTTGCTGTTGCTGCATGCGCTGAGCTTCGGGCATCATTTTAATTATATTAAAAATGTTTTTTCCGAAGTTTCTAGAACTGACAACGCTCACCTAAAAAATTTAAATAATATTCTTAAGCTAATCTGTTAAAACTAAAATAAATTATTTAGAAAACTGTTTCGCATGCTAATGGAGAAACTAGAACAAATATTCAGGGTTGTTCATAAATTCCGGTGTCGTTCGAAATAAACACCATTTGTTTTGGTGCTCCTTCAAAAATTATGTTTCGTAGTCAATTAAATGAGAACTAGTTGCATTAGAATTCTAATTAAGTATGTTATCTTAATATTGCTCAACTTAAAATCTACTTCTGCCTTTGTTCGCTTGATTTTAGTTACATACAAATGAGGAAAACATTTAAAAGTGATATGGTACAATTTATTATAATAAAATAATAGATAAATTATTATTTTGATATTATTATTTTGATATTAAAAAATTTTGAAATATAAAAGGCGAGCATCTCTAATACTGGGCAAAGTCGCCAACACGTACACACACACACACACACACACACATTTAAGTACACAAATCTACTTAAACTAACACACACAAACAGTTAACAAGAGCTGGCGGGTGAGTCAGCAGGGAGCCTGGCCATGGCAATGACTTTGACTTCCGTTTCCGCTTATAGCCAAACGCTTGGAGCAATGAAGTTAATAAATGTGAAACCAAACTTTTTTACTTTGTTTAAACAACATTTCAGGCCGTTTTGGTTTATGGCTTCATGCGGCTGCCATTCCGTTTACTTACTTAGGCTAACTTTGCGATTTGAGCTAAGTTGGTTAATTTAAACAAACTTTCTAACTGCGATTTTCAACTACATTTTACGTAACGACCGAATTTTTTAAATGGAATTATAACTGCGTGAAAACGAGTGTCAACAACACCACTGAGGTCAAAAGTTATTTGTGAACCTCAAAGTGCATTTGCCAATTTGTCTGACTGGCCTAAATTCAATTTTAGCAAATCAGTTATTAAATTGAGTCGAACGTCTGCCAGGAATGATAAGCTAGCCGTCAGCCGCCGACACATACAGTCCAACAAAAATGTGGTCAGAAGTATCTTGACCAGAAAGTGTTTGCAAAAAGTCAAGAAACCAAATGGACTGCGACTGCCACAGCGACATCGACTCCAGGGTCCATAGCGTGGTCGTTGTTATGGTGAATTGGAAGTGGAGTGGAAGATAGAGTGGCTTAAGGATATCCGGTTAGCTTGGCTCTGTTTTGTTTCGTCATAAAACAGAATTGCTTGCCATTTTTGTGGATTGGTTGCAACCAAAAACTCGTAACGGTGTCGATGTCGTTCTATATGTGAAGACACATTTAAACTCAGAGAAAACGCCTGTTTCAAATTCAAGTACAGTACCGAAATAACACTGTTGTTCAATTTTACAACAACTGACACGCAGAATTCTTAAATTAAGCACATTACAATTAATGAAAATTAAAAGCGTACTTCTTATTAGTTCGAACTTAATTTCTAACATTTTTTAAATTTCGGATCAATTTGTTAAATTTTTTTGTGAGTGTATGTATATATACGTATGTTAGCTGTGGAGATGTACTTGAAAATGGGTTATTGAACTGCAAAGTGGCTGGGAAACTGTAACCTTTTTCAATGAGAGTATGTGGCATTTTCCAGTCGAAATAGCTGCGCAAAAAATCATTCCAACTCCAGCAGCTCCAGTTGCCCGAGTGCCCGAGTGCCTTGTCATGTTTTTTTTTTTCCTTTTTTATGTCGTTTATTTCAATGAAACCAATTGCTACTAACTGAGATGACTGTGTAAAGTTGTTCTGGCCACTGTGTGCCTATTGTTGCTGTTGATTGCACCGCGGGCGATCATAACAATTAGTCTTAAATTAAGGGAATTAACGCTTTGTGCAAATTGTCAGCAGATTGCGAACAGTGTGAGTAGAGTGTCACAGTTGAGCGATTAAGGGCCAAGGGGGAGAGGTGGTTGTACACTACACACTACGCTTGGCAACGCATGTTGGCCCTTTTATATTCTGGTCCTCATTGCGGCTAACCGCAACAACAACTGCCCTGAAGTGGGATCCATTTAACTGGCTATTAAGCTTCGCATTTTGTTGCCCACATGCTTTACCAAATCATGCTATTATGTGGTCTATTTAGAGCAGGTTAAAATGTGCTGCAAACGAATGTGTTTAATAAATCTGTAACATCTGCTCCTGATTGTTATAGACTATATTTTTTAAATATATTTTGAGTCTGAGAGTCAAAATGTTGTCGAGCTATAAATCCTACAGGTAAGATATATAGTAAATAATAATGAAAACATTAAGCAGGCTATTATTTTCATGTTGTTATTATAGTAGTAAAGGACGTTTTCCAAAAGTTTTTAAGTGCATCTCCGACATTCTAAAGTATATATAATCATAATTAGCATCAATAGTTGAGGCGATTCGAAAACATCGATACAAATTGCTTTTTGACAGCAACAAAAAGTACAACTGTAAAGATATAGCCCTCCAATTGATATATATTATTTAATCAAATGTTACTAAAGAAATACGAATATATTAAATAATTCGAATTTATATTAATCTTCGTTAACTTGTATTATTAGAATAAATATTAAAATCAACTTTAAATGTTTTGATTTAACTAATTAATTGAACAGTAGGTATATAAATAATAAATACGTTACAAAAAGTGCCCATGAAAAAAGATTTAAAATAAATGTGAGATATACTTGACAACCTTAACGCTTTCTCAACAAATTTTTTATCTATACTTCTTTTTTGAATAAGTAAAGGCAAATACCATTCTATTTTAAAAACAACACTCAATAAAGTTCAAAACTTTATAAAACATAACAAACAAGCACAGCTTAAAAGCAAATGTGCTATAACAGTGGCATACGGTTGAATAACTTTCAGCAACGATTATCCCCTGAAAAGCCAAATTGACTGTGCTTCGCCATGGCCATCATTGTGCTTTCGTTTCCTTTTAACACAGCACTCTGTGCATCGTATCACTGTGCAGCACTCTGTAAAACTTTGCCACAACACCGTCACTTCGAAAAGTATGTGAACAGTTGTTTGTTTTCCCTAAAACCTCTGCACACTTTCTTTATACCTTATGGCTTAGATGCTGTGTTGATGTTCGCTAGAAGGATTGTTGTTCTTGTTGTTAGTGTTGTGCATAACATCTTGCAACTGTTCATATTTTCTTTCCGGTCCATTGCTCAATCTGCTTTATAGTTTTGCTTGCTGCCTGAGTTGCGAAAAACTAAAAAGAAAATGTGTGTATGAAAAAAACTCAGAATTTCACATAACTTTTATGTTGTTGTTCCAGCTGTAAGAGAAAAAGCTCTGCTGTTCAGTTACTTTAATCACTCTGTGAGAATTGCCATCTAAAGCAACTAAAGCCAAATATTAACATGAAAAAGTCAAGCTTTAAAGTTCATATTGTGGAACGATAAATGGTTGCATTGTTTTCTCAGGCCCACTCTCTTTTCAACATGTTCGTTGCCTCATTTTCTGTATGCAGATTTGTTTGCTTTATCGATTGTGTGATAGCAGTGACTATTTACCTACCTTCAGCTCACAGTATCCTATCATTTGTTTGTGCTCCGCCCCGCCCCGCCTTTCTCTTTCTCTCTTTCACTCTCTCTCTCCCTCCCTCTCTCTCTCTCTCTTGCTTTCTATTTGCCATGCCTAGCAACGCAAACAACTTCTGTGCTTTGGAGTGACTAGGCCAAAGGCAAAGCAAAACCAAAGGCGAATCCAAAGCCCAAGAAGTCAGACAACCAGTTAGGGTCCTCCATCAAAGGCACTGTGTATAATAATGACTGCATTCAGAGTAGTATGCTACAGCTGTCTTTCTGCTTATTTTTCTCGTTTTTTTACAACTCATGTGAAGTTCAGACTTAAATGGTTTACAGTCGCCTTATTAATACCCAACTGAGCGTGCGAATTATTTTGAAGCTGCTTTGAATAACTTTTTCAACTTTACCTTTAACAGACCACGGGGAGGCTAGAAATGTTTCGTTTTTTTAAAGGTTTGTTAATATCTTATATCATTCAATATCAGATTCTGAGCCAGTTTCTATTTAGGAAAGCAAGTGCAGGCACCAGTAATTAGGATAATTAAGTTATCTAATTCCATGAAAAGTATTCGTAATATTAATCACAAATCAATTGTACACCATCCTGATCACTATTAACTCGTTCATCGATTGTTTTTCGATTTTATTACTTTCTATATTTTTTTGTAAATCTACGTCCTTGGTATACAAAATATTTTTGACAGTCATTAACACATTCAGCAATAATATGGCTTATATCACCAAGTAGATAATATTGTGTATGGTATATATTACAAACGGTATTCTCTGCTTAGATGTTACATTCTTCTAATCAGTTTATTTTTTTTTAATATGGGACACAATGTTTCATGAAACGAATCAAAACTCTTATCAGTCAAATTTCCCCTCTCTCCTAATATTTAAAATTCCTTTTTGGTATTCCCCGTCATGACCTCGCTACTTATGTGGTTACTACAATGCCATTACATATAACTAAGGATTGGAAAGGCGAAAACGATTTACAAACGCATAGCAGACATACATTCATATTGAAGTACATGGCATACAGAAGCGCTATGTACTAATAGAATATTAAGATTGTGCATTTCTCAATAGTTATTTACTGAAGAGCACGAAGAGAGTTCAGAGACGCTCTCTGATATCGAACATTTTCTTAAGTTAAAAACGCAATTTATCATTAAAGAATTTAATGATTTAAACGATTACCGATGTTCCGACTGTATGAAGTATTAAGTGGTCAAATCGACTTCTTTTGCCAGTCATTTCGAGGTAAGCTATTTATTTAAATAAGCACATGAAATATTAGCATGATCCATATATTCTCGATGTATGCTTTTTCTCCTCTGAACAATGTTAATAGTTAACAGCAATTTTCTACATTTACAAAATTTAGAATAGAAAAAATACAAAAGTGAAATAAATCTACAGAACACCATCCCCGATGAAATAGCGACTTTGCAGCAATTGAAATAGGCGAAGTAGTAATATTACATTTCGGACTTGAGAAACTCGCATCGTATTACAAATTGAAGCTATATTAATTTACTTATGCTTCGAATTTATTTATATATATTTCGTTTTTCTTCATCTTACAGAAAAATAAAAAGGGCTACTTTGTCGTTGCGTATTAAAAAATCTAATTATCATCTTAATACAATTTATTTTTTAATCTGTCTTACTCAGCATAATCGGAATTCGACCCATTTCAAATATTTCCATCTCAACGTTTGTGAGACCTATTTAGAGGGTCCATACTATTTACCTTAGTAATATTGTATGTATGATAAACAAGGCTATACTTATAAAAACTATAAGAAATAATATATGGAAATTTTATATGAAAAAAAAATTAAAAACTCTTGTGTACACAGATAGTTAAAACAAAAAAAAAAATAACCCAAAGAAATAAATTATAAGAACAATCCAGTTTAGAGAGGATATTATGGATACAATGCATACTGCTTGGCGCTTAAATTATTGTGCTGGAAATATGTTGTGGGAAAAGTTTTAGTTGAACGTACAAAAACTTTATTTTCTGAGTTGTGCATACTTTTGGGGATGTGAACTAAGCAGTGTGTTTCTCAGTTATTGACAAGATTGGCTAACTTGGCAGAACCATGGTGCGCTATATTCGTTAAACTATCTCTACTTATCTTCAGGATCGAAGAACTCAAACATTTGTCGAGAACTAAAAGGACGATTTCAAGATCCTATTTTATTAAATTATATACCAGGATTTTATATATTTTTGGTTTATTAAAATCAGTAGACCAAAGACTATCGAAGATCCTAAAAAACTTTGGATACTGTTCAAACAGATTATTTTTTATCCATCACGGTTGTTTAACTTTTTGCATAACGTTTCTTTGTATTTCTGTTATACTTTGAATGAAAATCAATAGTCATTTTTACAGTTTTTAGTGGTCATACGAACGGATTTCCCTTTTGCAAAAAAATTCATTAATCCAGCCAAATCCTTATAGGTTGTCTGAGGATGTAATGTAAAGAATTAAGGTTACCAGACTGCAATGAAAATTTGTCGATGTGAGAAAATACATATTTATTTTCATATATCCCAAGAGTAAAATGCATCGTTAAATGCTTACAACTTGTTATTATTTATAATGGAGCTTAATCGCATTCATAAAGGGTTTATGTCTAGACATCATAAGTTAAGCTGAACATTTGCATGTTCCTTGTTTATGCAGGACCTCCCGCTGGGTCGCATTCAAGTTGTAAGCAGAAGACATACAACAAGTGGGTTGAAAGAGCCTTTTTATGTGTTATTGTATTCAACGAGTTGAAGCATTTGCAACCTCATCAACCCATCCATGCAAGTACATATGATACATACATACGATATTTATACAAGCCACAAAGTACTTAAATAATCTCAAACTTAAAGCTTGAATAAATTTCAAGTTAAGCATTTTCCCGTTTAATACTCTCCTTAATTAAATCATGAACACATTCTTAATTTATTATTGCTTGTGTTTTTTTTCAGTATGTACGAATTCGTATAAAGGCTTAAGTTGTCTACTACCAATGTGTAATTTAGTTTCAGTTAGAGCTCAGGTTGTTGTAAGGAGTGAAAGCTCATCAAATATAGAACTCAATTTGATTAATTAAATCGGTAAATTTAAGACGCACTTAATCTAAATAAGTGTCTGATTGCCGCGCATTACGTCTAAGTTTGTGTAGTCCAACTTGGCACTCAACAGTTAGGCGTGTGTGGGTTGGCTCGGTTGGAAATATTGTAGGTGGTGGTTCCGTGTCGATGATAAACAATGGGATAATGTTACAGAGAGGCAGCGAGTGTCTAACTTAAATGAACAATCGATGTTATCTGCTAAAGTTACCTCCTACCCACCTTGGGCAGCACTCACGTTTTTACAGGAGGTACTTAAATGGGGGAGCTCTGGAACTTTAGCGCCAAGCTAATGCGTTTTACCAATTGAGTTCCGTCAAATGAAACACTTTGTAGCGAAAAGAGCAAGAAGAAGTACAAGAGGAAGAAGTGAAAGTACCGAATGAAGCCAAATAAATTGGATCTCTCCAAAAAGAATGTTTATGGCAATGGGGAAGTTTCAAGAAAGTTAGTTAGTTCCGCCCCAAAAGCAAATAACCCCTCGCCGCATAAATTAGTTGCTCAATTCTTCGACTGCAAAAGGGACGCAGTCCCATTGCGTTACAAGTATTTATTGCCACTTCCTTCGTCCTAAAGAAGAAGCAATAAGATGCTGACTCTGATTAAAGCCGCTTGCTATCTGCTAGTCAAGGTGTAATATAAGCAGGCTGTTCATTTGACGCCATTGTCAGGTGCCCCCATCTGGTTTTAATTGAGTTGCAGTTGCAATCGTCTTATGCCTTTCACACTTGCCCTTTGATTTTAAAGCCTTAGCATTTTTATACCTTGTGGTCATAAAGAAAAATTTTTATTCTACAACATTTAAGACCATGAGTGTTTGTTTTAAAATAAATCCAGCTGTGAAAGCCATATGAAATCTGACAGCACAAGAAAAATGAAAAAAAAGTAAATGCATTGAACATTTTTAAGAATCAAAACAAGAAACTTAGTCAACCAACATTTTTAAGACAAATGTCGGGAAGCCCAATTGGCATTAACGTTTTATATACATATTTTAATTATTACAAGATGTTTTGTGCTAATTTTGAGTAGGTCTTTGTTAAATGGGAGATGGCCACAGAAGGTCGAAAAAATAGTAATAACAAGCTTCAACCCACCACTCAAGGTTTTTAAAATAATACATAAAATGCAAATATAAAAAACAGTAATTTCAATAAATTAAGTTTGAATTTATTTATAGCACATAGAACATTTAACTAGAATTATACTTATTATATCGTTTGGTGTATATGTACATATATGTCACATTAATCCATTTGTATATATATATATATATATACATGAAAGAAATTCTGAATACTGAAGAGCGCACAACAATTAACAATCCAATAATTAATTCAATATGTATTTTAATATTTGTTTTGAATGTTACAACAATTTAGTTTTGGTTTCTGTAATAGTTTTCTGCTACAACATTTGCACACGAATATTATGTTTTGGGGAAAAGGTACAACTCTCTCAATTTGTTTTTTTGCGATAATACCGAAGTTTGGCCTGCTCAAATATGTATATACATACCTATATGTATTGTGCACATATTTGATATCAAATAGACACACATTTAATTAGTTGGATATACTGTTTTGTCCTGTTGTGTTCTTTTTTTGGGCTACCTACTTAACATAAATGTATATATCATTTATTTTAAATCTCTCTTTATAAATAAAATGGAACAATACTAAGTACTTATTGCTGTATTTTGTACATTGGATTATATGTATATATTTCGCGCATTTTAACCCTCTGAAACCCCTGCCATTTAGAAACTCTTTAAGTGTGTAAAATTGTTTTCTTACAAACAGAAATATAGTTTTATTTTTTTTTTTCTTTATTCAATAATAACTTTTTCCGATTCCGCAAAATATTTTGTTGTATTTTATAAGAGACGCTTCAGAAAAGCTTATATGCTTGAAAAAATTATAATATATTTTCAAAACATGAATTTGTATTTTGTGCTATTTAAAATTTCTTTTTTGAGAAAATAAAAATTGTTTTTGGGTAACTATTATATTCTGATATTTTTCAATAATCTAGGTCATATTTCTGTTTCAGAGAGTTTCAGAATAGAAGAAAAGCTGACAAGAAAAAATGTTGGTTTTACCAAATAACATTTGTAACGAATATTTTGAATATTTATTAACATTTAACTTTAAGTTGTCCCCAATTCGATCAGCACTATTCTCAACATGGCCCAATGGCGCCCTTAGACCCTAGCATCACTATATTCTATGCGGACCGTGCGTCTCGTCCTTTGCCCTCGAATGGAATTAGGGCTAGTCTCTGTGGCTGCCAGGCTGCGCAGCGCCAGCAGCTCCCGCGGCTACAATTGTGTCCTCTTGGCTGCCCCATTGCCGGCAGAGCTGGGAGCATCGCCCGGTGCCTCGACATAGGAGTAGGAGGGTGTCTCCATGACCAGAGGATGGCATATCTCGTAAACGGGCACTTTAAGGCTTGTCTTGCGCAACCCGCCCAAGCTGCTCTGCGAGCTCGAGCTGGGCCCAAACGATCGTCATCTGCTCATCGCCTCATTCCCCAGATCCGAGTGTGAATGATGCAGTTCACTCTCATCCCCAAAACTATGCGCTGCTGCACTGGGTGTAATGCTGGGCGTTCTGCCCTGTATCCTTATGGCGGACATGTCGGATCCGCGGCGGGAACTCTTTAGGGATACGCTCTGCCTGGAGCAGAAGCACCGGCAAATTATGCGCTTGAAAGCGAAACGAAAGTCCTTGGAGAAGAGAGCGTAAATCATGGGATTCACCGCCGAGTTGCAGTAGCCTAGCCAGAAGAGCACCGAAAAGAGCAACGGATCCACGCAATCCTGACAGAATGGTCGTATGATGTACATCGTGAAGAACGGGCACCAGCAGAAGATGAACATGCCAACGATAATAGCCAGCGTCTTGGCCGCCTTTGTCTCCATGCGAAAGCGTTTCACTTGTGCCTTGATATTCCGTCTGCCCATCTTTTTGTTGGCTGTGCGAGGATGACCCACAATGCCACCGCCATCGCTGGTGTTGCTTTGCCTACGCGCCAGATCCGGGAGTGCCTTGCTCACCTGCAGATAACAGGTGCTACCGCCATGATGCTGCTGCTGTCTGTAAAGCTGTGACTCGGTTGCCTCGCGCCCATGCGATCCGTTATAGTGCACGGAAAACAGGGCATTGTTCGATGGGCGTCTCTCATCCGGTTGCGTTAACTCATTGATGTTTTCGCTGGATGGATACGAGACGGAGATCTTGATCTTGTCGTGCTGATGATGCAGTCGCCTCGTCGCGTATTTACTCAGCCTCTCCGGTGACGGTGTGCCCAGTGTTGTTGTTGTGCTTTGAGTACTCCCATTGCTGTGCATGGAATCCTGTTGATTGGAGCCACGTCCGCGATGAATGCGCAGCGTTAAGCGTTGCTCCTCGAAACGTGAGCCAATGCCCTTGGAGCCTATCAGAAAGCCAAACAGCGAAAAAGAAAATGAGACAGAAAAAGAGAGAGAGAGAGAAAGAGAGAGGAAGAGATTGAGAGTAGAATGAAACATTAGTTACTTTTTCCTGTCTCTTATTGAATATTGCTCATATGCCCCTTTGAACAGCACGCATGCTATTTACTATCAACACGTAGCGAAAAACGCTTCTCTAAATTCAAGCAGAAACGGCATGGAATTTATATCGTTTTGTTCTTCAATTTGTCAGGGAGAGTTCTGCAATACTCTCGTTTTTAAAACTGATAGTTAAGAACCACAACAATTCTTTAATTAAGAAACAATTTTTACAGGAGCTATAAGTTTTGTGTCAATCTGATTTGGTTCTATTCTTAGCTGATATTAGGATTGATTCTATAACTTAAGTACTATTAAATATCTTCATTCACGATAGTAAAATAACTGTAAGTGTTATACGAAATATTTAAATTTTTCAAAATGACAACAATAAGAATATTGTTTCTCTTTCTTGAAATGTTGATGAATTTGCACAAAGTTTCTACTTGATTTGATAGAAAAGGGTATAAACTTTGCTCTAGTGCATACTGCTGTTTGCCTTTTTGTCCATTCCGTATTGAATATCACTAATACATAAAACTTAATGCCTACGCTGTTGAATGGCTATTGCCATTGCCAACTTGGCCTGATGCCAGGCTGCACTTTAGCAAATTAAACGCGTAATTATGCAAATGTTTCTTGGCATAAGCGCGTCAAGCACTCAATGCTCGAAGCGTCCCTTCTTCCCTTCTTCCCTACCCACTTGCCCCTTGTCAGGAATACCCCTTCACCGTCTAGCCATGGCAACAATATCATCCTTGTTGCGCTTGTCTTAGTCACGCTTAAGCCGCCATCAAAGCGAACTTTATTTCATTAATAAGCATACATTTGCATAATTTCACACACTCACACACACACACACACTCAGACAGACTTACGCACACACACGCAAACAGCTTGGGCTCGCTCGCTTTACATTTATTACTCATACGCACGTTTAACAGCTGTATACATTTTCATTACACAGCCGCGTGAGTGTAATGAATAATCAGCACAATAATTCCATGTCATTTAGTTTATTTTTGCTGCTGCTGCTGCTGCTGCCTCTTACTGTTCAAATATTTATGTCACTGTCTTTGTCACAACGAGCCGTTGCCCTAACCTGTAGTTAAACGCTTTCCACTTGTTTAATATATATCTCAAATATGTTGTCTGCTTTTGACTGTTTGATGTTGTTGTGTTCATGAAATAGTTTAGTACAGTTGAATTGCGTTCAAAGTAATTGCTGGTGGAGCAAGGGTGTCCAAAAAGCATTGAACACTAATGAGAATTCTCGACATGTGACGGCGGTCAAAATTAATCTTTAAGAAAATCAAAGAATTTCCTGTAGCTCGAAATGAATTTATCTTGAGCTTGACGATTGCTTTTTCTATAACTTGTTTGAAGTTGGGCTGTTTTTCAATTAGTATCAAATAGTTGGAGTGACGAACTCCAATTTTCGTACATAATTTTTTCTTTTCAAATTTACATCATGTACATATCTTCAAGACAGCTTATATCAATTTAAGATGAGTTCTTTCCCAAACATAACACAAGCAAATTATGATTATATGGCACTAATCAAACTAGCAAAAAAATTAGCTCTAATGTGCTCAGTTTAGACAAATGTAAAGAGAGCTTAAGTTACTAAACAAACTTTCCTTAAGTTAAAAAAACAACCGTTTAACATCAATACTCTAATTGTCTCTCTATATCTCTAATTAGATAACTATTTTTTATTTTTGCTTTGCATCCACAATTTAAATGACCCAACTTTAGGTAGAGCATAATTACTTTCAGTAAGAACACATTTGTTCCCTTCGTTTGGTTAAGCTCGAATTAATGTTGTTTAAGTTTTGTGGTGTGTGTGTGAGTGTATTTTTGACCGGATTGTTGTTATTACCTTTGTCTCGTACAGTGTGTGTTGAAATGCTTTGTAGTTGTATACGAATTGTTTTTATTGTAAATTACCTTGCATTTTTTTCGGAGTTGTATTTTTTTTAAATTTATTTTTGTTGTTGTTGTTTGCTTTCATTTTATTGAAAATGCTGTTATGTTATTGGCTGATATACACACATACATATAGATATATGTATATAATACTATATATAACTCAGACATATACACATAACTATATATAACTGAACTGAAGCATTCTGTGAACAACAAAACGGAACGATAAGGGTATGCTTATAATAAGTACTAGTTAAGATAAGTCTTAGCGCTAAGTGTATCATCGTCATTTAAATTGTTTCACAATACTTATGGTTATTTACTAAAGATGTATATATATTTTAAGATATATGCATGTTCTTAGTCTAGTTTAAATACACGTAAATTATTGCCATTAAGTTACAACGTCGTTCAATGCGAATACTGTCAATGTCGAATAGGAATGACTGGTTGGCTGGTTTACAAAAGTACAAAACTGAACTGCATTGCCCAATGTCTCAAATATTGTAAGTACACTGAAAGAAAACATAGGATCTAAAATGCGGCAAATTAAACTTGTCCAAAAATCAGAAATTAATTTCGTAAAACATAAAAAATGATTCCTCACAAACAATTTAAATATATTTTGGGATTTCAAGTTTAGTTTTTGTTTTAATTCTAAGGCATATATATTTTTTTCTGAAGTGTAGGAGCTGTTGATGTAGATGCTTAGAGGACTCTCCCCTTGCAGAAACCACCACGCCGTATGCGTTTAGTGCTGTCCCTGGTAACGACATCGCTACATCCCGCAACTGCCACATCATGAGGCAGCGATGATGTGCGCTGCAGCGAACTTTCCGTCGTCTCATAGCTGCCAATTAGTCAGCTGAAATCGACGCCGTCGCCATCGTCCGAGCAGCCCGATATGGTCTTGTGGAATGTGGCAGGTGCCATCAGTGCACGTGCGGCAATCATCTGGAAATTCTCGGATGCACGAAAACCGCTGCGTGTGCAAACACAACGGCAAACGATTCGCTTGAACGCAATTCGAAATTCGTGGGAGAATAGGGCATAGATCACCGGATTGATTGCCGAATTGCAGTAGCCCAGCCAAAAGAGCACTGAGAATACCGTAGGCTGTATGCAATTCTCACAGAACGCCCGTATCAGATACATTGTGAAGAAGGGTAGCCAACAAACTATGAATCCACCCACAATGATGGCCAACGTTTTGGCCGCTTTTGTTTCCATGCGAAAGCGTTTCACTTGAATTTTGGCGCTCCGTTTCCCGGCACGTTTTTTCGCCGACGTTGAGTTTCCCCTTTCTAAATCGACAGCAGTTCGGCTCGCGTTGTCCAGGTTGAATGTGGTTTCGCCAATGTCGAAGAGGCTGCTCTTGAAGGATGCACGTCGTCCATTAGAGAGACTCCCCGTGCCTCCTTTGCTGCTGATGACGGCATAGTGGGGCGATAAAGGTGGCTGCTGTTGCTGCTGCTGTTGCTGTGTGCCACCCAGGCGAGGCGACTCCAATACGTTTTCCGAGGAGGGAAATGAGACTTTGATGGCAATCTTCTCGTGGCGCTGACGCTGAACGCGCATTGAAGTCGCTCGCTTGGGTGTGCCCAGCTGCACGACGCTCTGCGGCTCCTCATTACCAGTGCCATGTGTGGCTCCGTTGCTGTTCACGCTCAGCGTCGACGACATGGAGTGCACAGATAGTGGTGTGCGCTGTGGTGTCCCACATGGACGACCCCGATGGATGCGCAATATGAGCTGGGATTCATCGACGCGATTGTTGCCACCCGATTCTCGCGGGCTGCCTGCAATAAGTCGAGTGTGTGGAAAGTTTGCGGGTTGTCGAAAATGCAACTCATTACACAAAATGTACACAGGGTGTTCTTGAACATTCAGTTTGCATTATACAACAATTTGGGTGTGTATGCGTGTGTAGGTGATTTTTTTTGTTTTTTTTTTTTTTGTATTTACTTTTGATTAATTTGAGTTTTTGTTTAGATTAAAACGATATTTCTGCACAGATGAAAAAAGCAAATGGAACAAAAAACCTTCAGCTATAAATGAAGTTTGTTGTAATTTAAAGTCTTTATATTTGTGGAAAGATTTTCTTGATTTGAAATTGTAGATCTTGATTAAAGATTTTCTTATTACAATTTAGATTTTATAATCCATTTGTTTTTTCTGCGTGTAGAACATTCAGCTTGTGTTATACATGACCTTGAGTGTGTTGGTGATGTTTACTTTGGTATTTAGTTTTGGTTATTTGTTTTGAGTTTTGATTAAATACAAGAATTGTTTGTGTGGGCCACAATAACATTGAGCGAGGATAAAACTAACTACAAACACTAACATATAGATATTTTCAAAAAAAATGTAGGTCTATATTTATTAAAATATCTTCAGCTATTGTACTAAAATATAAGGTTAAGGAAAGCCGCACGCAAATATTTTGTATAAATACAGGAAAAAACGTATTTAATTAGTCTGATTCTGAATATCATATAATATTGACATATCAAAGAAATACTTTCTTAATATTAATATTATTTTTGGGGCATGCTATAACAACAAAATATAATTTTAGAATGAATTGGAATACTTTAAAAGAGTTTAAAAAGTGGGATTAATACGAAATATGGTAAAAAACATGCCCGTATAAAAACTCTATACAAATTTCTGGGTGTATCTGGAATTAGTATTCCAATAATGATATATATTTACAAATTTTTATTATTATTGTTTTTATAAATTTGATAAAAACAGATTAATTTGAGCCAAAAAGGTTCTTCATTTATGGGGTAAATTAATTCATATTTGCTTGGACGTGTTTAAATTGTGATATACGTGTTTTATATACGAGACAAAGACACTTTTTATCATTGCCAAATTCGATTTAAATGTCTGTGATGCATGAACTCAAATTATGAGGGTCCATTGGCTCTATGTAAAGTTGAGTTTTCATGGTCTGTTAGCCATTGATTATACAATTACACTCAAAAGGACATATTTATCTAAAAAAAAAAAAACCGATAATATGATTAATTAATTTTGGGAAACTTGTTAACAATTACAATAAAAGGGAACAAGTCACTCGATTTAATGACTGTAAAATATAAGTCGATGGTTGCAGCCGACATTTGGATTGCAAAAATTTCAAGATATTAACGACAAAAATGCTGAATAGATTCAAAGCAATATAAAGCATTACTTTTATATACCAGATATTAATCCTTGCTCACGCACTATAAATAAATGAAAATGCTGATTCAAGTTCCTTCGAATATTCGATATTGAAATAAATAGCAAAGAAAAATAAGAATATGCGAAAAAAAGCCATTTTGCATAAAAAGAAATAAGGCATAACAGAAAGTAAGTGTGCCTTAGTTGAGAGAGCCCCACATTCAGATACCCCGTATGCAATTGCAAAGAATAGTTTGATTAATATGAATATCATTTATTATTATTAATCATATATGACTAATGAAATTTAAAGAAAAAATTTTAATTTCTGATATGGCATTGGCTTTTGATGCTGTTCATGAATATTTGCACTCCATATGGTAAAAGATGTTTTCTTATGCTAGTTGCACACATTTGCACAACTTCATAGGACTGTTTTTGACCATTTTTAAAGGATATCGCAACCCCTTCATATGTATACAAAAATATTACAGAGAGCATGCTTTTAATATATATTATTTTCGCACAAGGGAGAGGGAAATCCATTTTTAAAGCTTGTACAAAATGTTAAATCATTTCGAAAGGGAATAAAAAGAAGAAAAATACCGGTAAATATTCGCATTAATGTGCTCATGAAAACTATTTTATATTTATTTTTTGACGCGGAAGCCTTTCTGTATAGCCCCATGCATTTGAGTGGGATACGCTCGTATAATGGAAAAAGCATGGGCTTTTTTCACAAAACAAACAAATAAAGGAAAACACAAATGTGTCGCTTATGGAAATTTTGCCGTTATGTAGCAAGGGAAGAGAAATTTTAATATAAAACAAAATATATGCAGAAATCATGTATTTACATATTTATGCAAAATACCATTTTAGCTTGAAATTTGTAATGTAATTGCTTTTGAAATTCTTTGCGGTTCTGTTTACTTTGCTTGGCATTTCAATGCAATTATGATTAATTATTTATCATTTGTTTTATTCATGTTATAAATTTTTATGTATACCATGAGCCCAACAAAAAAAAACCGTATAATAAAGTTGTGGAAAAGTACGTAATAGAAAGACAGAAACATATCCAACGTAACCCAGTCGACTTAGCAATTTTCGTTGTCGAACAAGACCATTGTCAATACTATTAGAGTTAGAGACATTAAATTTGGAATATAAGTTCTACCATATGCTGATCAAGTTTATCTAATTTTATCGATATTTTCTCGTTTCGCGAATATCGATGCAAATCGGTTTCCGATACCATATAAAAACATTGTTAAAAATATATCCTTCCAATTAATAAATAGTTTACTCAGTCTGTTTTAACGGATTCATCGAATAATGAGTTGTAGGATGAAAACTATTTAGTCTACCAGGATATCATAACCAATCTCATCACTTACAAGTGATAATGTTTCTAACATTTAGGGGAAAAAATCACCAACAGCGGAATGCTTTATCTTAAAGCTCCCATAACAGCAGCTTGTTAAATAAACAAATGCATTTCAATGTGAGCAGGTGGCTTCTGTTCATTAAGTGTAGCTCAAGTTCTGGGCGTGAAAGTTTTAAACTGTTCTTTCCTGTGTTATTTAATGTTTAATTATATAAAATTGTGTAGTTTTTGTATACATGATGCGACCTTTGAACGCTGTACTGGGACTTTGGGCATAAAAATGACGGTAAAACTGATGCGGGTGAAAGTCAAGGTGAAATCTAAGACAGGCTGGCGTGAAATTTGACACGTCTGTTGTTGACAAAGAGGCAAGGACAGGGCCAGGACTAGGCCAGAACTACGCCTTTTCAAATTGAAAACCCTCACAGGTCGTGTGTGCAACTGGGTAAACAACAATAAAATTAACAGCCCAGCTCAAGTGCCTCGCTGCTTCTGCTGTTGCGTACATTTTAATAGACGACGCCATGAACCTCAGCTAGTTTTTGAACTTGAAACTTGATTACCTTCAAAAGTCACTGCAGGGCGAAAGTGGGCCACATAACTGAATGCCACCAAAAACAACAATAAACGCCTCCGCATTGTGTCACGAGATGTTTTGTAGACTTTTGCGCTTCGTGTTGTATACAAAAAACAGCGAGCAAGAAATGAAGACACGCACGGCAAGAGAACCATATACAAAAGGAAAAAAATACTAATAATAGTAGCTGAGAGAGCTTGACTAGAAGATACCATGTATCAAAACCCTTGCCACTCATAAATCGATCTTGTATATTGTCGTTGTTTCTTCAATACTCGAATACTACTATTCTTAAAAAGAAAGCTGTCTTTCATTGCAATAGTGAAAGGAAAGATGTTATCGTTAAAATAAGTCGCATAAACTGGTAGATTAATATTTGCTGGATCGAAACGGCTGCTGATGCTGATCTAGAATTTTATGGAATCAGAGATGCGTTCCTCTGCCAGTTACATAGACAACTCTCTACCCATTTTGAATAGGCGCTGGGTATTAAAACTATGACAAGCTCGGCGCCACTGTGTCTGCATGGAGGGGGTGTGTGTATGCGAGAGTGTTTCAAGGCTGTCGCATAAGCGGCAATTTCTGAAAATCTGGGCTTTGTCTTCAAAATAGCGTCACTAAAGGACACGCCAACTTCAAAACACAACACACAACAAGAACAACAAGAAAAAAAAAACAACAACAAGGTCTAAGCAACTAAAAAGAAAACAATACGATGTCATCATAGAAAAATGCTATTATATTGAGGTTATAATTAGGTAGATTTCAGTGCCACGCCTTCAATACTAATGACATTTCGAATAACGTCAATCAGTTCAGCTGGTAGGAAATAAGCCAATGAAATAAAATGTGTTTTGTGAGCTGCCTTTATCATATTACGCAACCCGGTTTGAATTATTTCATTATTTAAGCTATATATTGGGGTTGATTGTTAGTAGACAATCTTAAGTTTGCAACAGCCTCAACATAGTATTGCTTAATAAAAAAGTTGGCGCTACAAATAAAAAAGACAGGCAAAGGAAATCTTTTGCAA
Organism: Drosophila picticornis; assembly: GCA_035043845.1. Taxonomy (NCBI): domain Eukaryota; kingdom Metazoa; phylum Arthropoda; class Insecta; order Diptera; family Drosophilidae; genus Drosophila; species Drosophila picticornis. The sequence continues at coordinate 4,313,124 of JAWNMR010000362.1, forward strand.
TTTGCAAAGCTTACTACTTTATTTGTAATAGAATAAGGCAAACACAAGTCGATTACATCATTTGATACACTCTTTTTGCTATGCAAAAGTAATATCTATTATTTCTAATTTCTTTTCGTTTCAACTGAGCTGGCGCCCCAAAATTACCCCAAAGTTTTATTGCCAGGCGCAAATGTAAATTGTATGTTTCAGTGTCGATATTAAACTGTCATTAGGGTTTCCAGTAAATTGCATCCACTTTTGACTGGTCTTTTATTTTTGGGACTGTGAAAATGTCTGTGATGGGGGACAGGAGACGGAAGTCTTCTAGCTGGTTTTCTGGCCCCACAATTAGCAGAGGGCTTTGACTTTCAAAGCAGTGCGCACGAAAATTGCCATATTGATTTTTATTATGTAACCTGTTAGTCAGCCAGTCAGTCTGCCCGGCAGCTGGGTAGAAGGTATTAAAAGAAATGCGTGCGTTTGGCTTAGAAACAGTTTTCCACGTAGGATTGGCTTACTCGACGGTCGTCGAAGAGATTAAAAACCCAACTAGCAACTGTGCTCAATGAGCTGATCAGCTGGAAGAAAGTGCGCAACAAACATTGGAAAATATTGCGCAACTAATCAGCCACATATAAAAATAACACATTCTGGAATACAAACATATACAATCTGGCAACCTAAAAAAAGAATATGTATTCAAGCAAAAGTGCCCTCGTTGTGACAGTTCGACCCTAAAGTCGAAGATGCTTGCTACTGCCTGTTACTTATTTATCCACAAGTTATTTGTTAATTGCTAATCGGCTAAAAAGAATCGTGAGCACAGAATGTACTCTTAGATTGATTTCGTTTATAAGAATAGGAAAAATTATAATTAAGTTTGCTGATTTTTTACTTTTTTCATTAAAGAAAGCCTCACAGTTTTTAAATAATACTGCATTTTTCTCTGTTTGGTAGCAATTTCAAATGAAATATTTCAAAGCACAACGAAAATCGAACAAAAAAGATAAACACATATCGCACATCAGGCTCCATATACATTTCTCTGTGAATTTCTATATTTTTCCAGCATTAATGGCTGAAGTTTTTCCCATTTCATTTACGCTGCCGTTTGAGTAAGCGGATTTGTTTGATGTGTGTTATGTGTTCTTGGATGAAAAATTATGCCAATTATTGTTGAGATCGCAAGCTTTCATATATGATAACTTTCAAAAGAAAATAATAAGATACTGTTTAGCAGGTTTATCACAAAAAAAGGAAGTCTTAGTCTATGTAAAAATTTAATATTCGATGTATGTTTTTTTTTTGTTCATAAGGTATTTAATTTTAAGGTTTGTATGGGAGATGTTTAAGCTTAAAGAATTAAGGTAACTTCAATTGCTTAGGGAAGTATTCTTGACAATTTTAAATTTAAGGCCCAATATATTTATTTATATATTACTGACATGGATTAACTATACTAAGAATATACTTAGACTATAAGCTACAATTATGCACATTATCTTTAGATGGTACATAATCAGTATAATAATTACTATAAGGATTTTAGTTACAAGGATTAAGAGTCATAGTTTGATTTATACAAATTGATAATTTCTGAATTTGTTTAGTGGCTGTCGACATAATTATTTAAATTTATAAATGGATTTGTATTAACAATAGAATTTTCACTTAGGGATCTATTTATAAGTATTTACTTGTTTATTTACGTTATTAATAACGTTTAATTACTGATTTTTTTTTATGATATTTTAAGTGCAGAACACAAAAACAAAAGGCCGACAAGAAATGTGTTTTGGTATTCATAAATGTAACATCCGATTATTTACATTTCTATTTATTATTATTTTATTGTTAATTTTCTTTTTAAGTTTTCTTGTTGACAATAACGTGTAATGGTGTACTGATAATTGAGTTGGCATGGGACATGAATGTACATAAATAGAAAAGCATTTCCTATGTAGTACTTTGCTGTACGTTTTTTTATATATCTGTTTCGAATTCAAATTCTTATCATCAAAGCTTCAAACACCCACATAAATTGTTTATTGTACTAGAAGTAAGATCTAGTTACCTAGATTCAAGTATTTATACTTGATTCAACAATTTATGCCAAATATGATCTTATTCATGATTTTGAATTATTAGAAGCAAGTAAAAAAAATAGCTGAATAGAATTCGTGGCGGGAAATCGATTTGCGTTTTGTTTATTTTGAATTTTATTTTAATGTTTTCAGTGTAATTATAATATTATAATATCAAATCGAATCCGAAACAGACATCTTTACTTATTCTCTTCAATGTGTTTGTTATTGACAATGGCACTGATATATATATTATATATGTAATGTGCATGTGTTTGTGCGTGTGTTGATTTATAAACTCTCTTTGTTACAGTTTTTATTGTGATGTGTGTTTTTTTTTGTTTATTCTTTTGTTAAACCAAAAAAACGGGGGCAAAGACGTCACACAACTAAATCTACACGTTTAGAGTTTTTGAAAATTTTATTTGCAGTCGAGATGAAAATTTATTGGATAAAATTATGTATTTTTGTATGTACTTTGAACAAACGAACTACATACGCTACGTGGTTTACATAACTTATTGTTCAAATTTAATGAGAATTATTAATATTAGAAAATGTTAAAGGGACAAAACTTTTAGCTACGCACAAGTTGCCATACAATTTGAATTGTGAATGAGAGATTAGGAAATGTGTCCAAATGTATTTGATGGAGTTTTTGCTACCGATCTTCAATACATGTTCACATTACTATATGATGGATAAATGTATATATGTATATTCACTACTCACCCTTAGTGGTCTTAAAGCCCTGATTGATGGCGCGTGTGGTACGCACAGCGGCTCGATAGATGCGCCAGTAGAAGAAGAGCATCACGAACATGGGGATATAGAAGGAACCCAATGCCGAATAAAGCACATAGCCCCGATCATTGGTGAGTTCACACTTCCAGGGACAGCTGGTGGCTGCAACCGGCTGCTGTGCAACAATCTGCACTGGGGCATTCAACAGATCGTAATCCTTATCTGCGCTCGGAAACATGGTGCTGGTTGTTGTTGTTGTCATGGCTGCAATATGTATCTCCGCGGAGCCATCAATTGGCGCAAAATTCGGATCATATGGATTATAGGCATTCCCATTCCCATTGCCCTTCCCACTGGCATTGCCATTGCCACTGCCTTTGCGATTCTCATTTTCAGTTATTAACGTCTCCTCCTGATTATGCTTAATCCTATCTACATCTAGTTGCTCATCCTGTGTGCTTGACATTGTGGTGGCATAGTAAAGCGTATAGTTTCCCCGTGTGTAGGTCGGCTGTACCATGGCCTTCAAAAGAAAAAAATATGTGCATATATTAGTGTACACTGTTAAAACAGAATTGCATTCTAAAAAATAATTCAAGCTCTATTTATGTTCTCAGCTTTAGGTGTTTTTCCACTCTCTTCGCCTTTTTACAGCTTGTACTTGAGTCAAGGATGATTCGCCAGTGTATTTAGATAACTTTTGACGGGTTGTATTAAATGCTTTGTCATACGGTTAACACATTGAAATTCTAGAAACGCACACTCACAAACATTTTGGACTCGCACATTGCTCACAATAAGCCAATAAAAATACAACTTTAAGCGGTTCATTTTGAAAAAGATATTCAGCGACGCGTCTTGCATAAATATTAAGCCAAGATGTAGCATACATTTAGGCGACCGAAACGGGAAACAGTTAAGTGAAAGTGCTATACTCGACTAATAAATACCCATTAACACATACATTTTTTAATATATTTCAAGTACCAAAATTAATTATCTAGTTTTTTCATATGCCGTATTGAAAGACATAATATATTGATAAATAATATTACATTTTTATGATTGCTTCGTTTTTTTTTTTTTTTTGTTAATGGTCATTCATTAAACTGTGTACAAGTGTACTGTGTTGTAGTAATGAGCTGTTATACTACCAATATTTTATACATATTTAATTTAAAGATAACTTTCATCAGGAATTCAATTTAGGGCATCCTAAATGATGAATAAAGTAGCGTATTAATAAAAGCAACCCAAAGCACTTTACGAATGCCAAGGGCGAATTTTGAGAGGTTATGAGAGAGATATGATAAGCTCTGTCATATGCAGCTGCTGTTATCGAAGGTAAGCAATCTACAACTGACTTGAAATTCAACGATGTCATGTCAAAAGACATTAAGCGTCGTGCAGAATGTCGATGCCAGAAGGCATAAACCGAGTTCCAATGTGACTCATAAGGATATTGTTAGGCTGCCAGTGAAATCAAATTGAATTGCAAACAGCACAAGACACACTCAATAGATGCATTGAAATTGGGATTTAATGCATTTATGCACTGCAGTTATTGGAGTATATGTTTCAGGGTAAATGGCGAATCCGATTGAATGTAGCAATTCGTGGATGGGTGGACTCCATTAAGATTAAGGCCAACAAACAAAGAGCAGGTTTGCTTTCTCAAGCAATAATTAAAGCACATACAGACAAACCAAGGCAAAGGACAATAAAATGTTACTGAATGTCGTAATTCGTTGGCCCAGTTAGTGGGCATATCGCAACTGATCTGATTATCAGGCCTGATTCCAAGACACAGACACAAACATGAATTATGCGACGCTATCTGGTGTAGTCAGCATTCGTTCTGGTTTTGGTTTTGGTTCTGTTTCTCTTTCACAGCTGTCGTCTGTGTGGCAGCCACATCATTATCATTGCCATGACATAAAAATTGTTATGCATGTGCGCCAAAAATGAAAACAACACAAAAATATATTCACACGGACGACAACAACACGCCTAGTCTACATGATGTCGTACGCTGAAGTGACATTTGTTATACCCTGTTCAAAAAAAAATATGTACAACATTTTCATGACCTACAGCATGAATTCATTAAAAAATAAATGCAAGCTAAGTCAATCGTGTTTTTCAATGAGTTTTTAGAATTAAGTCCTTGAATTTATTGATTTGTTGAGAGCCTATTTTAAGACTAACGCCTTATCCACAAAATGCAATAAGGGTCTAAAAATAAAAACGGAATTTCATCTTTAAATTTTATGTAAGCATATACCTATTCTTAAGGCGCTTTGGGGAACAACTTTTTTCTGCGTATTTAATTCACAAAAGTATCAAATCTTCTTCGTAACCAAAAAGTTGTCCTTACAGGGTATTTCTTGATTAAACATTTCCATGTCCTCGCACATGTTTTACGGTCATGTTTGTCACAAACGAGCCAGATTGCAGTCCTTGCAGGACACACACTTGCCACATTTCGAGTTTGCGGCTTTGGGGCAAAACTTTAAGTTGTAACGGTGTCAATGACAGTCTTATTGAGAACTTTGCTGTTCGAAAGGGTCACCGAAATTTCTAGCTGAGGTTTCTTTTATAATCGTCTCTGTTGGTTGGTTGCATGACAAAAGTAGTTTTCGTGGTTTCAATTTGGTTCATGTGCAAACAGTTTTTCACTTTAGTTTATTGTAATTGTGGATGGGGTGCATGTGTGCATATGTGTGTGTGTGTGTGTGTGTGTGTGTGTATGTATGTGGAGAAAATGCTTACCTTTTGATCCTTCCAGCCCACTAAGGGCGGAAAGCAAATAACAAATGAAAGCACCCAAATGCCGGCGATTAAAGACTTGGCCTTCTTCGTTGACATAATACTTGGGTAGGTGACCGGTCGCGTGACTGCCACGTAACGATCCAGAGATATGGCACACAGATTCAATATCGATGCCGTGCACATCCACACGTCTACGGCCAGCCAAATGCGGCACCAGACATCACCAAATATCCAAACCTGGCCAAAGGTGTCAAACAAAATGTATTTAAAAACAAGAAATAATTTATATTGTCGGTAGTCCGAAATAAATATATAAATCAACAAAAATTAAAGACTGTCCCAAAGTCAAAATTATACAAAACACAATAATTTCAAAATTATATTTTTAAACTTAATATATAAATAGTGACAAATGAGTATTATTCGAAAATATGAAAGCAACATTTTAAGCCTTTGACTTACCTTAAACACTTCCCAGGTGGCTGAGAAGGGTAGCACCGCGAGGCCCACTAGTAAATCCGCAACGGCCAGGTTAACAATGAAAAAATTGGTAACACTACGTAATTTGTTTGAACAGAAGACGGCGGCAATGACGAGACAGTTGCCACCAATGACGAGCACGTTGATAAACTCCAGTATGGCCAGTGAGATCAGATTCGCCGGTTCCGTCCATTTCACAGATTTAATGAGATCCTCACACTCTGTCTCATTCATGGCGGTACTTTTGTGATGGGTGTAGACTTATGTTCACCACCTGCAAGCCAAGTTAATAAGAAAACGGCGAACATTACTAAATGCCCATTCAATGCATAATTAGTACTATTCTCTTCTTCACACAGCAGCTGCGTGCCCGGCATGCCTAATTAATTTATGAAAATAAACAGACACCAGACTAAAAGTAAAATCAGGTTAGGTTGTGGATTGTAGATGAGGGGCGCTAAAAAGTAATGGCAAATACAAGTAAGTTTTTAAGTGGTTAGAGAACCCCTCGCAAAATTTCCGAAAAACTTAAATGAATGCCCAGCGGACAAAAATGAACTTTGACTGCCAAAAACCTGGATAACAACACTAAAGCCTGGAATTGGAAGATGTAATACAATCCACTTGGGAAATTATATAAGAATAATTCAATTACTTTGAATTTGAATACTTAGAATAAGAAGAGAATGAGATAGAATTGAAGTTTTGTAATTCGGAACTGAAAATAAGGTTTGAAATAAGTATTTTGTACTTGATTTTAATGCATAAATGCTCGAATTTAAAACAAAAAAATAATTCAATAGCAAAATGTTGTTCAACTTCTAACAAGTAAATGTTAGAAACTTCAACTTCTGGCCAATGGAAGTTACAAACTTTATTGCCTTTTTATTTTTTTTTTTTCTAAGTGTATGTAAATAAGCCACACAGACCACAATACCGCTCAGCTGAGGTTCAAAATCATAACTGCAGGTTAAGTGCCTGCGGAGACGGATGCGATGACATTTCAGTAATAGCGAACAAGAAAGATAGGGAAAGAGTGTGTAACTGTCAGAGAGAGATGGAGATAGAGAGAGAGAGAGAGGGTAAGTGAGCGCATTACTTAACCACTTGTTCATTCAGTTATCGTGCATATTGCAATTTAATTGCGCACATAAATTGCCAGCGCTTAAGCCATGTTTATTGAATGTTTTTACCACTATCCGTCATATGGAATTTGTGAATGAACAAATGGAAATTTTGATTGCCATAGCGCGGGCAATAAGCTCATCAAACATGATGTATACACCACGACTCATTGCGATACATTGACTCAGTCAATATTTGCACTCAGTTTGACAACTAATCAATATTTGCGGCCAGGCACCAAGTTATATTTTTTTTGACTCTAATGGTTAATGGAAAGCAACAAATATAGCGACAACACTTCCCCTTTTGGGCTGGGCAAACTTAATTGCTAGGGGGTGCTGGTCCAAGAAATATTTCAAGCACGCAATTAATCGATTAAATATATTTGGCTTAAGTTCGTCTTGAGTTTTTTGGTAGCTATTTATATTTCAGAGTAATTGTCACGTTCGCCTAAATTTTGAACAGACTCATTGTTGGGTTGGTTCAAACGATTTGTTTACAATTGAAAAACGTACAACAAACGTGCAACAATAGTTGCAACTTTTTATTGTTATTATTGCAGACATTTAAAATTCACCGGTTTTATTGTGGGGCAGTTGCATTTGAAATTGTGTCCGCAATTCCTTCGTTATTGCTCGTAAATATTAAATGACAGAAGTCAATTTCCCACATGTATCAATTTGAAATATATGATCAAGGAAAGTTCTGACGTTGCTCAAATTAAGTATATAAACTATTATATATTTGTTGAAGTTTAAGTTCGTTATTAAGTTTGCTATTCAATATAATTTAACAATAAAATAATAAGTTGTCAAATGAAAAATAGTCATAAGAGTTAAGCTTAAGATTTAGCTGATTTACATATCTCGTAAAAATTTTTTTAATATTCAATTAAAGTTGAGGGAAAGGCACAATGGGGTGCGAAAGTTAGTAACAGACAGAAAGAAGCTTTCTTAATCAGACGCCACAGTGATTTAATTGAAAGTTCTAATTAAAGTAGTTCACGCAAAACAGAAAACTTTTAGATATAATAATTGCTTTATGTTTCCATTAGGACTTATGTAAATTGGAAACACAACTCTGCCACAAATCTGATTTAAATTGAAAACTATGCATTAAAAATACAACCAACGAAAGAAAGTGAAATATTTGTAATCGGTTTCAATGTGTAAATGTTTTGTTTTTTTGAAAATAGTAGCCATAAGGCAGTTTAGCTCAAAGTGACAAAGACAATATGCAAATATGTTAAAGCAAAATATAAATGCAAAAATGTAGCGTAAAACAGCTAACAACAAAAATGGCTACTTGTTACTTGATGTTGGTGTTGACTGGAAATGTTACCAGCATAAAATGTGTGCTTAGGAATGAGGCTGTTGCTGTGGCCTCACAATAAAAGCAATCAGTGGCACTCAGTGAGTGTGTGTGGGCGAAATTACTCACATGACAGACAACATGCATGTACATGTACATGTACGCGTACATGTGTGTGTATGTGCATGTGTCACTATGAGTATAAGCCGAAAGGAGCTGCTGGCTTTATGACAAAAGGCTGGCAAATATTTGCATCGGAATGAGGTATGCCGTGAAAGCTTACAAGCGAGAATGTTGTTGAAAATTAAAGTCGAATATTTGCCTGTACCAAGTGCAATTTTTGTCATATCATTTTGCGTGCGTAAATGTTATGCTTTATGGCTGCTAATAATGAAAAATGGCTTAAATTGAGTTACTTGAGTTAAAATTCGCGAAACGTAATAAATAATTGACATTTAAAACGAGCAGCGACTATAAGTACCAAAAAGCTTTTTACACCCTTTGCGTATACGCAATTCTGCTTTTATTCATAGCACGCATACGCCGATGATGCTGGCTTAATGGCCTTGTGGCGCATGGCGTAGGGCAACGGTGAATTTCAGTGAATAATGTGTTAAATTTAATTACAGAAGGCATAAAAAAGCTGGCTGCGTGTTGAAATGACGTTTTAATTGAGACATGCTCGACGTAAAGCGGCCGTATAAAATTTCAATAAATGTATATCTACTGTGTAAATCAGCTTAAAACATTCGGGGGTAGGTTAAAGCTTGTAATACGGCAATCATCTTTATAGCAGTCAATGAATAGATAAAAAGTTGTGTAATAAAAGCACAGTGCAAGTTGTAAAACAGATTGTGACCATAAAACATTTCACAGCAATTGAGATTATTTTAGTGTTGGTATGCAATATTGAAAATGCTTTGGGTAATGGCTCTGACTCTGATATTTATTGTCTCCTTGCAATGATGCTTATGCAATTTTTTACTACAGCAAAAATCAGACAGATCTGCTTAGAATAACTTACAATTTTTTTTTTAAATTTTACTTTCGAAAATATCGAAATAATCATTTGGTTTCTTACAGGGTGTGTAATCTGTGGCGTGCCCAAGAAAAGTGTTCATGCCTTTGGTCTTTTGACTTATGAAATTTGGAGTGTTCAAATTTAATTAGTATTATTCTTCATTTTAATTTGTTATACACATGTATGCTGACGTGCTGCACAACAATTGAAAGTAAGTAATTTGCAGCCAAGTGGCAAAGGAATGTTGCAAATTGGTTACAACAAGAAACTCAGAGGAAGCAGAGGAGAAAAACAAGTTTCATGGAAAATGGGTGAAAAACACAAGTTGTTAGCACTTAATGGATGAGTCATTAGAAAGCAAGCACATGCCCTTTAGGGATTTGGCTAATCTTGCTTGAGGAAGAGAAATGGAATCGAAACTGAGGCGTAAACAGAAAATAGTCAATTTGAGTGTCTTTAAGAATTTTTGTGTTTCATAACCAAAATTGAGGGAATTACTACATTTCATCAATCAGAGAAAAGTCCCTTCTGTGACTGTATTAATTGCGAACAACAGGAGTAACACGTTTTTCAATTCAAAAGTCTCTAAAATATGCAGCCACAAACAGTGCTCGCCGTTAATAAGCGCAACTAGCAACGAGCTCAATTATGTAAAACGTTTGCAAAAATTTTTTGATTATTGAAATTGCATGCAACAAAAATACACGCAGATACGGAAATGTTTCGGCACTGTTATTTGTGACTTACGCAGTTGTGTGTTGGCAACTCGCAAAACTTTTAATTTAATTCTGATAATTGCGCTCGAGTTACGAAATAAAATAATAATATAAACTGAAATCCAACAGCAAAATAACAACTGATACACAAATTTTGTTTCAACCTTCAGTTTACTTTTGTGGCCGGTCCTGTTTCTGTCCATTTAAGTGAGGGGCTGAAGTTATTTGTGGCCGTCGAGTGCAGTTTACGTAAATGCCAAGTTGCAGTCCAATTAAATACGGAATATTCAAGTTGGTCCTTTGCTGTTAACATAAATTCCTGATACTTGATTTAAATTAATAAACGCAGCTTTACGTATCTCAACGTGATGGCTTGAACTATTAACAGGATCCGAAGTCGTGCGCTAAGTCCATCTGTTTGTTTAATGGGATTTTTACGAGCTGCCTGTGTGTCTGCCACATCTTTCTGATGTATACGTACACTTAGAGAATGCACTTGGAGAAATACTAAAAATCCTAGACAGCAAATTGAAGTTCTTATTTGTAAGTAAATTTATTAAGTTTCGCACAGTGTTTTCCCCCAATGCGTATGTGTAACTTTTCTGAGGAAACTAGCCAACACGTGTGCTTCATAAAAGTGGCACAGCATTCGCTGCAACTTGCACTGTAGCAGATGACATGTAGATTCATGCTACGGATTTATTGCAACGGTAGCTGTATGGTAATAGGGTTGCCACAGAAATATATGTAGCTGCTTTGCAGTTGTGTAAACTCGACTGCTACAACATAATCAATGTCTAGGTACACTTATCAACATGCCAAAGCTACAAGCAGCGGGCTGCGATATGTTTTGCTGGCAAATGTGCAACGGAGACGCAGCTGCCACAAGTGCTCAGCCAGAGATGTCAGTTCTCGTTTGCCCCTCTCTCCCCAAATCTGCTTTCTCTCTCTCTCTTTCTCTTTATGTTAATCTATGTGTGTGAATAGCTACTATTTGTTTTCCAGTGCAACCGGAGGCCTGTAAATGTAACTGTTACTGTGTTCAGGATGTGCGTGTCTTCATCAGCAAGGAAACGTGTAACGGAAATATAAACAGGAAATGTTGCCAACAACATTTTCAACACATCAACTTTGACTAATTGCACACATACGCTTAGATTAAATACTGTATAATGACTGAACTGCTTAGGTATGAAACAAACTTAATAATAACACAAATATAAATAAAAAAGCATAATAAAATAAAGATTCACAAAATGGGTGGATGTTAAAGTGCTGCGCTCGACTGGTGCTTGGTAGTTTCTTATTAGCTGCATAAACCAAAGCTCGCAAAATGAGTGAAAATAGGAGCATGAAACATTTTTTGTTCTTATCCGATCAGCTTAGAAATCATTTCCAAAGATATATTTAAAAATTCAATGAATTGATTTTTTATACCATAAGCCCGTTGAAATTACGTAAAAAGGGTATAATGGTTTTATGCAAATGTATCTTATATAATCCTCTTAGATTGCAGCAGAACACAAGCAATTTTTTTTATGTTTTATCTGATGTGCTTCAGTGACCTTACAAAGACCTATTTAAACATTCATCAAAAAACTGCACGCAGCTCATATTACTAGAAAATGTATTCTCTTCAGTGAACAATGAAAGACAAACGCCTGTAGGTGAATATCTAACTGCTCTTCGATTTAAAATTTTTTTACAGCGAATCGTGTTTCACTGAATTTCGAAAACATTTACTGACGACAAAAAGAAAGGTACATAAAAAATAAGAACTCTGAATGGAATTATAAGGGCATAAATTGAAATGTAAAAATAGCAACAATACGAAGAAAAGAAACATCAGTTTTATGGCAGGCAATCATATTAAATTAATATTTATATTTGCAATGCTTAAGGGAGCAACCAGCCCAACCGCCTACATAGAGATATACATAGACTTAAATTTACAAATACAGTGAAATTTTTGTATATACTTACCAGTAGCAGCAGGTTGTTGGGTATTTGTAACCATGAATTACATTTAGTTCGTTGCTGTTGCCTTATGGCCATGTTGTTGTTCTTGTTGTTGTTGTTGCAGCTGATGTTGGCAAACACTCGCCAATGCAAATAGACCAATAGCTGCAATTGCGTCCCGTGCCCCTTGGCGTCCACACGTCGTCTCCATTCAGAACAGCGAGAAACTGTTGTGCCTCAGTTGCTTTTGCTTGGTGTCTGTGTTGCTTACTTTGCTACTATCCGCTGTTGTTTACTATCGAACAGCAATATGAGACACGATTCACATTGAACTGCACTTGCACTGGCATCCTTCGAATCCTTGACACTCGCTGCGAGTCAGCTTCGCATTCATCAGCAAAATGTTAACACGACTGCTTACACGACTGACTGATAGCCCTGGTGGCGAAGCCTTTTTCGTATGTCCGCTGTCCAACAAACGTGTTGCTATAAGCCGCATTTACTTTTCTCTCTCTCTCTCTCTCTCACTCACCAATATGCTGCAACAGAGGGAGAAAGAGGGATGTAGACTCAATGCACGTAAGAGTTTGTGTGCGTTGCACAGAGAGAAAAATAATCAAGTTTTGTAAGATCGCTAGCAATTAAAACTTATTACATTTATATATTTCGAAATGAGGTAAGCACTATTATTTATATTGGTATGAATAAGAGCTATACTTCTCTACCGAAGCTTTTCTGTTTGTGTACTTTAGTATGAGTCGAGCTGTCATGCAAACATTTCTCATTTAATGGCAATGCTACATTTGCAATTGCAACAAGTAAACTTGAATATATGTAATTGACGCATAAACAAAAACTTTGCCATAACTTGTTTGTTAACAAATCACAATTTACAAACCAATTCACCTGCAACGCAACAACCGAAGCAATCAATGTCTTCAAGTTGGTGTTAGTAAAGTTTGTGCAGTTTTCATTCATATTTTCTTTTCTTTTTTCGAAACTGCAAGCCTTTTGAAAAACTTGCAAACTTTGTGCTGATGACAAAGTCTGTCAACATAAATAATTGAGTTTTGTCTGTGCTTCGCCTTCAGTTTCAGCTTCAGCTCTTCAGCTTTTCTTCTTTTAATTAAGCTGCTACTGAGTTATTTACACTGATTAATTTGTCTCAAAAGCCGCAATGCGGTTGCACTTTCCGCATTGTTTCGCAGCCAATTCCAATTCTCTTTGGATTTTCTTTCATTTCATGCGCTGTCATTTTGCAACCTGCCAGCATTTTTCACAGGCCAACAGTTTGTCAGTTAACCTTTTCCATTTGGTTTGTCGGATTTGGCCACAGCAAGAAAATGAAACGTCAAAGTGCAAAGTATGACAAATTGCATTTCCATTGTTAATTTGTATGCATAGCTTGTTCCTTTTCCACTCCCTACTTTTTTCTTATGAAAATTACATTCAGGATTCTTATACACTTCAGGATTCTTATACAAATTACAAATTTTGTAGTGGGAGGGAGACTCCCAAAAGTATACACAGCTTAATCAACAATGCTAAAAAAAAAAGTAATAAAAACCGATTACTTTAATTAATAATGAAGTTCGGAAGTTCTGCTCACAGCTGGACTACATTGTGGAAAGGGTATGTAATCTTCGGCGTGCCTAAGAAATCACTTTTTCTTGTTTTCTTCTCTTTTTGGCCGCCATGAAACTTTTTCAATCCAAGTTTACGGAGCCTACCTACCAAAAATCAATATATAACAGTGTTAAATATTTTCAAAGCGAAAGCTTTGCACGCACAATATATTTATGAATCAATACCTGTCTATATATAGATGAAAATATCTCAAAATATGTGTGTATTACACAGTATTATTTGGCTATGCGTCATTTCAATCAGAAGGTCAACACTTTGACATAAGTCGCGTAATGACCGCAATTTAAATACTCTATGAGCATGACGCAATAAGTCGATCTATAAACTCATTACGTTATCAAATGAGAGCCAAAAAAATTATAATTTTACTTTTAGGGTCGTTGGCATAATCTGAATCTGAAAAGGTTTGTACGCATTGGCACGCCTATGAATTCTAGATTTATAATGACGACATATGACGATACATGGAATCCTTTGGCCATCAAAATAGTTTGAGCCAACTAATGCCTTTTTGGACAGCTAATGACCGTGGCCGAAACGAGTATCTCAAAATGTGCGCCTTAACATTTACTAATTGGTTGAGGCACCTCTCGGCTTATAGCTGCTTAACATGAACCGATACACAATCGAAAGGGTGATTTGTTTTTCAATATTTGAATTATTTAATTATTCAAAGTGAGTAATACCCGATGACCTTGATTCGCATATTTTCTTAATTTGCTTACTTAAAATTCCGAATGGGTGTTTAAAGATGTCTATAATAATAATAAAAAATAAAATGAGCAAACGTAGCAATACAAACTTTATTCGCACTAGGCTCAAGTTACTGTTGAAGTTCACGTGAGTTGCAAATATGTTCAACTTTGTAGATAAAGTTTAATTGCGAGAAGCTTTTTCAAACATAACTAACAAATTATAAAATCGAAAATGCAACCAATTAAGCTCAAAATTATGTTAAAAAGTTAGAAAAGAAGCCACAATAAAATAGTTTCGTTTGCTTTCACCAATGATTGTATTCCATGAATAACTACGATAAGGATAATTTTGGGCATTAAAAAAGTCATAATAATAAAGACTGATTTATTGTGACATGAAGGCATGAATATTATCAACATATTTAATAGTCACAAGGTAAGGAGATTTGTCTTGCATATGATAAATGTTTAGCTGTCAAGTTGCACGAGGCATTAAACAAGAAATTTAAAATGCTGCATACCCTTAGAAGATTAAATGGCTTATATATTGCCATTATGGCACCCAAAGTCCAATTTAACTGCTAAGCCAGGGAATATGACCCACAACAGCCACAATTGGCCAACTGGCCAGGTTCGAGTGTGCATGTGTGTGTGATTGTTTGAGTATGTGTTGTCGCAGTCAAGGCAAAATCACTCGACTGCAAAACAGATTGAGATTTCGACTCAATGCCACGCAGCAAGTTGTCCCCATCACACAGCCCCGGCAACACACTTCAGGTTCCCCTTTGTTGTCATTGTATTTTCACTTGCGTAAATATGTGTAGAAATTGACAGCAGCAGCAACAACAACAGCAGCAAGATATGAAGACAAGTTGAGTTGCATGCCACTTGCATTAAGGCGCATCCCACTGGTGTGTCAACCAGAAACTGTCCTTACAAAACGCATTTTAAGGTCTGCAATAGCACTTAAGAGTGTGTGGATTTATGTGTTTTAACAGACGTGTGTGTGTGTGGGTGTGTGTGTGTGTGTGTGTGTGTATGGGTGTGGGTGTGTATGGGTTGTAAGCCTCTGCTGCTCATTGTGCTAAATGTGCAGCGTGCATATGCAAGCATAGACACATATCAACTTGCACACTCGCAAAAATTCTATGGTTTTTTCTTTACTCGATTCACGAATATTTTAAATGAGAAATGCGAACTAAATTATTTTTATTGCCAAAATGTAATATGTGGAATTTTAAATGATAATTATTTTTTATTTTAAAGTAAAGTTTCAAATTAATACTGAGGTCATAAAAAAGATAAGTTAATCATTTTGGTTTTACGAATGCAAGATAATTTACAAGGATCCAGAAATTTAACGCATATTTTAAAAGTTTAAAAGTTCTTGTGATGAATTTTTTGCTCTTATTTGGCACATTTTGTGCTGACCTTCGTATAGCTATTTTCTTTGAGTGTTCATGCAAAATGTACATATATTTAAATGTAAGAAGTGCTGATGCGAGCCGAGCGGCTACTTCGCTTGCGACCAAGAAAAGGATTTATGTGCGATGCCCAAGAAAATTACAGAAAACTAGAAAAAGAAACCAAAATAAACGTACACCGCATTCAACAAACACACACACACACACACACTATGCGCATACTCGCACACCCATTACACTCACACAGACTCATGTGCGGAGCGTTGTCTTTGACTTTGCATAAAAAATTGGCTGTGAAAACGCTTTGGGCAAATTTGTTTTCACTTTTGCGCACATTTCTCTCCCCCTCCTTACATATTTTAGCCGAGTTTTCCCTTCCTGATGTTTCGTGTTGCGTTTCAATGCTGTGTCCTTTTTATTTTAGTTTTAGAATTGCCTGCATTTTTTCTCTGTGGTAAGAAAATATTTTGCGGGCAAAACTAAATTGCTAAAAGGTTTTCTACTCTCAAATTGTTGGGTTTAAAGTAATAAGTTTTGCAATTTAGTATGTGTATCATTTGGAATAGTTTTAGCAACAAGCCAATACAGTTTTCTTTGCAAATCAGAAAATTTTTGAATGAAAATATATATTTTTTTTAATTATAGTAACTATAATAATAGCTTCGTAATTTGACTATAATCAAGATAGCTGTACATTTTTTTATAAAACGATCGCATTGTTAAATGATAAAGTGATTTGATTATAATTTCTTAAAAATGTATTTCTTATTCCTTATGTATTTTAAATTCCTTAAGCAATCACTCAAATTTTGAGTTATCGTATCTAAAGCAACCGAAGGCGTTTTAATATCAATAAAAAGTATTCTAAAATGTAAAAGTAATGTGTCTTTTACTATGAATAATAAATTATTTAATATACGTTAACATTTTATTTGTATGAATAGAATCAATTATTTTGTTCATTAAACACCGACGAAAAATTCCATTCATACGACTTTTCCTTAAGAAAAGCATCCTTACGCTACACAAATTTGTAATAGCTTTGTTATATTAACTAAAAAATATGGTCTAATTTGCACAAATGGATCGACTGATTGAAATTAGAAATTG
This sequence comes from Drosophila picticornis, assembly GCA_035043845.1. Classification (NCBI taxonomy): domain Eukaryota; kingdom Metazoa; phylum Arthropoda; class Insecta; order Diptera; family Drosophilidae; genus Drosophila; species Drosophila picticornis. The sequence continues at coordinate 4,330,194 of JAWNMR010000362.1, forward strand.
AAACTGACTTCTTCAAACACAAAAAAATATAATATTCTCAGCAAGTATATAAAAAGCCCATTTTATTTCTATATGTAAATAGTTTTCTATTTTGTTTATTTATATATTTGTGACATTATTGTCATGGGATTATTGACGGGATTACTGAAAGCATGTGCACTTGGTAGGATCATTGGGGCGTGTCGACTGAGTGCTTCATAAATTGGCTAATGAATGGCGTCGAACTGAACGCATGAATGGCTGCCAAAGCTGACATGGCCTTTGGCAGTAAACGTACACAGTTAGCGATGGATACAAATTAAAAGTGTGGTTTCAATTAACTTAATCGCATTTGAGATTGTAGCTAACAGCACGCACGAATTGCAAAACCCAATAGCAAATCAATTTTAAATTAATCTGATTAATTCACTAAGTTACACACATTCACTCATTCAAAGGGGATTTGGTTATTGTATGTCATTGTCTTAATTGACTCGTACTGCATTATTAGAGCAGCAAGTGAATTTTCGGCTGCTTGGCACCGAAAACAAAATCGAATTAGAGCCGTCGTTTACAGAAAACAGAACAAATAGACAACATAACGTTTGAGTTGTTGCCAATTTGGAATGTCAATCAAAATGACAAAACAGCACAAATCAAATCCATAAATGCAATCAGTTTGATTTTCGTTTTTCATTTGTATATATTTTTTGTTGTCTTGTTTAATTTGAGTCATACTCTAGTGGATAAATGGCATACATATGTGCTTAATGTCGTGTGATCGAAGTGAACAACTCAAGAACTGACTTACAAATCTAATATTATCCGTTCGTTATGTTTCAATTGTCACATTCTTTGAACTATTCTATAGTCTAATGATTGTACAATTGTTATTGACAGAGTATGAGCACTTCGACTAATTCACTTTTCAAATTCATTTTGCATAATAATGCAAAATGCAAATGCAATTTGTTATCGTATCGGGAAAACAATTTAAGTGTCAACAAATGCACATACATAAGGGGCGTGGCTGGGTAGTGCCCCAAAAAAGGAATTTCATTCGTTTGTATGTGACTTGTAACTGTCGTGAGATCTGCCCCGATTGTCTGTCTCTTGACAGCTTTTACATTTTCATTTAATACCACATGACTCTGACAATGACAAACTTAAAAGCGAAATGATAAATTATTAAAGTAAGCATGGCAAATGATTTCCAATTGCTTTCCTGGTGTGCAATTAATTAAGACGTGACATAAAAAACTTACCCCCATTAATTGTTCAAAAACCAACGAGTAGAAATACTTGAGGACTGAGTATATGTGCACTTTATTTGGCACATTTTGTGCATAATCCCAGTTCGGGTGTCATCCGTTTAGAAGTCACTGCTGGGACTAGCTGGCCTAGCTGGGGGTATCTACTTCTGGCTGGCGAAGCTCATTTCCGTTTTTATATTTGAACACTTGAGGCTAAAATGTTTGCTTTGCCCAATGCCCCGAGCAGCGAATGAACGCACTGCAAAATCATCATAAAAGGCAAGAAATTAAAAAATAAATAACCACACTCAAAAATATAATTGAGAATATTGCACTCCATTCAAGTGCGAGCCCCCACAGAAACTGTAATCCAAAAATTTCTAAATCTAAGACTGATTATATTAAAACTGTTTGCAATCCAAATTTTAACTAGGTTAAGAACTCAATTACTTCGACTACTAACATTTATTTATTATTCAGAGAACAAGTTCGCAAATCATTTAAAATCAATCAATTTGAGTTCCTAGATTAAGATCCATATTGATTCACTTATTTTAACAACAAATTTTATTAATCGGCATTTTGTAAGTTTTTCAAATTTTTTTTTTTTGTAATTGGATTTTTCAACCACTTTTTTTTGCTGAGTGTAGCCAAAATGGATGGAGAAAAGTTCCTGCCTAAGTATAACCTAGCTGGAGGTGTGGAAATGTCGTCTGGCAATGCTGGCGAGTGGATTTTTAAATTAGTTTGCCGACTCTTTGCGCAGTCAACAGGACCAACTGAACTGTTTGGCGTCTTTCATTCTTTCTGGGCAAATGGACTTCCAAGCCATTGGCTCTGACATTTTGGTGCTTATTTGAATGAATTAAGTGATTTTTCAAGTGCTAAGCTCCAGCCACGAGCTGCAAACTCATTTCCGCCGACCTACGACTTTAACATTCCCTCTCTCTCTCTTGCACTCTCACACTCTCTCTCTCTCTCTATCTCCCTCTCTCTGGCTCTCTCTCTCTCTCTCTCTCTCTCTGGCTCTCTCTCTTTCTCTACTTGGCTTTAAGCTTCATTGGTCTTAAATTTTTTGTATGCGGCTACAGCGAGCTGTTTATTTACAGGCAATCAAAACTTTAACAGCCGCTCGCAATTTGGCTGTCTGTTTTTTACGGCAGTCCATCTATTTGGACAAGCTAAAAATGTTCAACAAAAAATTCAAAACATAAATAAAACTGCTAAATAGGCAGCGGTTAAATGTTGCTTTGCCTAGAACATACTCTACTCAGCTGTAAAGCTGTAAAGCCACTTCATTTAAACTTCTTTGCAAATTAAACTAAAACTTTGTTTAAGTTAATCCATTTCATTACAACAGTTTACATGTGATACATAACTTTTGTGAATTAAAAAAACTGTCAAATTGTATTTATTTCTCTTGTGTGGAATGCAGACAGATTCAGGGGTGAAGAGATAGTAGAATGAAGATTAGAAAGTATTCGGATGACAAAAATCACATAAACAAATAAATAAACTAAAATTTTCAGTGTGCTTATCATGAAAAAAGTGTTAAAGACAAATGGCAGATATATTTTTGAGTGCAAAGAAAACACTTTTTAAAATCATTTCTTTTATTTATTCAGTGTTGAATAATATTTTTAAGGCAACTGGCATACGTCGTATGCGCAACGAATAAAGTTTGCAGTTGTCACGTTTCGCTCTCCTTGACAGGTTAAGATTGCTCAGACTGTTGTTGCTGTTGTTGTTTTAGTTGTTATTGTTTGTTTTGTTAGTTGATGCACATTTATAGCACATACGACACGTGTGTTTGCCAGGCGTGAGTTGACAACATTGCAGTAAGGCGTCAAAGTGGCACGAAATATCGGAGGTGCGGGAATATAGAATGCACATTTTTCGAAAAAGAAGCGTACACAATTCGTGAAGGGGTTATATGGCTTACGCCCCCCCTGCCCTACACAACCCCTGCCATTCACATTGTACGCTTCTTTGGCAGTCGTGCTCGAGCTGTTTTATTGTTATGCTGTTGTTATTTAATGCCAAGTTATTGCAAGCACCCAGCACACACCCAGCACAACACATATAAGTGCAGACACCTAACACAATTTTATAACCCACCCATAAATAAATATATATTCCCCCACAGCTTTCCTTAAATGCAAATCTCGCTCTCACTCTCTTTCTCTCTGTCTGACTCTGATAAAAACTGCCTTCGATAGCCACCTAGTCGCCAGCTATCAAGTAGTTAATTGAGCAAACCCACACACACACACACACACATATTTGTTTGATATTTGAAATACTTTTCCAAGTATGTGTTTGTTGGATATTTGAATATATATTTTGTCGCTTTTGTTTTGGCATTCAACTTGTGCTACAGAATCTCAGGTTTCATTGCCATATGCACGTAGGCTGAAGTCTGTCGTCGACTGTCGACTGTCGTTGCTGCTGTTTTTGTTGGTGTAAATGTAATTTGCATGCATTCACAGAATGTAACACATGACAAAATTCAGTGAGTTTGATAGAGTGCACAAAACACCATACAAGAAACACAATTTGTCTGTTGTCTGTACAACAACAAAACAAGTTCAAGTCCCACTCTTTAAACGTCAATACAGGGAAAAGCTTTTACGCTGATTAGAGTCAGCATTAAGTATTAATAAGATGTATTATATACACATTACATATATATGAAATACGACCTATTCCCTGTTTGACCTTTGCAGTTGTATGTTTTTGATTGGATCCCTTTTCATCTGTCAATTATATTTTAATTGTCAAAGTGATTGAGTCATTTCAGGGGCTAAATAACACTTTTGAGTCTTATGCTAATTTTATGTTCTTACTGTTGGATTTCAAATAGAATCTACTTGTCAACTGTTAATCTAAATTGAAGCTCTAAAAGGTGACTTCTTGAATATTCGGCACCAACTTTTTTCAATCATTTCCGCAATATTGCTTTAAAGCTGTTACAACTGTTATGCAAAGCTTACCAGCACTTAAGAATCCAACTAAACTTAGGAGTATTTCCTAATATCCAGCCTGAATCCCTTGCTAAAGTGACTTCATCAGATCCAGGTGATGTAAGTTAATCATTAAGGCACAGGCAAAGTTCCTATATGCAAACGTAATTCAGTCAACTGCCAACTGGCTGTTGTGTATTCATTGAGACTCATGACAAGTAATGAAACAAAACTTTTCTGCAAAACTCAACTTTTACAACTCCATTGGATTTGTCCCCACACTGAAAGCATTTGATTAAATTATACCACTGACAATAGCAATAGCAACAAAAATGTTTGCTTTATTGGCACGTGCCAGATTCCAGAAAGCCGTAAAGACAAAACGCAACGAATATGCGCTTTATTTCTTTCAAAAGCATTTTTTAATATGCTGTGCAAAAGATCCTCGGACATATTTTATGAAATGAAATGAAGTGAAAAAATAAGCAAAATATAGTCTTTATCTTAGGCAGATTAAAGCTTGCATTCCCTTGCAGAATAAGGTCCGTATTTGCGTTGCATTATTAAATAATTACAATTACAGATTGTTATATAGAAACTATTTAATACAATATACCAAGTAATGTTAATGAGTTTGGTTCAGACAAATATTAAGACAAAAATGTTTTTCTATTAAAAGTAAGAAGATTTTATTTATCTTATTAGGTGCATGTCACATTCACATTCCTCTCAAAATATCATTTTGCTAAAATTGCGGATTTATGGCTAAAGTCATGAGCAAAAAAAAATACAAAAACATATAATTTAAAATCGTTGCACTTGAGAGTCCAAAACCAAAAACAAGAGACGCCTATTTGCAATAGATGAATTTGCATAACTAAAACGCCGCTGGCGTCAGATCGAAAAAAAATAACAAATAAAAAAGTGCGTTTCTCACTTACCTGAATAAATCATTGCGAGATTGAAATTGCGATCGTGAAGGCTAAGGCGACTCTCTGGGCCTGAGAGATTAGAGACGCCAAATTGATTCGAAATTCGGTCAAGTTTTCAGTTTATTTTGCTGTTGTTGCTGGATGCACTTCAGAGGCGGTAACCGGCTTGACAGTTTGTTTAAATTATGTCTATTTTTTATTATGTCTCTTTTTCGCTCCAACACTTGTTGAAAAGTTTTCTATGTTTTTTTTTTATGTTTTTATTTTTTTGTGATTGGCATGAATTGCTTTGCACTGGCTGCAATTTAGCGTACAAATTATATAATTAATTTGTTGAACGATTTATGGCCAAATATTTATTAGCTGTCCAAAAATAATTGTAAGCTGCTCAAATTGTTGGCTTATTTGCTAAAAACATATGCCACATTGATCACTAACATAACTAATTACTGCACAAAAATGTACAAAGTGCTTCTTTTTTAATTTTTATGCTGACATTTGATTTTCGTATTTACATATTTAACAGTAATCATGCTTATTTAACAGTCTTCATAAAAAACAATGAAATTGTTGCCTAACGATGCTGACTACGGAAAACAAAAGAAATCACTTACGCACAGACACACACACCAACACACACACCACACACACACACACACACACACACACACACACACACACACCAACACACACGCACACTTCACTTTGCAATCTGCAATCTGCACTCAAATAACAAATCACGCGGACACACAATAAAATCACATAGAATACATTTAAAGCTGATAGGGATTAAATAAAAATTGGTATTTGTATTATTTGCATTCGAATTTTTGTTGAGCTATTATTGCATTAGGAAGCACGTAGTTGCAGTGGCTGTTGTTGTTAGATGTGTATCTATGTCACCTTATCAAACATCATGTGAATGAATCATTGCGGAATACATTCAATGCATTCATTCACTTGTATCTCACTCGGACAGCGACAATCCTTGCACAATTGTTCGATGCGAGGACTCGACGGCAACTGAATGCGTCAAACTGAAACGAAGAAAAAACGCTTTCGATCACGACTTCGTTCGCAATTTCACTTCGGCGCTCACACACACACACACATAACTAAGTACTTTGCGTATTGTACCGTTATAAAGCTCTGTTTTAAAATGGCGTTTTCATGCGTTCAACAACCAATGCGGCGTCATTTTCAACACAAACTGATTGCCAATACGTTTCTAGTTGAAGCTCGGGCCCCATGCGGAACGTTATGGCAATGGAACCACCACACTGAGCTTTCCAATAATGTGGAACAAAATATCGCATGCGACATGGGCAAAGCAAACATTTTACAGGATTTACTTTCAGCCAAATGGATCATAATCAAGAACAAAAAATCGTATTGTTAACAAATATGGTCTTGATTCAACAATTGACAATTTGAAAGTCTACCCGAATAACAGATTTTATTCCCAAGTGTTAAAAATGAGAAGAAAGAATAAACAACAATCTGGATTCTTGATTCTTCATTCACTGATTATGTGAATAATTTCAAGATACTTGAACCAAGAATTTCGCCTAATTAAATATTGACTTCTTTTTCACTGTGTACAAGTATATCAATAACGTACTAATTAGAGACATTTTTTTTTATCGGATATGTCGGCGGAATTACGACTGAGAAATTCACTTTGATATGGCGGCTACTTGTTGGCCATTTGGCGCACGGCCTTTGAAGGGCGCATAATAAATTGAGAGAAAATTTGCGTTTGACCAGAAAAAAGGACGAAGGACGTGGAGCAAAGGACACGCACTGCTTGCAAAAGTGTGAATTGTGTTTTAGACTTTCCGCTTTGACGCACCCTTTGCTTTGTTTACAATTTCACTTGATGCTAAAGTTGACATTGTCAATTTACAAAATTTCTTTTTCGGTTTTTATTTTCGGCTTTTTTTGGTTTTTGTTTTTTTTTCGTTAACCAGTTTTCCATTAGGTGGCAAATGCTCTGATTGCTTCTATGACCCTTTGGATTTTAGCAGCTGATTTGATTGCATTATTCAACTGGGGATTACAGCCACTTGGCCAATAAGCGGGATTTGACTACCTAAAACCGCTCGAGAGCATTTTATGTAATATACTTTAAGGGTTGCTGAGAGGGTTTTCAGAAGTGAAGAGTCAAGTGCTGGTTTATACAACTCCAATTATTGTTACGATTATATGAAATTTGTACTTTTGTGAATATTCGACTCCCTATCGAGACAGAGCATAAATCACTGAATAAGCGATTATTGTCTATTCACCAGACGTTAACGAGTATATATTCCAGGCTTATGGCCAATACCAACTGCATAAACCAATAAAATCCGCAAACTCTTAAAGTAAGAATAGAATATAAAATTGAACGGCATTAAAGTATAAATTTATATATTTATATATTAGACTTAATGGGTTTTTGATTAGCGAGACATAATAAACATTCATATTAATTAACTCAAAAGGGTATTCATTGTATTGAATGTTTAACAGTTGCCCATCTTTTCAATGATTTATTTATATTATATTCTTTCAGTGAATTGCCTTTCAAAATGTTTCTGCAAATCTCAAAATTATTAATGTTCAAAAAATTAAAATTAAAATTAAAAATTAAAAATAAACCAATCATTTAATCCTTTATAGAATACAATTAGAGCACTCACTAACTCTCACTTCAGTTAACATACATTTCAATAAATCATTGTAGCAGCCTCTCACTGTGAAATTGCGAATAAAAGCAAATAATGTTTTTTATTCGTCATTTGGTCTAACTAAAATCCATTGGTCTAGGTCTGGCTTACAATATACACACACATATATATACAAACATATTTAGATGGACAATTTGTTTTGCAAATTGTTGACATTTGTTTACTTTGAACGCCCAACTGGCAGTCTGTGAAACGGTAAATAAACATATGTATACGCCCCAGGCATATACCAGCATACACATACATGTACACACATACATACCCACACACAGACACATACACACACACAGCCAGGCACATCTGCAGCAGCAGTAAGGATTCATCGCTAATTAGGATAAACAGCTGTTGCCAAATTAATTACATATGATGGGCACATGAACATGAACACGAGCCCGAAATACAACTGTAGCCTTTATTTAGACTTGCCTGTCTTTCTCCCAAAAATCGAAACCATCCCAAAGTGTCTTTCTCTCTATCTCTCTCTCTCACACACACATTTCTCTGCTTTTGCGTCGTAATCAAAATGAAACACGTTTAACTTTTGGCTCCTTCACATTGTATCTATCCCATTGGTGGGAAATCCTGCTGCCAGCAATAAATCTCACAATCAAAAGCGACTTTTTGTTGAAACTGCAACCAGCTGCTTGCGGCTTCGCCTAGCTGCCACCTCGTAAATTTGCATTAGCAGATGGCAGAGATGCACGTTGTCACCAACAAAAACTACTAACTGACTTTTTGGCTCACAAATGTCAACATCACTTCAGGTAATATGTGCAATAGAATTTAGAAAAAATTTAAGATTCGATTGACTCGTATATATATTATATAATTTGTATTTTGATATGATATTTCTTAAAAATAAATTTAATAATCTTTTGCTTAAAATCAATCAGAGGTAAACAACCTTAACCCAAGAATCTATTCATGCTTTAAGTTAGATAAGGATACGTTCTTAGATTAAGTTTCTTCATTTCTCTTTCTTAAAACCTAAGACATATTTTTGAATATGTCAAGGCAAGCTTTTATAGTTTGATAAAGTTTCATTCAAATGTTTCAAATTAAGAGTTTTAACGACCTGGCCGACAACAAAAAGTTAACGGCGCGAGCTGAGTGCATATTGTGAGGCAGTTAATAGGTTTAGTTTTCTGTCTGGTAAAAAGAAAAAAATTAAAGCGCTACAATAATATGTATACACAAACTGCATGCAGGTTGCTTATTGAATTTTACGGTCGAGTTTGCGCTTTAAAAAAGTAAGCATTGCCCTTGGCAGCTCTTCTTTCTTGTTGACCCTATTCTAAGAATGTTACCAAAGATCTGATAATCAACGTATTCTGATGGTTTTGGGTGTTCAGTTTTGCACAAAGCTGAGTGCACACAATTTGTATATTTTCATTTCAAATTCCAAAAATAGCACACATCCATTCGCATATATACACACATAATACGTATTTGGATTTTGTGATTTTTCTTTTACGTTTTTTCTCTTTTCGTGGTATCGATTTGATACTTGACAATTAAGGGCTCAGACTTGCTTAAACTTGGCCAAGTATATTCGAAATTTTCTGTTGATTTTATCAGCTTTATCCCCACAATACACAATTTAAATTGAAGGATTTGCATTGTGTTTTTTTTTTTTTTAATTGAAGCCCAAAGAGCACTGGAAACATAATCATATTTTAACACTTCTGAATATTTAATTTGTCTACTTTTATACATATTTCTGCTCGATGTTGCTTTGCATAAATCAGAGAGTTTTTCACAGCGATTCTGGAATCTTTAATCCTTAATCATTGATGCTGCCCAAATGAACAGAATACGATTTAGGGGCAAACAACGATTACGTTTAGAGATGTATGTTTGACTCTGCACATTTGTCTATTTATATTATTACTCCTTTTGATTGCGTATCTTGATATACGTATAGCTCTTGGATTTGCAAGTAGTAGCTACTTGATAGGCTGGCTCTAACGTTTTCTTTTTGGATTTTGCTGTATTTTTGAAAGTCGTCCCTAATGCGACTGTTTGCCGCGGCGCTTCTGTCAATCAAAGGCAAACACCTGTAATAAATATTCGTTTGTCGTTTTTGGTTAACGCTTTCGTTTCGCTCGGTTATCCTGCTTTTCTGGCTGCCTGCCATATACATTTCGCTTGATTTTCCATGTGAGCGCACACCAAATAGCAAATGCGGACTCCGGTTGTGTAGGGGCAGAGAGAAAAACTGCCTCGCCGGCACATTTTCATGTGGCAGGCATCGCATGAAAACTAAACTCAATCTCAATTTTGGAGCATTTGCTGCTCGCATCAAATGCCAGCAAGGACTATCATTGGGCTTACAGCACGAAAGAAGTGCAGCCACGCACTTGATGTCAAAAACACTGAACACTACACTCAAAGAAAAGTGCTGTGCTAAGAATAGCCTTAAATTGTAGACTATGGTTGCTTACATTTTGCATACGCTTCGTTCTTAAACAAGTATGAAATCACGAATAAAATATATATTTGAACTAAATATGGATGAAATGTATTCTAATCCCTAATTTTAAACATTATGCTTTTGAATTAAGCGGAAACACTTATATTGCCAGATTTTATCAGAATTAACATCGCAATTTTATAACGCCTTCTTTCTTGTTTGCTGTTATTCCCAGAACCCATAAAAAATGGGTATAATGGTTATGTGCAAATGCACGTAATAAGCCACACAGGCAACAAATTAAATATATATAAATAATTAATGTAATTGTAAATTTGTTGCTGCTGCTGCCAACAGAGTCAATTTCTATCGATTTATTTCGATTACCGATAGCAATAAAGGCCACAATTTTAATGAATGACTGATCGAAAATATATTATTATTGTAACACGTCCAGTGTTTCCCGGTGGGCAACCTCGGCTAGCTCAGTATTCCCGGAGGTGGGTAACTCCAACCCTGCCCGTGGACGGTACAGAATCCAAAAACAACTCGACCTACACAACACTACATAAAGATCTACATGCACACACAAAACAAACGAAACAGCTGACGGGCCTGGTGTTTACGGCCACGACGTACCCGCCCTTCCTGCAATGGGCCTGCACGGATTTGATTTGCCCATCGCCCTTAAATTGTAGTTGACGATTAATTCATTCCATGCTCCCGGCGATTCTCCCCGCTATTTAACTTACTCACAGATCATCATTATATGCTTACAATTTATTGACAAACATTATATAGTATTATTTGGTAATTACAAAATACACCGCTAGGGGCGTTGTATGCCACAACGGCTATTCAATTTTGAATTTAAATCGGGAATCTTGCCAAATCCGATGAAACCAAAAAAAGAACAAAATTCGAACAAAAATGATTGCTACTTTAGGGGGGCCCTCAATCCCTATCCTACCCTATCGGAGCTCCAATATAAGTATTCACTGTATGGGGGGGATTTTGGTACAAAAATTGTCTCTCCAACTTGGCAAAAATCCGGAATGGTACTTAGATATTTGAATTAATAATAAATATGTGAATAAATAAATATATGAACATGAATACGAATAGATATACAAACTAGTTAACATAACAATCAAATACATAGATATTTGCCAACAGGCACATTTACATAAATATTCTGGATGCGAAATGGATGCGCTGGAGCACTGCGCCCTGGGCGCTGAATTTGGGTTCGGCTCAATGTATGATTTGTTTGGATCTGATCACAGCGCGCAGTCGACTTGCATTCGACACGGCATGGATTTGTTTTTTTCTTTACATGTGGGTTTTCTTTTTTTTTTTACAATTTGAGTTTTAACATAAAGTATGTAATTTAAGATTCGAGCGCGACAATGATTTTCTGCTCATGCGTTTGAATTTCAATTTTCGGTTCGATTAAACTGCGCTCGAACTATGCGACTTCGGTTGCTGAAGGCTTATCCTAGGAGCACGTGATGGCACTTCTTCCATACTGGAACGCACTCACCGGCTGAAAAGATGCGCCGTCGGTGCGCATGCGCGCTCCCAATGTCCAGCGATGGTGGATTTGCCCAGCGATCCCCTTGCAGTGGTAACGAGGCCGTATCCAGCAATTTTGCTCCCGGTAAAGTCGTCGTTGCGTCGACTTCAGACTAGTTTTTGGTCGCCCAGCAGGTTATATATTGCATAAAGTATAAGCTTGCGGCGTGACCTGCCGTCGCCCACGCTGAGTTTGCCTCCACAAGGCCTGAAGTATAACGGAGGGTTAGTGCACTCCTAAACGCACTTTAACCTTTTCTTGTACGGCACCAAAAAATTTGCGCGCCACGGAACGTGACCTGCCTCACTTTCGCCTTTTTCACATGTGCCATTTCTCCCTAACCCACAACGCACCACCTTGCGGAAAATGTCCCCACATGCAACGCTGATCCCGCCGACCTTGCCAGCTTGCTTCCTTTTTTCGGCAGTGTGGCCCTTTGAGTTTCCCTTTCGGTGGTGGTATCCGATAATTGCCTATCGATACGTCCGCAAATGCAACATTATTTTAAACTCATCACTATCAACAGTGGCAAGCATTATTATCAAATTGTCCGTATTATTCTGGGTATTTTTTTATTCTTATCGTGTGTTGTCAATACGTCATACAACATACGATTTTTTCTTTGTTCAGTAACGTTTTGATTTTCGTTGGGTGTGGCCGAACCATTTATACATAAAAATAAATCATATATTCACATTTGATCGACAATTCTCTTGCGCAATGCCTAATGTTTTGAATTTAAAAAATGTACATCTTAATAACGTTGAAAAATTTAAGTTACAAAATAACAGAGTGTATAATTTCAGGAAATTCAATATGGTTTTTACAAGGCCCGTGAAGCTATATGGAGTAATAAAGAGAGCGTGGCAATCCCATTATCTGAGAACCTACTTCAGAAAGACGATACTGATTTACTTTTGCAAATCAAACATCCGAATATTATTGAAATATATGGCATACAGCACGATTATGTACTGATGGAATATTCCAAATGTGGATCTCTGCACAGTTACTTACATGAGAAAAAGGAGACAGAATACACAGTAAGAGATGTGCTTTCCTGGATGCAGCAGGTCGCTATGGTATATTACATTCGTATATCTTTAAAGGCCTATGCAAGTTAATAGCTGTTATTCTTTGTGTCAATTGTAGGGTCTTCAATACCTCCATTCTATGGAACCTAACCCGTTCTTCCGGCATATTTTTACCGATTATTTGTTGCTATCCAACAACTTTTGCACCGTAAAAATTCTTGGCATTTTGGACGAAGAGATCGAGTATGAGTCGGCATATGCATCACCGGAGGTTGTGTATATATAAACTAAGATACATACATATATATAAATATATACATATGTATACATATATTTATTTATATATCTATCATAATTATGTTTTCATGCAGGTCCAATACGGAAAAACGTGGAACACTCAGAAGAACAACGTGTACAGCTTTGGTATTATCTTTTGGGAGTTGATGTCGCGAAAGATTCCGTCATGTCACGGTGAATATCTTATCAAATAGGGACTACACACAGTTATTAAATGCATTACGTTCATAGGAAAAATACCAATACTTAATGAAATACAAATACCCAACTCTAAGCCGATTAAAGAACTAATTGAAAAATGCTGGAACTTGAATCCAGTTAAGAGGCCAGCAATGGAAGAGATACTCTCCCAAATCACACATTTTCTTAAGTAAGCTAAATACGAAGTTTGTTATTAACGGATATTATATTTATTTGATGACCTATATAATTGCAGCAGTTTTGACCCTTCAATATTGGATCAAGTCTTCAGTGCTTATATAGGAAAAATCTGGGACTTTGCAGCAATTGAAATAGGCGAGGTAGTAATATAACATATATATATATATATATATATATATAGAATATCTTATTTCTACTCCGAATTTATTTATTTTTATCGTTTTTGTACATCTTACAGGAAATTGGCAAGGGCAACTTCGGCGTTACATACAAAGCGACTTGGTATGATTCGACTATTGCTGTAAAAAAATTGAAACACATTGTGAATGAAAACATCAAACATCGAAGCATGAAGCTACTGCCTTTATCAAATAAATTTATTGTGTCTATACTTGGCATCGCAATGGATGGAGAATTTGCAAATATACTAATGAAATACTTGGATGGTCCATCCCTGTTCAATATTATCCACGATTTCACGAACGAGGTTACTTTGTATTTTGTTTGGATGTGCATGGCTGAAGCTGCTGAGGTATTTTCTATAACTGAATATATGCACTTATGTATATATTCCCTAATCATTTACATATTGTGATTACGATTTTCATTTGTAGGCAATTGAATACCTTCTATGTAATCAAAAGCTAGACCCCCGTTTCCTTTGCAATTTAAAGTCAAAAAATTTGAAAATTGGTAAAAAATTGAAGTTATGTAATTTTTGTCTTGCATTCGACGATAAAGAGATGTTGAAAAATAATTTAGAGAAGTCCTACATAGCACCGGAGGTCTGTATGACTGCCAAGCAAATTTGTGCAGTAAATATGTTGTATATTAATTCGTGCGCAGGTGATGAACGAAGGAGAATACACTGCACAAAGCGTCGTATATACCTATGGCATTATCTTCTGGGAGGCAGCGAGACGTAAGAAGCCTTTCCATGACATTCATGCAGTCAGAATTAAGAAGGCAGTCCAGGCTGGTACGCAGAATGGAATTCCAACGAAGAGGTTGCATAATTTTGACTCTTGCAGGTAAACGTCCGCCAATTGAGGAAATTGAACATATCATCCCAGATAGCCTACAGCAACTTATTTTAAAATGTTGGCATGAGGATCCGAAGAAACGACATGAGGTTTTCGCGTTATTTAAACTAATTATGGAAATGCATCAGGAAATCCAATATTTTAAGTAATTATTAAAGATTTTCTTAAAATCTTCTTAAAATATTATCAAAGTTTTCAATTTCAATTATTAAATTCTCCACTACCTTTTTTTTTAAGGCCGGGCCCGTTAAAAATCTCCACCAGTATCCCCATTACCATTAATATTGGGGATATAAATATAACAAAAGTATTATTTTGTAAAACTCGTTTATTTTCATTAACTAAAATTTATTCTCTGCAGATTGTTGGAAAAGGTCAATTTGGCATTGTCTCCAAAGCTAATTGGCGTGATTTGGAGATAGGGTTAAAAAAATGTAAAGAAGTTTTTAAAAGCGATATCAATCAAGGTCGTGAGAAAGAGATCGCACATCTCTCCCGCCTGGATCATGAAAATATTGTAAGACTATATGGCATTGGTTATATTGACGAAATTGTACATTTAGTCATGGAATATTCGAATTGTGGATCTCTCTACAACTACTTGCATGGTGAGGAACAGCGAAGTTACAGTGATATTAATCCCCTTCACTGGATGTATCAGGCGGCAAAGGTATTTTACTATTACTTTTTTGTCCGATCAATTAACAAATTTTTATTTTAAATTCCGCTTAAAGGGGATCAATTATTTATTACATGGGAGACCAGTTACAACAATACATTGCAATTTAAATTCTCAAAATATGTTGCTGTTCGATAACTTCAGAGTCTTGAAAATCAGTGATTATTGCTTTCCGGCTGATAAGGAATCTTTATTAACCTATCAAGATAATGCCTATGTAGCACCAGAGGTTTGTGTTTCCATACAATAAATGATTTTTAAATAACAAAATAACTTCATGAAAAGGTCTTCGAGACAGGAAATTATACAAAAGAGAGCGACGTATATAGCTTTGGGATCGTGTTTTGGGAGGTAATGTCCCGCAAGAAGCCCTTCTCTCAACTCGGCAGACAATTTAAAGACACTGTTGTAAAAGAGATCCAAGATGGTACGAAAGTTAACCGATTACCAATAAATTGAACAACAACTTTGATTTTTTTAGGGAAACGTCCGCCTCTGAGTGATATAATTGAATCACAATTTGATTACATTCGGGAAATAATTGAGAAGTGCTGGGATACAGACCCAACAAAGCGTCCTGCAATTTCGAAACTTGTCGAAGAGTTGCATAAGCCTGAGTAAGTTGAAAAAGAGAATATGATTTAATTCTAAATTGAATTTATTAATATTAGTGGTCTACCAATGTTCCTGTTGTTCAATATAAATAATTTAAGTATAAAACTATTTCGCAGGTTGTTTGAGAAGGTGGAGTTTGCAGATATTGAACTTCGAAAGGTTAGATAAAATAATATATATTTCACTCTTTATAAACATTAATTTTAACCCACCAGGAATGTGTTGGACGAGGTACCTTCGGAGTTATCTACAAAGCTAACTGGTGTGAAAAAGAGATCGCAGTACAGCAATGCACAATAATTTCAAATGATTTCGACTCTGACGATGATAAAAACATTGAAGACGTTGGCAGACAACTTTCCCGCGTTCACCATGAGAATATTGTGGAGCTATATGGAATTACAATTCATGATAATAATGCATTTATACTAATGAATTATCCAGACTGCATAACCCTTCACAACTACTTGCACGGAGAAGAGGAATTTGAATATACAGTGGCGCATGGACTCAATTGGATGATCCAGTGTGCTAAGGTTTGGTCTAAAGCTATTGCATTAATAATTTATTTAAAGTTTTGAATTTTTATTGACATTCCCATTTAGGGCTTAGCTTACTTGCATGCCATGGAACCAGAACCAATTATTCATTATGGTTTAACGCCAGGCAGCCTACTCCTTCTAAACAAAAATTACCAAAGTTTGAAAATAGCCGATTTTGGCATTTCTGGCACGCTGCCGATGGCTTTTGATGAAGTCATTTCAGAGGTATATGAAGATATGTTAAATATATCAAAAAAAAACCCAAAAAAATACTATACGGACATCTGCTGCATGGGCAACATTCTATACGAAGTGATGACACGCAGGATAACTGGTATTTCATTAAGCGTATTTTTTGTTCCGATCTTCACTAATTTAAATGGCGCAGGCGATATTATAGCAGAAGTAATTGATTCTTGCGTACGGGCGCCTTGGAAGGATGTGGACATTAAAAAGATCATATCTGTTCTTACAGATATACTCATGTAAGATTGATTTGAATTTCACCAAGATAAGTTGTAAAATAATTGAAACAATTTGCGTTACCTATTTGATTGCAGAACTTCTGAATCTAGAGTACTTTCTCAAGTCATAAAACACACGGAGGAAGAAGAGGTAATATGAATATACTTATAAATATTTGATATCACTGTTAATGTTTTCTGTTCCAGTGGTCTGCACTTGAAAAAAGAGGGAATGAAACAAAGTCAGTTTTCAATGTAACAACAGATTTCATTCGAAATCATATATTACTTCGTTATTTGAAAATTAATAAGTTTTCATTCTGATTTCATTTAATTTAATTATATCTAGAAATTACTCCCCACTGGAAGTGAAATTTACGGATATACAGATTTTTGAGGTATCAAGTAGCAAAATAAATACATTTGGAGATAATTTAATTTAAAACCTTACAGAAAATTGGGGAAGGCGCCAACGGGGTTGTTCACAAAGCGCGCTGTGCTAATAGGGATATTGCGTTAAAAAAATTTAAGCCCAAGTCCCAAAATTATCTTGATTCATTTAATAAAGAGGTCCAGATGCTTGCACTTCTTAAACACGAGAATATTGTGGAACTTTATGCTACGAGCTCACATTCTAAGACTTATTGTATACTCATGGAATATGCTGAGAATGGATCGCTATATGCGTACTTGCACGGAATAGAAAAGCGCAAATACTCAATGTTTAATGGGATAGACTGGATGATTCAGTTTGTTAATGTTGGTTCGTGTAATATAAAATATAACATGTCACTTACTTTCTGTTTTCTTTTGTAGGCTATAGCTTACTTGCATGATAACGACCCTCCGATAATTCATCGCGATTTGAAGTCTACAAATTTATTACTAACCAAAAACTGCAAGACCTTAAAGATTGGAGATTTTGGCACCGTAACAGAATTGAAGACAATAAATATGTCAAATCAGGGCACACCTTGTTATCAGGCGCCCGAGGTTTGTGGTAATTGCGAAATTTACATAAAATTCAAATATTTATTTTATTTTTATTGTCAGGTAATCCGTGGAAAATATACGGAAAAATGTGACATTTACAGCTTTGGCATTATTCTATGGGAAGTAATGTCGCGCAAAAAGCCTTCCGATTATATCGGAGAAAGTGGCCACCCCGAACTCAATGTTAAACTTATTACGGAATGTGAGCAATTGCAAAAACTGATTGAGAGTTGTTGGCAAAGCGAACCGGAGAAGCGACCCTCTGCAGGATCAATTCAACTTTCTGATTTTCGGCGTTCTGATACTTATATTGACTAATTAAAAAACAAAAACATATATAAAATATAAAAATAAAATAATTGTAAACTCTGCTATAGATTATAATTTAGTCATGAATTTTGTGTCGTATTGCAGCCTCTGATTCACTATTGAGATAAGTAGTTTTACCAATTTGTGATTATCGCATTAACGCAGCAGCCCAACTTAAACACGTTGTCTAAAGCAGACCCAGTCAGTGCGTGGACAGTGGACAGTGGACAGTGAGCAGGACGGTTATTGCACAAAACTAAAATACTCTAACATTTGATGCCAGTAATTTTTATTTTTTATGAGAATAAATACATTACACTAAATACTCAGCTCAACCCAAAAGAGTACACAATTTTTTGCCATGTATACAAGTGTTACATCATTTCCACACTCAGCCCCTCAGATTATGCTGCTTAGCGAGTTCACTGGCCACAGTTTGGTGTCGCTTATGTTCGTTGGCCGCATTTGGTTGCACATGTTGCGCACACGGTTACTGCAATGCATCTGTATAATTAAACGTGTAAAGCACACTCGCACATTTGCGTCTTCTTAATTTAGCTCATTGGTGCAACGGTCTAGCTGCTGCTTCCTTCCTGCTGTTTCTGCTACTGCAGGATGCTCGCAGGAGTGGCACTTTCATACGTGTCACAACTTGCGCACTCCTGAGCACTCAGTGTGTGTTATTAATTGCGTAATTTGTTTATTTATACACAAATGAGCACACACCTGCAGCTCGAGCCAACACCTGCCCCACCAGCGCCACTTGCCCCAACTGTAATTGCCTGCCGTGCAACATACATAAAATCCGTTTACTATAAGCGGGCCAAGGCTGAGTCTCTGCCTGAAGTCTGAGGATGAGCTTGAGGATGACGCTGTTGTCTATCTCTGTACAACTCATCCCAATTTGCTGTTAACATACGAGAGGAGAGAACAAATACAGCCGAACCATACATGCTCTTCCAGAACTTCAAAAATGTATGAAGTTAAGTTAACAGAAGTAATTAAAAAAAAAAAAATAGAAATCTAAAAAAATACTCTCTTTTGGATCGATAGTTTCTTCCGCTTGATTTTAATATATGCACTAAAGTATCTCCATTTCTATAAAGTTGTAACTTGAAAATTTAAAGAATTTAGATGGTAAAGTAAATAACCGGCAGATAGACCCACATTGACTCGATCTAATTGTAATAACTCCCCCGCAAGGGTATATAAGCACTTATTCAAGGCAATTAAAGTACTCAGCTGACTCAATGAACGTTCGTCTACAAACTGTAGTCACATTTCAACTGTGCAACACACAAAACTTGTGCGCCAACTTTTTGTCGTCAAGTGTTTGACTTGCAATTGAAATGTTTTGCTTTAGCATTTTTCCCACACTCAACACACACACACTCAAACACACAAGTACGCCCTTTTTATGAGCTTGTGTGGCATAAATCAATTTTTATTTGCTTGCCACTCCGGCTGCCACTTTATGTCGGCTGGCTTCCATTCTCCATTCGCTTTAATTGGTTACACATGGAAAATTCTAATGGCAAACACGGGTCTCTCCTAGAGAAAGCTCTTTCTGCATCTCTGTCTCTCTTTCTCTCCTTCCCTCTTTAATTAAATTATAATTACCACTGTCTTATTAGCTTAATTACAGACACCGCCGCCACAGGAACAACCCAAGCCGAAGGACACATGTCATGGCCCACACACACACACACACACTCACATACATGCAAGCACAAACACATCCTCCTTTAAGCTTCAGCCATCGACACTTTGCTACATTGACTTTAATTTCCAATTCACTTAATTCATTTTGAGCTTTAGCGTTCTCAGTAAATTTTTTCGACTGAATTTTGATTTGGGTACAGTTAATTTGCCTTTTCATATTTATAAGAAAAATTTCGACCTGCATCCCCATTTCAAAGAAATTTGTACAAAGTATAGAAAGCAGGATCATACTTTTACCACAAGTTAAGTTAAGCAAACCATTTAAATTGTGGCTCAAAAGCCGTCGATCAGAATTTAACTCAACAAAATATCAAAAAAGGTTAAACCAATAAATAATCACAAAATACAGCCAAACACAGCAAATAGCAAGTGTATAATTTGAAAAACTCTATGTTTTTTGAAGATAAATACTACAAATTTATGTTTATCACATAGA
This sequence comes from Drosophila picticornis, assembly GCA_035043845.1. NCBI lineage: Eukaryota > Metazoa > Arthropoda > Insecta > Diptera > Drosophilidae > Drosophila > Drosophila picticornis. The sequence continues at coordinate 4,350,557 of JAWNMR010000362.1, forward strand.
GCTGCAGCTGACGTATGCCAAAAGCATTTGCATTCTCCCACAGTGATTAATCAAAGCGAATAACTTTTGCCCACTGTCTGTTCATTCGACAATATTGCGCATACGTCACGTTCGCCAGTGCAGTGAATAGACCTGCAAGAAAATGCTGGGCAGCGCTCTCTCTCTGTGGCTCACTGGCTTCTCAATAATAGGAGCACTAAACACACTCTGATAGCAGAGTGTATTATGGCAGTGTTTTCAACTGCAGCAATTCTGCCCACCTGCTGCTTGCAACTGGCAGTTGGCAGCTACAACAAACCCAACCATGAAAAGCCAAGAAAAATGAAGCCAATACAAAGCCAGGCAGAGGGTGCAATAGATAGTAGTGTTCGACTGTGAGATACTTTTAATACAGGAGCCGCTCCATGTGAAAATAAAATTCTAAAAATACCCAGAAGAAAAATCACTTTGAATTTAACTGGCCATAAGTTCGTTATTTTTTCAAACTAAGTTATATGCAATTATAGACTCTATCTATTTACGCTTTTTAAGAAGATGAGCTTTATATTATATATTTATATTTATTATATATTTTTTATTCATTTTAAAAAATTGTACACCATAATAATAAATAGAAAAACGCTGATATTTAGAATTTTATTTACTAAATAATAATAAGAAGAATTACTCTTGCCGCCAAAGGTATTGCGAATTTCTAAAATTCAGAGCGATTGCTTTTTATTAATATTCTCTGGCATTGAATAAACAAAGAAAAATTTCTGTTATTTCCACTTAAATACCATCATTCCTGCAAGTACCTCCTTTTAACAGGGTATGAGAAAACCAACACAGAGTGTTGAGTGCATTAGATGCATACTAAAAGCACTTTGGCCAGCATCACTTGAAGGTTGGCCGGAAATGGGAATGGGTTTTTTGTCTGCCTGTGCTAGATCTGCACTCGTCATCGTTGCGTTTCACAGCGGAAAGCTCAACCAATGCGGGAGTCGACTCCATTTGTTTTTTTGGCCAAGGGTAGCGTATAGCGTTGTTGCCCGTATTTACCATGTTTTGCTCGCTTCATAAATTATGTTAACACGTATTTACATATAATAACATAAAAATCGGAAATTAAGTCGATGTGGCTCATCTTTGCATTATTTTCGTTATCTTAGCCTTTTGAAAGATTTACTTATCTTATAACTTTCTATATTACTAGCACTTTTATATTGGATTCCACAATTATTACCACGAACGTTGGTCCATTGATCATTCTTCCTTTTTAATTATCTGTAACAACTCTTTTAATGGTATTTGTTTTAATATTGTCGACTTTTTATGGTTCGCATTAAATAAATAAATAAATGAAATAATGAAAACTGAATCTAAGAATTTTGTTTTTTTTTTTAATCGACGTGACTTGACATAAATTTTCTATTCCCTCTGTGCAACCCTTTTTCATCCGTTGTTTTTCACACACACACACAAACTCACACACATACACTGATTTGACAATAGTGCTGCGTAATTTCCCAAACAGATTTTCGTATAACAGCGAAATATGCGGTTCATAATTCGCAGCGGTTTCGCCACTGAGTACAATTGTGAATGTCAGTGGCAGATGGCAGACAATGGGGCAGCCACAAAACGCTTGACATTCAGACGGGCTGTCAGCGGCAAAAACTGCCGCAATAGACAGTCAGCAAGCACACCTGTTGGGATTTATTGAAAGACAAGTGGCCAGGTGAACGTGTATCTGCATCTGTGTCTGTATCTGCCACTGATAGAAACGCCTGGACTTTAATTTTAACTTTTGCTCAACTTCAAGCCTGGTCAGCATATTTCATTTTAGGCAAGTGAATTTTCATTTTTACTATGGCTTTTCCAACCACCTGTTGCTTTTTCCGTTTGCCGCTGAGCGCTGACGGGAGCTTTTTCGTTAATCGAAAAACGCAGAGAAATTTAATTTATTAAGACGCCCAAAAGAGATGCCAATACGAATATTGACGACATTGTTAAAGCCGTACCAGAGCAGCATGGCCAACAAACAGCAATCAAGTCAACCAAATGCGATGGGATTAATTTCCATCCAGTTAAAGATGCTGGCTTCCCAACAAGTGCCATTATTTGAGACGTGATGTCATTGATTTGGTAAAGTATAGCCAGAGATTTTTGGCTTCAACAAATGACAGTCAGTCAGGATTTAACAGTCAGCTGAGATTTGCACAATCACAAACAAACATATAAATTCAGAGAAACTTAAAGTCAGCGACTGAACATATTCGAGAAGTTGACAAGATATGAAAGCTTTCTTAAGCAGGTTACTTTAAAACATTATCAACAATGTGGATAATAATAACTAATTGTACATTTTTTTTTTATTTTCTCAAAGTAACTTGAACTATGGTTTATAAATTAACGTTTTTTTTTTTTTCATTCGTATCTAGGCGAATTTTTCAAACGCTATCTGCGTAGAACAGCTTCCAGATAAAGATTTTGAATTTCTTGGAGCTAAGACATTTCAAAGATCTTGTGTGTCATTTTTGTCAATTTGTTATTCATATAGTTCAGGAAACATTTAACTCATGCCTGTCCTTAGATACTTTCATAAGTAAGTTTCCTAATATAACCTCATGACAACACAAACAGATTGAAGAACGGGGCCAATGGCTTGAGGCAATCCAGGGTCACATTTGCTGCTAGCTAACAAGCAGGCGAGAAAGCCGTCCAACAATCTGAGGCTAAGTCTAACTAGCAGAAACAATAATAACAACAACAAAAAATAACAACAATGGGCTGGCACCTCAAGGTAGCTGAAATTCTTAAGCTTATCACCGGAAGGCCGGAAGCTGTGCAAAAAACATACAAACATATTTGCACGCCTTGGCTGAGCTGGAGCAGCCAATGCGTGTCATGTTTGGTAACGCTGTGCGTGTATCGTGTGCTCATCAAATTAAGTATTCAGCAGACAGTCTGTCTGCAAGTCTGCCAGAATGCCAGTATGCGAGTCACTCAGACAAACAGACAGGCAGACAGACAGCACAAATGAACGACTAATAAAAATTCCAGTTGCCAAGAAAATTTGCCTGCACTCTGACACGGACATACTACTACGAGTGTTGTAGTTGGCAAACATCCTCTTACATTGAGCATATTTACTCAGTCTATTTATTTTACTGTTCAAACTGCTTTCCCTTTGTTTGCATCCAATTTAACATTGTATAATTGTTAAATAGTATGCCAGCAAATTGCATATTCATCGAATCAACTTAAACCAGCCTTAAAGTCTTTCAGTGCAAATTCAATTGCTATCTCAAAATAACAACAAACGCTACAAAAAAAATTGTGTCAATTTAAATTTTGTTGTAATTACAATGTTAATAACTTAATGCAATTGACATCGATAATTCGAGTCAACTTTTCCAACTTGGTATCCACTTCTGCTACTATTCGCAGCTCGTTCGTCGACATTTTTCAATTCACTGCCAAAAATCAATCACAATTCGATTAACACCTCGCTGTAAGACGCCTGCCAGTCATTTGCGAATGGAGTGGAGGATTCGAGAAGTGTGCAGCTTGTGCTTGTTTTATGGCACATTTTTCCCTGAACTTTTTTATATGAGTTTTTTTATAAGCAAGTTGAGGCAACTTAGTGTGAGATTTATGCTTGTAATTTGTGCATATGCAAAACGCTTGGAATGTTTTCAAGAGCAATATTTAAAACATCATTAAAATGCTTAATGTTCTTCTGTGCATAAATTACAGCAAATTAAAATAAAATAAATAGCACTGTTGTATTCGAAATTCTTGCTTGCTTTAAATAGATTCCAACTTCTGTAGGACCTTTATGGTTTGGGACAATCGCAACACAAAAACTAGTCTCGCCTATTTTTAAAATATGACTTGCATAAAAAATATACACACATACACAGTTGTGTGTGTTGTTACTATTGAGCACAACTAACAAGGCAGCTCACGTAATCAAGAAACCCCTTAAAATGTCACACATCTATCAACTAAATTGAACACGCCCTCGTCGCATACATTACGCCCACAAGGACATCCAAAGCCCGACTACTTGCCCATAAATGCAAGCATAACACCGTGCGTAAACTGACAATACGCACTTTGTGCGCCACCCTGTTTTAACAAGCCATAAATAAAGTTAAGCAAAAATTGTGTCAACCTTCTCGCTAGGTTAGTAGTTGACGAATCGGCCCGAAAGAAAAAATAAAACCCCATGACGCAGTTGCGATGATGAGAACAGATCCTACAGCGCAAATGGTTTGTGGTGGAGGGGAGGCAGGCTATTGTGGGAAGATGGATGGCCAATGCGAGATACGTGTTGACATGTCAGTTAGGCAAATGAGGGTAGAGGCACTAAAAACACCTACAAATCTACTACCACCCAGCCACCCACCGACCCATCTCCACTTTCCATGAAAATCAGTGTCGAAAGGTCCACGCAAAAATCAAACCGAAAACGAAGTTGATGAAATTGAATGCTTGTACCAAAAGTTTTGCGGTTACGCGAATCTTTAAAGCCCCAGAAGCCGCAAACGGGTCATTAGCACAAAACTGAAGGGGGGATGGGAATGAGAGAGGAGGACTTTTGGCCAATTGCCATCATAATGACTGCCTGTCCCATCTAGTGAATGGCCACTGTGACCAGACACACTCCAAAAATAAATTTGGCTCATTCATTGAACAATTGCTGTTGCCAGCTTCAAATCTCAGCTGAAATCACAGATTTGTCAAAGAGCGAGCTTCTTCAACTTGAAATGGTCAATGATAGAATCTAAATTGAACAATTGTATGAAAATATATTTAGTTAACCATTACAAGTATGTAACAATACTCAAAATGGTTTTGAATTCAGATATGTCAGCTATATTTGTATTTTACTTAAGATGTACGATCCCACTAGAGGATATCTCTCAGTTTCATGTTCCATGTTCGCGAGCATTCTTATTTGTTATAATTAATCTTGTTGCCATAACGAGCGGCATTTGTCAAACCATAGTAAACTGAAATAGCATTGATTACAGATGTTGTATTTGGCTTTATGGGCTTCCAGTCTCTCACCTACATTGGCCACAAAACCAAGCGACAAACTGTCCGCATAGTAGACACCAATGCGACAAACAATATTGCTCACAAAAAAAGAAAAAAAAAGAAATAAAATAACAGAACAAAAAAGAAATAGAAAAGGCACCAACAATGCTCGTAAATGTAAAAAGAAATAATAAAAATCGATTTAAAACAGGCTCCAATTGAAATTGAAATGGAGAGCGCGGCACCCTTTTTTTTCTATCCGGCTATCCAGTTATGCAACATTATGTGGCACCGGGGCCCAAACCCAAAGTACGTTCTGTGGCACGTTGTCATTTGATAACCCATTGTGGCAAATGTTTTTCACTGAGCCAGCAAATTGAAAAAAAAAAATTCCAGCGAATGCGAAATGCCAAAGGGAAAGGACATTGCCACATCCTGTGTGACAATTGACGAGTGGTGAGTGGCAAATGACAAGCGACAAACGTGTGAAATTCTACAAAAAAATAAAAATAAAGTAACCCTCTATAGTCGCGTGTCCATTTTGTGCTGTCATTGAACATGATGACCCCCAGCAGAAGCAGAATGCCAAAAATTTATCGCTCCCCAAAAAATGAAGAACGGCTATAAACGAAATATGCAATGCCCATAACCTAGACGCCTGGCAGTGTAGACTCAATTAGTCTCATTTGGCTGTTCTACATTAAGCTTTGGCCTCTTGATAAAGGTCAGCAACCGAAACCACTACATCAATTGACATGAAACGATACTTTGATCGAAATATTCCATCGAGCATGGGCTCGTCCGTTATTACAACTTGCCAGAAAGAATAAAGATCGACCCGAATTTTTCAAATGCGCCATACTTTTCTCAACTTATTATTCAGAAAGATAATGTATAAAATTGACAGTTGTGTCTTTCTAAAAACAAATGTTTGAGTTTTATAATTATGGGGTGGATTTTGCCAAAGTTTTTGGAAACTTCGTGTAACTTCTATGGTTTGGTTTTCTATGTGTGAAGAAGAAAGATGAGAAAATGTACGGTAAGCCTTTCCAATATTAAGAAATATTATAACAACTTTTTAATTTTCTGGGCGAGTGTTTTTGAGTGTATTCTAAAAATAAGTTGAACAACAAAAATTTTAGATGCTCACACCAAACTTATCAAGATTACAAGGTAAAAGTGTATTCCTATTGGATTTTGCTTAAAGGCTTTTCTATTTAGATCTTGACTTAATCAAATAATTCGCATTCTATTTCACAACATTATAAAAATAAAAAAAGTAGCCACACTAAAGCGAAATTGGTTTTACGCTGTGTACGAGTTGAATGCAATGCTGATGTGTAAAAAATAAACATTTAAGCCAGGTGAGCAAAATGCTGCTCAGCGTTTGCTTTCCAACTTTGTAGGGCAGACAGTAACAAGCTCTAGTGAATCATTAAGATAAAGGCAAAAGTTTCTTGGTGCACCTCTGGGCCAGATAATGTCCACTCGCTTAATGCAACTCCCCCATATCATTGGCCCAGGCATACAGCATGAACTGCAGACTCAAACTCAAACTGAAACTCAAAGTGAAGCTGAATCGGAAATGGATACGTGTCTGCCAGAATATTCGGGATTATCTGATTCGAAATGCCTGAGTGCATACGAAATTGCATTCGATTGCATAATTGGCATTGTGTAAGAGCAAGCACAGAAATTTAAGCTTTAAAAAAAAGAACTTAAATTAGATTATTGACACAATTTTTCCCTTAATAACTTAATTTATCGAATAATATGCTTCATTGACTCAATAAATATGTTAATGGGACTTAAGCATAAATAATGGCAAAGCACGCTGATTTCTGTTTCACAAAATTTAACTCCAAATCTCAGGGATTAGAAATTCGCCGCTCAATATAAAGATTTAAGATTTAATTTAAATATATGTATATATGTGTGTGTGTGTGTATTTTGCATCGGTTCAAATCCAACGCACATCTCAACACAGTTAAGTTTTTAACCCTTTGCTTCAGTAATTTGTGCGTCCCTGTAACTTTGTCTAGAGTTGAGAATTTGTGTTTATGCATTAAATTAGGGACGCTCTCTCTTTCCTTGTCTTTGAAGGGAAAGGTTGGGGGTGGAGGGGGGCAACTTTTATGATTGGGTTATGCTGTTTGTTGGGTCTAAGGAGGAGCGTCGCGTGTGCTGACTGTTTGGGTTAATAAAATATGCAAATATCCAGCATCCAAAATTAAGTTTCGTTTTCGGTTTTCGGCTCTGGTTTTTGGGGCAACCCTTAACACACAACCCTAACTTTACAGTTTCACAAAGAGAGCTGGTGGTTCAAGTAAAATCAAAAGCGACATATGCAGCTGAAAGACATATATGTATGTATGTATAAGATAAACAAACACACGCACACACTATTTGCTGCCTATTTACTAATAATCAGATTATTTAAAATAGCAAAAAGTTTTGAGCACTTGTCACGCCCTCTAGCTAATGGGAAAATCATGTTTTTGAGCCTACACTTAAGTTGTCTAATTCATTTATAATTATAATTAACATATTACTATGCTTATTAGTAAGTGGTTTATGGGGAGGCTGCTATGAGTGTTTTGTCTGATCTTATATATATATCTATGTGTGTGTGTGTGTGACTGTGTAATTTGAGGATGTGGCAACTTGTTGCCTAAAACAAAGGCACAGTTGTGTGCCCTAAAGCAATTAATTCGTGTTAAGCTTTACGGATACAACTTTCTGTAAGTCTCTTGGCAAGCTAAAAGTCCCAATGACATCAACTAATATTGCCATTTAAATACGCTCAACAACAATCCAACAGTTAACCAATGATAAGAGCTGTAATATATATATATGTTATGGCAGTGAAATTTATGATAATTTTGAGACACAACTTTTACACATTTATGTACAGTCGATCAATGTTATGCCAGTGTATATTTCTGCCAAAAAAATTTAAATTTTTTATCCCTGTTGAAACTTATATCTTAACAAATGTGTCTTTTGTTTTTATCGGAAGTCAATTTGTAGCAGTTATCGAAAAATAAACTTGATCTGCGTGTAACATACGACTATGTATATTCTTATTTGAAGACTATAGCTCTGAATTCGGCTTGTTCATGCCAAATCGGTTCGGCTATTGATACAAATTTAATATATATATATAGATTAGAAGATGATTCCATCTGCTTGTACAATATCATTTCACCATTTTTATACTATTATAAGAAGTTTATGGCAACGAAAAGCTATATATTATTATAGCTTAAAGCTAAACATATATTTTTTATGTCTGTAAAGTATTTTATGGACAATTGTATGTATTGTATTCATATATATTTGAGCTTATTAATTAAATTTGTAGCACACATCCGTTTGATTGGTCAGTAAAAGCAAATAGCATTTTTATTTATTATGTGGATTTATGCAACCAATTTGATAGTCCGCAAGTATAAATACATGTAACAGAGCTACTCAAATACACTTACACACACACACATGCACCCACAAAATAAGAGCATGGCCAATAATTTATAACACATTTGCCACACGTAACAAATAACGAAATTCTATTAAATAAATTGAATATGTGACAGACAAGTGGGGAAGTCTCACAAGAACCGAACTAAAGTCAAGAATCGACAACAATACAGAATCTCAGTTACACAACCACTTACACACTCACTTTCTCCCTCGCTCTCTCTCTCTCGCTATCTCTCTCTCTCTCTCTCTCGCTCTCTCTCTCTCATTTTCTCTGCCTGTCTCTGTCTTTTTCCCTGCTGGCCATTGTGTCTCGATCATGCTATCTCACTCGTGCAGACGCTGGGGAGCATATCAGCAGGAACATATTTGCGCACACAAAAATTCGATAAGCAAAAATGCCCATAAATCGAAATAAGCCTAACCAAAAAGTCAAATGCCTTTTCATTTTGTTTGATTGTTGTGCTGCACACACACACAGACATACACACACACATACTCACACATAAACACGCACATAAACACATACATATACACAGATGCGGACATCTCCATGTTGCGCCTTTTGACGTCTGTCAATAATTTCTTACCTGCAGCTTGCCACAAGCAATGTATTATTCATGTGAGTGTGTTTGAGTGTATTTGTATTGAACTCAAATTGAATTGTTATTTGTGGCTGCTGCTGTTTACACGTGGCTTTTGTGGCGTCACCCAAGCTCGCATAACTTTCTTGTGGTTTATTAATAACAATAGCTGCCACACAAAATGAGTGGGGTTCAAAACGTGTTTATGCTCCAAATGAAGTACTTTAGATTCAATTATATATGCAATATTTGGCAACAGAATTCATAATGGAACCCTGCCATAAATAGCGACAACGTCTGCACAGTGAAAAAGCGATAATACTCCACTATGATTGAAATTACTAAAATCAATTGTTTTCATCTTTTTCATGTATTATTGTGGTTGTACGAACTAGGATTAAAAGATTAAAAATGTAGTCCGAATCTGCGTTGAAAACAATTTTGCTCTGCTATATAAGATATGAAATAAAATCGTTCCAATATCATTCGTGACTAGGTCGAACTCCACTCACTGTGCCCAGCACCCACAGATGCTACTCAATTGATGTTTGCTCAACGCAACCTTCAAAACAGGCAAAAGGTAATAGAGAGAGAGAAACCTTTAAATAATTTCATTTTAGCAGCGAAACCAGATTCTGCAAATTCTTTTAAATGGCCTCTTCATAGCTGGCGTCCTGTATTTAACTAAATTTGATGATACAATACACAATGCGGCAGCCACAAATCAGATTTGTGGGAAACGACTACCAACCAACAAGAAACACTCGAGCACTCACCACTGAAAAATCAAAACAGAATACACATTTAATACTGTGAAAGGATTCGGTTGCATAAATACATATATATTCAAGTGGTCAGTGACTTTGACAGCCGCTGCCTGCCAGAATTGTCTGCCGCAAATGTTTATTAATGATCATTACATTATTTATCCGTTTTATTCAGTTCTGCTGTTTCACGACACCCAACGAGTGCAACGTGATTTACTTTTTAGCTTATCCCCCCCCCCCCCCCCCCCCCCTTCCCGCGTAAAAAAAAACAACAACCAAGCACTAAACAGCGTTTGGCTCTTGGCTCTTGGCTCTTGGCTCTTGGCTCACATTACTCATACGCCGCATTGTGTGTCCCCAATCAATACTTGGCAATCAGTTGAGGGCTTACAGCTGTAAGCAGCGACATGGACCAATGACCAGCCAAGTGGCGACAACAAATCCCTGTTAATGTGCAGCAGCATTCAATGACCCAGAACCAATAGTCCACTAACAAGGAAACCAGACTAGCGATGAGCCACATTTTCAATAGGAAACAAACACAACACAATGAACGTACACCGCAATAATTTTGACCAATACAATAAGAAAAGTAACTTTAATATTTTAATCCTCAGCCGATTTGACTTATAGATTTTTTTTTTATTATTCTGTGATTCAGTTAGTTGTTGTGTATAAAACAATACATGTTAAATTAATAAAGGCCTTTCGGTTTAACACAGATACGCATATCGTGTTAAATCACGACACGAACCCATCCCAAAACGAGGTACAATGACGACACCCAAACTCTCGACTCGGGCTGTAATCGAAACCTAAATTCTTAACATGTTAACGCCCCAAGCAAAGACAACTTCGCGTCGCCCCAAATCCTTTGAGAAATTAGTTGGGGTACCCAAATGGATGAGAGAGCAGTCCAAGAGCTCTTGGCTTCTTCACTCAGGCATTTATCGGCTGTGGCTGTGCTGTTAGCGATTTAATGAGCTTGATTCAGCTGCTCTTTGGGCTTTAAGGTGACTAGCTTAACACTTATTTACAGTTTGAATATATGTACAAATAAATTTATATATGTTTATATTTAAAAAAAGAGAAATGGGCCACAATCAAAATCCACGTCAAGCAGCGCCTACGCAAACAATCCAAATTGCCTCACAAATCCGACGAATTAAAAAGACGATTGCGTGGGTTTAGACAGGAGGTTGGATGGCATAAAAAATCGTCCATTAAAAATTTCCATTGCCACACGCAACATAATGGGACTTGCGTCAAAGTCTTCATGCCACTCCAAATCTTGGGGTGTGCAATAAAAAATCAATCGCCCCTGACGTCAACACAAGCGACAGACTTCTTCCTTGGGACTCTTCTCATCTCGACTTTTACCACACAACTAGACACAGTTGTAGTATAGTTGGTGCAAACTGATAGAAACTTTGTCTGGTAAATTGCATGCGGTTGGCCAAAAGAAGATAACCAAAAGAAAAGGAAAGCTCTTAAATTACAAGCACTGCGTCGAGCTGTATGTTTGCGGTGCAGTGTGGTGATAGTGCTGTTGGTGGTGCTGGTGATACAGTGTGGTCTGCTTTATCTTTTGCTGTCAATTTGCTGCAGCATTTAACTGAATATGCTGCTAATGAAATACAGTCAAAGAACACAAGTCAAGCAAAGGCTGAATTGAATTACAGCTAGCCAAATGCAATTACATCCAACTAAAATAAACAGAAGTTACATTCTATGTTGTCCCAGACGCAGCTACACTGAAAAGTATCAAGTAGTCTGTAAATGGTAAGTGCAATTGGATTTTTTTTCAATGCCAGATTGATTGGAGATATTTTACTGTCGACTTGAATATCTTTATTTTAATTTGGTGAATTGTCAACTTACTTGCAGAACATCCTTTTACATCGTAATTTTTTCCCCTGTGTATAACTTGCAACAGCAGTCAAATTAGAAAGTAGACGACTTGCAACTCTGTTTCGACTCAATCAACCTTCAATCTGGGTAGAGTTGCAGCTGGTCTCTCAATTACAAATAAAAGCAGCCTGCTTAGGGCCAAGTAACAAAAAGCAGCAGATTCAAAACAAAAAGCAGCAAGCAATTTAAGTAACTGCCATTAAATCATTAAAGCCATAAAGAAAGCCAAAAGTGAAATGGCAAAATTGTTGAAAAAGTCAACACCTGTTGGACCTGCTTTTTTTTACTCGTTGTTTTTGTTGCCCTTAATTGTGCTTCTTGGCCAAGCTGTGACTTTGACTCTAATTTAATTATCGATAAAGGCAACCCAAGTAATAGCCATGTCCTTTCAGTCACGAGGGGGCCCTTTTGTAAATATTTAACTAAAGTTAGGGAAACGTTTTATGTCATCAGTGGAAGTTTTTTAACGGCCTTACTTGTGAGCTAAGTATGGTGTGTGCTGTGTTATAGGTAAACATAAACTGGAGTATCGCACAAATAACTAGAAAAAACAAATTATTAAGAATTCTTAGAAAATTCGTTATTCCAATTAGAAAATCAAGTTCTTAAGAAATTAGAAAATCAAAATCAGAAAATCAGATTTTAAAAATAGTTTAAGTTGTTTTTTAGTTTTTTTTTTTGTAATAAATAAAATTGTTTTTCAGAGTCAAAGATATTGATAAGAATTTATGATTATATTTTATATATCTTCTAAAGCTTTTGAGTTAGAGCCGTTGGACTTGAAATCGGAAATGCGAATATACCAATACACCTGTTCGTGTAAGTCGAACACACACAATTTAAAAGGTAGAGTCGCCAAATTTTAAAAGTTATATTGCTAGTAACACCCTTCAAAATCCTTCATACGGGAAAAACCCTTTTTGGACTTTACCAAAAAAGATCAAATCAAATATCTCCCATAACTTAATAGTTACAGTTACCAAACTTAGACGGAAGATTGATAGCAAACTCCTCCAAATCCCCCCCCCCCCCCCTGCGTTGGCAAATATTTCACCCGTTTTCTTGATTAATTGAAATTAATTGCTATAATACCTTCCACTTTTCTCCCCCTTTAAATTTCTGAAGTTCACTTGAGGTTTGGCAGATACATAAAATTTAATCAATGATATATATTTTTATTATTACAGAGCTAAAATACCAACGTTATTGACAGACTGTTAACGCTTTAGAAATATTTAAATATATATATAGCTGACTATTTATTAAAAGTTGTCTAAACTGTTGGCCAACAACTTGAATTCTTTCACTGAGTTGTAAAATGTCCAAATGACAAATGGTAAAGTCCAATGTTCTTGGCTCTTTAAGTACTTAAGGTCGCAGTGGCTCTTGAAAATTTTGATATGATTTTTAGAGCATGTCGTTGGCTTCACTCACAATTTATGTCTATGTACGTGTTGCTTGACTTATAATTGAATTCGCTGACTTAATACGCTGAGCATTAACAAAGTCATTACGCGCATTATGGCAACCACATTGTCAGGCAGTACAGTTTCAGTTTTCAGTTCCACTCCTATACCCAGTTGCCATGACAATGGAGGGGAATGACGTGGGTCTCTATTGCTTTTGTGCATTTGCGAAACTGAGTGCAAATTACACATAGACGAGAAATAAGAAAATTAATGACAACCACTGAAAAATGTATGACGATAAGTCAAAGAACCCAACAAGCTAATTGAAATCTAATAAGCCGTCTCTGATAGAGATACAACAAGGAAATATAAAGAATCAGTCAACATTTGTGATTCTCTTTAACGCTTGTGCCAAATTTTTACTCTCTTTACAACTTTCAGTTCGTCAATGTATATTAATTAACTTTAAAAGAATTAAAGTATATTCTGCCACTTGGAGTTTAGCATTGTGTTTTAATTGGTAGATAACATAAAAGAAGAGCACGTCTATAAGCACTTTCACAGATGTGTTCAACCTATATCAAAGTGAGCTCACTCGACAAGAATCCTTAGGTGTATAAGATAAATCTTTTCGCGTGTGAAAAAAATTTAAATTATTATAATTATAAACTCTACAAATTATTTGTCTATTGTATTATTTGTTGGGAAAGTTTAGACTTTCGTTGTATGCGGTCAAACAATTTATAAGTAAATATAAATATATTTACATTTCATTGACAGTTATGTTGCGCAAATTACTAAAAATGACTGATTTCTCCGAATTACGAGGTGTTATATTAATAAGGTTGATATTTTTTAGATAGAAAATAACAGAATTAAAAAATTTCAGTTAATTCAGTATGGTTCCTCGTCAGAGTCAACTGCAGAAAGACGACATAGATTTACTTATGCGTATCAGACATATGAATACTAATGGAATATTCGGATTGTGGACCTCTCCATATTTAACTACAATGGAAGGAGCAGAGAGAATATACAGTGAGAGATGTGCGTTCCTGGATCCTTAAAGGCCTATGCAATTAAAAAGCTTAAAAACTTCCGCTCATACGGACAGGCGGAAAGTCAACATAACGGACATTAGATAAAACAGATATACCATTGTATCTTCGTAACCACAGTGTAGACACAACAACCTGAGGGCTAAAAGTTAACGAAAAGCACTGTCAAATGTCAAAGCATAAAAAAACACGCAAAGAAACAATTAAATAAAATGAAAAATAAAAAATTCAGTGAGATGTCAAGCATTAAATTTGACAATGAGCTAGGGCCACAATTTGCACAAAAAATAATCAAAATTCAAAGCAAAAAAAAAAAAAATTATAAATTAGAATTGAATAAAATGTGAAGTTATGTTGTCAGGCTTGAAGGCAGACAGCTGCGAGTCCTGGGCGCGGATTCAATTGGTGCTAACTGCACTTACAAAAAATTAAATAGAACATATTAATAGAACATCGTTATCAAAGTCTTCTCAAATAGGACCAGAAAATTATATCCCTATTTCAAAAGCGCTCTTGCTATCCCCATAATACAGTATTAACGATTGCTCTCGTTTTGAAAAGTTTGCATTCTTAAAATCTGATTAGATTTTGCTTCCATCAAAAACATTTTTACATATTTATTACCTTATTTATTAAATCAGTATTAATACAATAAAATTAAAATAAATCTATTTAAGCCAAGCATTTAAGTTTTTAAGTGACAACTTATTGTATGATAGTATAAAAAAGCGTTAACTGCGAAATCCAGAATATATCATTGAAATTTTTCAGAAAAAAAGCACTATTGGAACACTTTTCATTGACTGCGCTATAGTTTAGTTTTTGTTATTGTTGTAGCTATTGGTTTCGATTTGGCAATGTCCTGCCACCGGCAAACTCAAACAAGAACGTGCCAAACCCACACAAACACAAGCACACACACTAAATATCAATAGTCAGTCGATTGAGTACACGACATGTTGGCCACATTACGCAAAGGGCGACGGCATTTCAAAAGTTTGTAGCCATCTGGCTGTTTTTCTATGGTACTCAAAATTTTTGCTACTTTCTTTTGCACGATATTTGAAAAGTATAGCATTTTAATTGATTTATTCAGGTGCAGATAACAAAGCTAAATAAAAAATTGATGAAAATTCGTTGAAGAAATATGACGTGTCAGTGACAGTTTAGAAAAGGCGTCCAAATGCACTAGACACCCATTTAACAATGATTCATGCGTAGCAGCAATCGCTGCCTGGCCGTCGGCTGCTGCTAGCCAACTGACAAAGCCAACAGACTTTCGGCCAACAGTAACCGCCATTGGAAAGCGTTGTTTTCCAGGGAATGTGTTGGCATTTGAAACCGAACAGAATAGTACAGAATTGAATGAAACGGAATAGAATGGAACACAACAACAATAAACGAGTAAATGCTCCCAATTGCATAATACAAATGTAATCTCGTTTTATCTGTCTAAAATTGGAAATAAACTTTTGAATTATATTTTTGTGTCTGTTCAACAATAAATCAAATATATCTATAGAGATTTTTAAACCGTAGCTAAATCCACTTGGTATATCTTGCCAGCTTGTTTTCTGTGAACTTGCCACAAATCACCTGTTGCTTTCATTCGTTGCGCCATCGCCGAGGGCTTTAATTAAAGTCTGCGCCTTCGCATTCAACTTTTGCGTTACTTTGGAAAAAAGTTTAACTCGCCGGCGGCTCTAAGCCGGTGCGGACAAGCTTTGATTCTGTGTTCAAATGACAGTTGTCGGTCTATAGGTTGAATAAAATAAATTACATAATCCACTTCACTGACGTTTGTCAAAGTTGACCCAGCCAACAAAACCATAGCCACAAGAAAAGAAATCTTAAGCCATTACATTCAATGCAACATTTGCCATGATGCCAAAAACAAAATTAGTCATTTGAAGTTGGAGGACAAATTTCAATGCCAATTTTATGCTGCCAATAAAATTTTATGAATAACTCCACAAAAAAAAATTAATTTTTAAAAATAATCATTATTTTTAATATAACCTTACAATCAGGAGATTTCGGGTTTCGATAAATAAATTAACAAACTTTTTAGTTGTAAGCTTTTTCTAAAATGAATTGCAAATTTGTATATTTTTAATCGAACACTGTGATTTATGAAATCTATTAGCTGCATAGCTGGCTAGCTAATAGCTCTGAGCAACATCTATATTTGTATGACAAATCGTTAGGTTAGACAAGATTTTATTTGACAAAGCTGTCTTATCTTACATATTTTAATTACCGTTCACATACGGAAGCTAAAGATGGAAGCTGTATGCAGATAGAAAGCTGCTGATCACATTTGTCAACGTACACGAAAACCCTTTTAATTAACTGAAACCGTAGTTAGTTAAAATGAAAGAAAAGAAACATTGCTGACAAACTTAATTGAGGGTTGTGGGTAGTGTCATTCGAATTGTAAAGGGATAAGTGCACAATTTTAATTTAATTTTTGGCGAATATACAACAGTTTGGAAGTTGAACACAGAAACTTAAATCGCTTACTCTCGCTTACATCTCAAAAATACGAATTTTCAACTTTTGATGCAGAATTTATATATACAAAGGCCTTCACTTTGTTGGAAAAAATTCGGAAATTGGACACAAAAATTGGTTAAAATTGTAACGCAACAATGCGCATTAAAGGTATTACAGACAAATCCCATAGACATAGAGAGAAAGTAAGATTTTACAACGCAAAAAGCATAAATAAATATGGAATATGCTTATAGAATAGCTGTATGCCCATTGTTGTGCGCTAATGACACTTTTATAACTTTTTATAGATTTTTCACGCTTACCGTGAACTTGTGCCATTTATCGTGGCAACAACAATCCAACAATCCTTTTGGTAAGCAACGAAAACGTTGGAACGCCTCGAGTTACGTCGCCTATTTTGCCCTTTTCAATCCTTGGCTTCCTTTTTTTTGCAAACTTATTTACGAGAATGTGCGGAAGACGTTGCTCGACACCCATTCTGATCTAAACACAAATAGTACAAGCGCATACACTGTTTAAAAAAAATGTCTGATGGGGTAAGTTTGTTTTTTTTTTTAACTAAAAAATAAAATTTATAAATTAGTCAATTTTATTTTAGCCATTAAAGTTCTGTTTCAAAATTACTAAAAGTATTCCATGCTAGAGGTATACCTACCCTTTTTTTCTCTGTGTGTTTCTTTCACATATGCCTAGCAGATGCCTTTAGATGGGAAAGATGGTTGGTGGTTGTGCGTACGCCGCGTATACGCAACGTGGCGCATACAAAACAAGGCAACACCCATTGCCGCTCTAGAATATTGCAACAAATCCCAAATGCCAGGCATGAACAACTTTTAAACTTACCCAAAACACACGCGCATAATATGTTTGAACAGCGCCTTTGTATCTATGTGCGTGTAGGGGTGTGTATGGGTATATGTGTGGCTTGCCTTATAAACATTGATGCGTGCCAAGTTAAATTCAAAGAGATATAAATTGTTTGCCGAGCCGAGCTGTTTTCATATGGTATGGGGAATGAGCAAAATCAAAAGCAATCACGTTGATATTTGCACAGCACGGCACACGGCTTATGTTTTAGTTTTCATAGCCAAATAGCTGAAAATCTAGGAATCGTTATCTTGAATTGATGATGCGTAAAGTATTTAGCCTGCTCAGCAAAATAATCGTAAAAGACTTAACACAATGCTTAAAATGAACTTCATATAAAATTCTGCTTATCACACCTATTTATGGTTTATTCAGTCTTAAATTAGAGTAATGTCAAACAAGTTTGTAACATATATAAATCAATCATCCAAGTATCACAATATTAATTTAAATATTTTTTAACTAGTTATGACAAGTTTTAAGATTTCTTCAAGCAAAATGAATGAAGATGGCTTTCTATTTATAGTCAATAGCAAAATGGACTTACTTAAGTTTCAATTTATGCAATACTATCCCAACGAATTTCAGACAGCTTGAAAAACATAAACAATTAAAAAGCGGAGCAATCATTGTTGGCGATTTAAAACGGAGTGCAAATGGAAAGTTGAATCGAGCTGCCAATGAAACACATGTTATGGAAGGGTTTGAGGAAAATGTACCGACAAAAAATAAACCAAAAGAAAATGATTTCTTTCTCACGTCCACCAGTTTACATATGTCCCAATAATTCTCATTAAGAATGGATATATCTTAGCGGATCAGAGACAAACCTAGAAAACCCTCTTGTAATACATTTCTAATTTCAACAGATAAATATCATGAAAACTAAAAAGAACAAAGGTAATCGATTTTATAGTTGCGTAGTATTTTCCAGTCAGATACACCACTTTTACATCAGTAAAAAAGTTCATTCAATTGAACTTTCACCTGAATTCTTTTGAAAAAATAAATATATATGAAAAATTATATATCCCATTGAATGTTTTAAGTTATGGCAATTAATTATTTTAATTGAATTGTCTCTCTACAAAAGCAATAAATATTTAAGTGTTTCCTTATTGTTTTAATTAACGTGTTGTTTATAGGCCTCGATTTCCAATAGCGTAATTGACCATGAACCGGATTAATTTATTCCCATTGATATAAAAATAAATATAATTGTTTTTAATAGAGGGATGTTTTAAATAATAACTTTAAGGTAGCACGTTAAGCAAATGTCAAAGTTTGCAACAAAATAAAACAAGGTCAACAGGATTGCGGCAGGAGTTTGTGCTGGTAATCACGGCTAACGAACAGGCGGCGGCGCGTGTGCTACATGAAACAATGCCACAGGATATTGACATACACACAAACATACACACTTACAACATCTGCACGAGGAGAACTACAACCAGCATTGCTGTGTAAATCTGACCATTGTCATCAATACCAGCAAAAATGCAACTTGTAAGCTAACAACAAAAGTAAAATAAATATATATACGAACATACACTGAGAGAATGAAATGATAATTTTATGCTAATATTAAACATTGTGAAAATCCTTGGAACAAAATTCTCATTGTGCAATACTTTTTTGTTGTCCTGAAATTTTTAAATATAAATGAGTTTCTGTATAAGATAAATTTAATTTTACTTTCTTGAAAAATTTGTTTAAATTAATTCTCGACTTGATATTGAATGTATAAGTTTTACATTTAAAATTAAAAATAATTGCAATTCTGCAGCATTTTTCTTTGAGTGTGCAAAGTGGTTGCACAACACCTAGGCACACAGACAAACAGAGATCCTTGTGTGAAGAGCTAAACCTGAAATGGGGGCAACAACGAGAACTGCACCCAACGAAACCTGGTAGCAACTGCTTCCGCCTGAATTTAATTTCAATTGAATTGCGCTCAACAACGGCTTCCATTCCATCATTCGCGTACAATTGTGGTTGTGTATATGTGTGTGTGTATGGGCAATCGTGTGTAAACCCAACGGTGGCATTTTATTTAGCTGGACCCAATGCTCAGGCACCCACACACACACATAGACGCTTAAACATTCTGTCTAACTTTAAAATATAAATGAAAATGAATAATAATAAAAATAATATGTGGCGCTATACTGAAATGAGTTTTGCTTGATGGTAATCCGCAACACAAAAGCAAAAACCAGCTCAATAGCATAAAAAGCGCCAAATGAAAAACGATTGAATATGTTGAAAACAAATTGATGCATCTGCCCATAGCAATTATACTTGTCGATGGGAAAAACTTTTGAAAGGCGAATCAAATAAATTTCGGAGCTTACTTAGTACACATTCAATATTTATGCAATTGTACTTTTCTTAAAGAGTTTTTACTTTTTTTTTTGGCAATGAAATGTGTTGCGAACAAATTAGACAACAACTAAAAATTCAAGATTTAATGATGGAACGAGGAGATTAATGCATAACGTAAAAAAGGAAAATGAATTAAAAATGGAATCCCCAAATGGCCAAAAGCGAACGAATGAAAATTGTAAAGTTTCTACTCAAGTGGATTGTTGTTGTTGTAGCTCTATCTACATTTCTTTAGCTAGTGCACCGTTAATAAATTGTACGCCCCAAGTTTACTTAAGCAAAGAAGTCCAGGACCCAAATGCATAAATCACACGCGGGAAATAGGTTGCTGGCTAGGGTAGTTGAGGGGGTGTGGGGTAGACCGGAAGGGATGTTCATTGTCGTCACTGCGGGAAATGTATTTTCTGTCCAATTTTACGCTTTCAACTTTGGTCATTAGGTGGCCCCAAAACCTTTTGCATGAATTCTTTTATTTTGATTTTTTTTACTGGCAGCTAGGTTGGAGGTTCTCACTTCTTTACCTTAAACTTAACCTTACATATCAGCATACCCTAATTTTAATCAAATTTACCAAATGTAACCCATAACACAATCAGATCGCGGTAAAGTTAAATAGATTACTGTTGACAACAGTTCAGCACAGGTTTGGTCTTAATCTTAATATATTAGCAACAACCTGTATTGATAAAAAAGTTGGAAAGGATGAACAGGCGTAAACTCTTAACTAAGCTATTACATAATCATTAGAAGAAATAAGTATAATAATAAATGTTAAAAGTAAAAAATTAAAAAACAAGTTGCTGACGTTTTCTGAAGAACGTTGTTAACGAACTATTAACGAAATTTTGGTGACTCTATCTTTAAAATATAATTTTGAACGATTTGCAATTTTCAAGTCCCAGTAGACGTGGCATCACAATTTACATGCTTTGCGACGGCAGAGACCAGTTTGTGTTCCAAGTTCTGGGTGCCGGAAAAAGTTGCGGTTATCAGATGGACAGACTGACAGCCAATCTGACGGATCAAAGAGAATTAAATATAATAAAGCAGCTCCGCTCTTTACTTTCGAAAATACATTATTCAGTTGGTAGCAATGCTATCTGTCTATCAGCCGATTGCAAAGAGATAAAAACACTTGTTTTACTTTGCTCTTTTGCAAAGACAGTGCGCAAAGCAATAAAATAAAAGAGTGCTGTAGTTGAGTGAGCTCGACTACAAAGTACCCTGAATCCAATATCTATTCCATTAAAATTTGCAAATTTCTCTTTCAAAAGTTGCCGACAAACACGTGAATACACACAAAAACATATAGACGCTTGCGTCGATTATCATACCATTTTTTTATCACACATGCGTTCGCATATTTGAGCGTCTGCTGATGGAAATGAGATCAATAAGAATATATGTTCGACTATAACTTGAGTGTTTCTTATCCGATCTTAATGAAATTTGGGCAGTTGATCAATAATAAATATGCATAATTTGAAGATTCTGCCTTTAAAACTGTAGCATTTATTGCAATCAAAAATTAAAATGTATCGATAATCCATAAAGCAGTGTATGATAGGTTAGGTTAGGTTAGGTTGTATCGACTGTCAGCCCGATGGGCTGACACACATAGGCCATGTTTGGCCCATTGTGGTACCGTATGGGATCTGGGGGGGTTTCATCTGCAGTCGTGCACTTTAAGTATCCTGAAAGAGTCAGACATTTGTCCAGCCAGATGCGTTTATAAATTTTGCGATCCTGGCCGGTCTCATGTGTCGCAACTCTGATAAGCCAGCCAGGGAATAATTTCCCAGAGTTGCCAATCTTTTCCCAGCAAAGTGATGGGCAGCAGCAGCTACCTCCTCCATGTCCCGAAACAATTTATTAATTGCTATGTTCCATAGCAGGGGTGACGTGACGCCTCCTTGTGGAGTACCTCTGCTGACATACCTGGAGAGAGTTGACGACCCAAGTGTGGATAGTGGAAGTGTGATCAACCCCACTACACTGGTTTTAATCCCCAGGCTCAGCAGAGCTCCAGTTATGGCTGCCGGAGTGACGTTGATGAAGGCACCTTCAATGTCAAGGAACGATATTAGGGTATATTCGTTATGGAGTAGAGACTTCTCTTTAGTAGAGACCACAGAATGAAGGACAGTATCCGTGGTATCTGCCCTTCCTGTAGGCATGTTGAGACTCCGACATAAGCTTGGAGTCAATGGATGATGTGAGATGGAGACTTTTGAGACGTTCCAGAGTCTTTAGCATAAAAGCTGACAGACTGATGGGTCTGAAATCTTTGGCGCTGATATGCGATGGCTTCCCAGCTGTGGGCATGAAAGTTTTTTTTTTGACTGGAGCCACAACCAGTCTTCAGAATCTTCTCAAAGATTTCATGTAGCCAGTTTATGGCTATATTGCCCGCCTTCTGCAATTGGACCGGGCTTATTTGATCTCGGCTTGGGGATTTAAACAGCTTGAAGCTGTTTATTGCCCATTTTATGTTATCTTTATGAATGAGGAGGATGTCCAGTGACTCTTCACTGGCGACCGACCATGAGTTGTCATCTTTTTTTCAGATAACCTAGTGTGGGGGTGATTTTTAATAAAACTTTTCTAAGCCTTGCAGCTTCATTAGTCTCTCTCCAAGATTTCATTTTTGCCCGTCTGGTGGCTTTTTTATATTCAGCCAGACTTGATTTGTATTGTGACCATTGAAGGTCATTGTTTTGCGCTTTCGCCGCATCAAGTGCTTTGCCCACTTGCTATGGAGTCGGATGGGTCAGGTTTTTTGCCAACTGCACCCTCAGAACTGGTTAGACAAGCAGGCTTTTCCTTCACTTTTGTCTGATTGCCGCGTTGGCCAAGCTTTCAAGCCACTGCTTCCGTTACACGATTGGGATTGCTTCCTGCCGGTTTTTGTAAAGTACCGGACTCTTTTTGGTTTTTGTTTTTCGAAACGGGATACATAATGGTTCCCATGAGTTGCGGAGAAAGAGTGTCCACCTGTACAGAGATCCGTGATGTGCAGGTAAGGCCGATTTAATATCGGAGGTCGCCAGATATCCGATTTGCTCCGTAATAGACTGAGCTATTTTTGGGCTCCCAGCCAGGCTGACTATCGGCACGGGTCGCATAACACCTTAGTCCGGCCCGTTACCTCGAAACCATGACTCGGTACTTTGGCAGGGACTATGGAGACAGATCAGATCGCGAGTCTTAGCTGGTATCGGTACCTTGCGGACCACTGTAATACTATTACCAGTTGGCACCCTCGTGGAGGCTTCAGTTGAGCAATTTTTACCAACACAGTATATGATAACTTATATTCCAAATTTGAAGTCTCTTACTTTAACAGTCATAGAAACAGACAGATGGACTGGCGGAAATGGCTATATCGACTCGGCTGTTGACCCTGATCACTAATATATATTCTTTATGGGGTCGGTGATGCTTCCTTCTGCCTGTTGCATACATTTGCACAGAACTATTATACCCTTTTTACCCATTTTTAATGGGTTCAGGGTATAAAAGAGGCACCAACCAAAAGACTCGCTAGTTCATTTGATATTACGCGACGAGAACAGTTGGAGATATTTTTTGTTTCCCTAGAACATATTGTGCCATTTATTTTGAGAATGAGCAATAAATGCTGTCTCGCGCAGCTACCTGTACTATATTCACCTATTTTTGAATAAAATACACAGGTAAGACAATTTTAAATTTTAAATACGAATTATATACATTCTTAGGACTGTTGTCAAGAAAATGTTTGGACAACTGTCGTTTATGATTTTGCAGTTCCCTTCTCAGTCTTTTCAAACATATTCTGTTGAAATTGCTTCGTGTACGATCATTTTTTGATACCAAATTTTCTGATACGAAAAACATTTGATATCTCCGTTGGTATATTACAGCCGAACTGGGATAAACGTTCGATTTTCGATTTGATTAATGTCCCCAGTTATAAAGGAGCCACTTGCAAGCAAAAATGTCAATGTTTCACGTTATATGAGACATCTGGGCTAGATTTAAGAACTCCACTTAATAGCAGAAAAAAGAAATATATAATAGAATAACATTTTTGCTATATGAATTTTCGCTGTGACCACTTTCTTGATAAACATATACACACATTTTTGAAAACAATATAACATAATTAATCTAAGAATATTTGTATATATGTGTATGTATTTAAATACATTTAATACAGATCATGTTCAATTATAACTTTTAATTGTTAATTTGCGAAATGTGCCTTATCGGCCATAGATGCTTGACGCTTGTCGCGAGGTTGCCAGATATGTTCACTTAGTTGTTATAAGAGCGAGCGAAAGGTTTCTGGCGGGAGCGTTGCCACTTTTCTCAATCATTGCATCCGGCAGAAAATTTCAATTTTTCGACAACACTTTTTGGTGAATATTCGCCAAAGTTACCAGTGTGAGTAGGCCCACTTTAAAGAACTTGCTTGTTTATAGGAAAGTCTGGATAACTTTTACTGTGTCAATTTATGATATATCCGATCATTAGCCCCATCGACGTGCAATCGATAGTCTCGTATTTGTGACGAGTGAAACGAAATCGGAGAGAGTGGCAAATCAGGGTTGTTTTCTGTTGACCAATTTATAAACATTTTTCCCTCCAATTTAGCCTTCTGAGATAAAAAAAAAAACTTATAACTGAAATTTAATTTAATTAATTAATTTGACACAATGCAAACAGGGCTGGACAATTTTCAACGCGCCGAGAAAATCGGAGAAGGCACCTACGGTATTGTGTACAAGGCGTGCAACAATCAAACTGGCCAGGATGTTGCACTCAAGAAAATACGCTTGGAAGGGTAAGTTTTAACCAAGAACTCCCAACCGAAGTGGACGCAATTGTTGGAAAATAGCAGACGACGAAAAGATTAACTTAATCCTCGATGTGTCTTTCACACTTTGACAATTGACAGCTGCTGCCGCAATCGTTATCTCTGATGTCCTTGACGAATGTCAAATGCTGTACAAGGAAGCCCGGATTCTGTGTGTGCTGCGTTTGCTGATTTGCCATACACATATATATACGTAGCACCACATGATTCGGCTTCGTGGTGCAAACAACTTCATCGTTAGTTAGATAGATAACACAATCAATATATATAGCATACGTAAATCACCTAACGTTCTATTTTATATTTTCTGATTACACAGGGAATTCGAAGGAGTCCCATCGACTGCAATAAGGGAAATATCATTATTAAAAAATCTGAGGCACAAGAACATTGTCCAACTCTTCGATGTCGTCATATCAGGCAACAATCTGTACATGATATTTGAGTTCGTCAATATGGATCTCAAGAAACTAATGGATAAGAAGAAGGAGGTCTTTACGCAGCCACTAATTAAAGTAACGTCCGAATTTTATTGTTGTATCATATTTATTACAACTATTGTCACAATCATTTTGCAGAGCTACATCTTTCAGATATGTGATGCTTTAACCTTTTGTCACACAAGTCGCATACTGCATCGTGATCTGAAGCCTCAGAATCTGCTCGTTGACGCGGCGGGAAATATTAAGGTATGATATATTAGATTACTCCCAATTATTTCCAAGCCCACTAACTAATTAAATCTGTTTTGCAGCTGGCAGACTTTGGCCTGGCTCGTGCATTCAATGTGCCCATGCGCGCATATACACACGAGGTGGTCACACTTTGGTACCGTGCTCCAGAAATCCTGCTCGGCACAAAGTACTATTCGACGGGCGTGGACATTTGGAGTCTTGGTTGCATCTTTGCAGAAATGGTGAGTATTGTTATTTTCCGAACTTCCTCTCCTTCATTTTGGGCATTTTGCAGATCATGAGACGTTCACTGTTTCCGGGCGATAGTGAAATTGATCAGTTATATCGCATCTTTCGCACGTTGAGCACACCCGATGAATCCAAGTGGCCGGGTGTTACCCAATTGCCGGACTTTAAGGCCAAGTTTCCCAAATGGGAGGCATCCAATGTACCCTCAGCGATACGCGATCATGAAGCACACGATCTCATAATGGTAATATTCGCAAGTACAGTTGAACTTTCACAACTACAAATAAATTACGACAAAATTTATTTTAGTCAATGCTATGCTATGATCCCAATCTGAGGATATCGGCCAAGGATGCGCTGCAGCATGTCTACTTTCAAAACGTTCAGCATGTGGATAATGTGGCATTACCTGTCGATCCCAATGCCGGCAGCGCATCGCGTCTTACTCAGCTCATATGACGCGCACTAAATTGTGCATATTACCAAATGATGGCAACCACGTTTTCAGGAATGTTTTTTAAAGTAAGTGCGAATATCTACCTCAATGCTGTGTGTTTAAATATTGTAAATATAAACAATGTTAACTATATAAAATACCATATATATATAAAAATCTCCTTTTTATGTTTTACAGATCTCAACTTCATTTCACACACACATACTCATCCTGACAACATACAACATCAGTAAAATACACAAATCATTTTCATATTTTAAACACGAATGTTTATTAAAGATTAAAGATTCTTAAACAGGCGCGCAGTAAGTATAAAATGTTCCTGGTGCTGACGTTGACGTGGTTTCGCCTTCTCGCTTGCACCACGCACCTTCAGTTGTTGCTCGGAATGACGCTGACGCTGGCGTGTCCGTATATCGTCTCGCACGTACGTGCCCAAAGCATTACGCGTGCTCTCCGAGAGTGTTGTGGTGGAACGATCATCGTTAGTTGTGCCGCTGACGTTGACTTCGGGTTTGCTGCCGACAGCCAAAAAAGAGTCGTCTCCATCATTTTCATTGGTTGCACTTTTGGCAACGTTTTTATTGGCCATTTGCTGTTCAGCTGCTGGCAATGCAAATGCCAAGCTGAGCGGTCGCAGTACTGCAACCTTTTTTTTGATATTCAGTTTACCCAAATTTTCCGTAGAAGTATACTCTGAATCCGTCTCCTCATCGTTAACTGCATTTTGCTCAACGAAGTACGGATGATAGTAACTAGCCGGTTGCGCGTAGTCTTGATAATCTTGTAGGCGACGCAAGCCATAGTAATCATGGGGATCATAGTAGTAAAGCGGTGACATGGGGAATGTATTGTCACCGTAGTAATCATATGGATAATCAGTTTGCTCCTCTGATTCGAAGACGGGACGACGCTTTTGTTGTTTTCGTCGCCCACGTTTACTTTTGTTGGCAATTGATTGCTGTGGCAGCTGCTGCTGCTCCTCCTCCCCCGCCGTCGTCTGTTCATCGTCGTACAGCTCTGTTTGCAGGGGCAGCGTTTCTATGATGTTTGCATTGCCATTGCTGAACAGATTCACCAGCGGATTGGTCAAATTGTGAAGACCAAAATTCGGTTGCACACTGCGCAAGAAACTGTTCCACACCCGGATAAGGGGTCGCTCTGTGGTGGTTGCTCTTCCTTGTCCGGGCAATTGGCGACGACCGTCGCTTGGAGTTCTGCTCTGAATAAACTCATAGCGGGGATTCAAAATATGTTGACTGCTGCTAAGACAACAAAACAAATATAAAATAAATTAAAGAACAAGCACATAATACAACTTTTAAATTTATGTGTGGATCGGTATAAATTGAAAGAATTCACAGTTTTGGCATTGCTTTAATATATGCTTTTTTGTCTGTGTTTATTAGCATGATTCAGCGATCTTTATAAAAGTGCACAAGTTATAATATGTTTTGTGAATTTACCTAGATTTTCTCTGCGTCTGCTTCAGTGCCTGCGGTTGCCAATACTCCAGAATATCTACATTAGTTGCCCTAGCTGCTTGGATCTGGTTGGGAGCTCCTTGCCACGCCAACAGCAGTATAATTGCTGCACACAATTGCCAGTACATAGTGATAGGAAACCTTAAAAGATTGTTTCTGAGCTCGCGGCAATCCTTAATTAACTATCTCTGAACTCGCGCCTGTTATCGTTGCTAGTCCAGTGCTGACTGATGTTTAATTCAGAATGAACCATCTAACCATTCTTAAATTAGATCTTGGGTCGATTTAAATGGTATTTTGGCTGAATGAAGGTGGGCCAGTGAAAGTTTTTAGTATCAATTTGGCAATGTCAAATGGAAGACAGCATATTAATATGTATTGATATTATGGATGACTAACTAACCCAATTCCGTAAACTGTTTTGAAAGTCTTCTGCTGAGAATCTAATGGCCAGTTTGGCAGCTAACAATCAACACATCCATTCATATGTTAATTTGCGTGTATTATTTATTTAACGTAAAGAAATAAAGATCATGATAATCTATTTTTTGCCATTTCTCAAAACCAGTTTGCACATAAATGTACAACTTAATTTTTCTATATGTCGCTAAGTGCTTTTAAGTATGTTAAGCTCCAATTTTCTTCTGGGAGCGTCCTATTATGGTAAATCACTAAATTTAAGCTAATTTAAAATTTCACACTGCGAACCATAATAATTTGCATATATGGAAGGGTATTAAACAAAATGAACTATATGCAGGATGTTTGAAAATTCCAAAAGAAATTCCAAGAATGTGGCATTCTCGCACGCAATTTCTCTGTTTTTTTTCAATCTCAATTAATATAATTTCCAAGGTTCAAAAGAATAAATGAAAAGGTAAATTACTATTATTATTTGGTTGGTAACATTGGGCCACAGCAATGCCTTCTTGTCAACAACACTAACTGCAATGGCTTATCGGGTCGCCATCTGAAATAGTTGTCGTTACCAAACAATTTATTGAGTCCTTCGAATTATCTACGGCGAGGAAGCCAGTCTTACAAATGAAGTTTCAAAAGCGTTTTCGATCCAAAGCCAAAGCAAATAACAACAAATCAGAAAATGCAAGGAAATCTCTAACAAGTGTCAACAACCAAATAAGACAGGGGGTGTGAGAGAGAGCGAGAGAGAGAGAAGAAGAGTTTGGGAGAGTGAGAGAGCTTGATGAGAGAGTGCTTTGAGAGACGAGAAAAACAAGCTTTGGCCGCTTTTTGAAGGCGTGCTCAGGAATCGGTGTCAGTCGACGTTGAGATTCCTGGCCAAAAACGTACTGAAAAGTCGAGTAGCGCGCGCTGAATAGGAAAAGCTGGAAAAACGCCAGCAGCAAAAAATAAACTAAAAACTGTATTTTGCCACACAGCCAAAGGAAAACTAGTGAAAAGGCAAGTTTAAGTGGCAGAAACAAGCCCACGACTTTTTAGGGGGCTCTAACATAAATGGGCACATCTATATATGTGTGTGTGTTCGCGTGTGAGCAGCTGTGTGTGTAGCCGCGCGTACAAGTGTGTTAGTGTGTATCTATGTGCGTGTGCGTTTTGTGTATCCGTTCAGCTTTCAGTCCAGTATTCCCGAAATGCTCCAAAAATGATATAGATCAACAAATCTATGTATGTAATTGAATTAAATGAAAGGGCAAAAGCATGCCCCTTAATAAGAAAACAGACAGCAATAGCGAAAGAGAGAGATAGACGCGGAGAGAGTGTGAGTGAGCAAGAGAATGCGAAAGAATTGCGTAAAGTATCTGTCTGCGGACGATGTTGCAAATGTCATTAAGTGCTTAGCTAATAAATTACATAAAAACATTTAACGCATGAAGGCACATCCATAACAAAAGTGCGCCTAGGATATGTGGATTGTGAACATAATTAAGAAAAATCCAAAGTGGATTGGACACCAGATTTGTAGATACTACAGTAAAGGAGCTACCACAACGTCTACCGGCTGCTGTGCCACATTTTTTGTATAAGGCGACCGGCTGCCTGCCCCCCAAAAAAAACGTAAAATACATAAATAAATGGAGGAAAAGATAGGAGCACTTTTAGCTATCCACCCAGTCGGGCAAGTACACTCAAAAAAAGCACTGTTCCTAATTGAAGTGCAATTGAAATTATACTGAAATGATATTAATCATTAATCGTCATTTAATTATCACAATAAAACGTTCTAATGGCTAATTGAATAGCTCAATTTTATTTTAAGAACTTGATTATTGAAATTTATAATAACGTCTCACACATGGGAATTTTGAAAATAGAACAAATGTTGTTGATATAAGATTTTCGATCTCTTTTTTGAAGCTTTAGAAAATGCTCTTACATTTTTTTTAAGTGTACTATCTGCACGCCAGAATTGAGACATCTTTGCGGGCAACGTTTTTGAAGTGCGCGCTTTGTGGCAAGCCATTCTTGCCACCCATTGTTGGATTATGGTTCTTGTTATAGTTGTTGTACAGGTGTGTATGTGTATGTGTATATGTGTGTGTGTTTGTATATATGTGCGTGTGTGTATATATGTGTGTGTATGACTAGCACATACGTATTTCTTTTTGGCGTCACTTTCGCTTTTGGCTTGTGCCCTCGCTCAAGCGCTGCGCTTGACCATAACCACTAAAGCTGTCACATTGCGTATACGCCGCGTGTTGTCCTCGTTCAATGTTGCTGCTGTTGTTTTTGTTTGTTGTTGTTGTTGTAAGCTCGCTTACATTTCTCGGCACCTTACACTCAAAGCGCAAGCTCACTCTCTTGCTCGTTCTCTCTCTATCTCTCTCTGTCTCTGTCTCTCTCTCTCTTTCTTGTGCGCTCTCACCCTCTTGCATGCCCTCTCTTTCTCAGCTGTTTTGGGTTTTTGTTTTGCTTTGGACCGTAAACAACCAACAAATAACAACCAAGAGCAACAAAAAATACGGACCCACCCACTGTTTCTGTGTCGACCTCAAACTTTGAATGCCTTCCTGCTGTTTATCTATTCCCAGCTCCCATCCATCAGTCCGTCAGTGCATTTGTGCACGTTTTTTTTACTCCCTGTCCATCGTGTTGTTTGGCAACTTAATTTTTATTATGATTTTAAATGCAAACAAACAGAGTCGAAGAAAACTAGAAAGAGAATGTGATGGCATTTTTTTACTTTTCATAGATACATTTTCCGCATATATGACTTACTCTCCGGATAATGTCGTTTGTTATACGCATTCATCGCTGTTATTGTTGTTGAGTGCTTGGAAGCTGTATTAAACCAACTAATATGTTTAGAGTCTCTAGAGTCTGTGTAGTAGTGAAACCGAGACCAAGAACAATTTATGGAATTTTGAAGGATATGTATCAAAACGTATTAGAGCGGCCAAAATCTTAGGCAAAGAGCATAATCCCAATTTACATTAAATTCATTCATTTATTTGGTTGTTTTCAAAAATGTACCTTTCTCTTTCAATGTCCATAACATTGGTACTCATTAATTTGTGCAGGCATTTAGGAGCAAAACTTTATTAAATTTGTATTCGTGGATTTTTTTTTCATTTTGACCCAAATCTAAAATAATATTTATGTCCTGTCCCAATACGGTTATTACAAAAAACACAGTCCCAAGTCATAAACATGTAAACTAACCACGGCACGCACCCAATGCTAATTCCAGTTTAAACATTAGTCATACACTCAGAAAAACTATAGAAAATTTCGTGCTGGAACTCAAATCGATCCAAGGTCAAAAAATTATGTAGCTAATATTTCAAATACTTAAATCAATTCTGATATCAAACAAAATTAAATAAATTTTAATTTTAAAACAGAGTCGTACTTTCTAATTAGTTTTAAATAGTTCGCAAACACGCTGCTCGATTTGGCCGACTTTATCACCATTAAAAACAAATTAACTCAATTGGACAACATTGGTAGGCCGTCAACGGACGGAAGTCATTGTTCCGCTTGCTTCCGTTTTACAAACATATCCAAAATAACAATAACAAGTCTCTAGTCACCTGTCGCATGTCTCGTTTATATTGTCTTCTGTCCAACTTACCTTTTAAATTACTACAAAGAAAATGTGAGTAAAACAGGTTTAAGGTGCAATCTCCATATTTCTCACATTAGCTATTAATAGTTCTAGTGTATAAATAATTTGCATATTGCATGAGCACGAAGTCAAGTCAACTCCAGGTTGAAGCAGAGTGTGTTGCCTAACTGAATAATTAACTCGGCCGACCTGTTGGCAGCTGTTTGTTGCCTGTTTTATTTGGTTTCAAAATGTGGGAGAATCCCGCGATTACCTAAAACACAAATGTGTTGGGGAGGTAATAACAGAGACCCAAGGGCTTAACACATGTCTCAAAACTACTGTCAGGTCCCGAACACTATTTTTTTAAGGTTATGAGAATTATTTAATAGGAGGTTAGTCAAAAAGAAATTCTTCAAAGTGAAAATACTTATTTCTTCCCCGTTTTTATTTGATGAAATTTGATTATGCTTACTACTTTCAATAAAATAAATTAAAATGTACAAGCCGATCTTAGAGACTAAAGGAGCTACAAATTTCAAATTTTAAAGAAAAAACCTTCCCATAGATATATAAAATAACCAAACATGTAACTGTAGAGTTTTCATCCAGATCGAATAAGAAACATACAAGACGTGTGTTGCTATTTACAGGAAGCCAACAGGTATTAAGGAGTCTCCTAGTCGAGCTTTCTCGACTAGAGCTTTCTAACTTTTTATGGCAAAAGTATGGAGGAATCACCTTTTACCTTAGTATAATACGCAGTTATGAACACATGACTAGCGAACATAATTTAATTTGAAAAGTTCATATATCTTTCCACATTAAAATAAATACATTGTTTGCAACGGGCAAATGCTCGACAGTTTTAGGGGACTTGTTTTGAACCAAAAATTAACGGTTTTATTAAAGGATATTATTGATCTTGAAAATGACACCTTGGCAATTACTGTAATTAAAATTATTCTAAAATGCATCTTAATATATTATATAATGACAACAAAACAAGAGCTTCAAGATACTTATTTATTTATTTTTAGATTATAAAGCTAAATTAAGAACAGGCTAATAATTAATCAAAATTGATAAGACATTTGAAGCATTTACAAATGCATGGGGTGAAGCCGCCGGACGTGATAATTTATGTTTAATTCGGGATGTGAAATTAGTTCCCCGGTACGATTTCAGTTGTTCACACTAAGTGCTTTGGCGTTGCGGTTAATGAAACTCATATAGGGACGGATATCAAGAAAACTGGCCACAGTACGTTTCGGCGACTTTGTTTCGCGGGAGTCAAGGAGCAGACCGGCCAAATAGTAATTTTCCGGCTCATCAAATTTCACATGTAGGCCGACCAGTGGTGCACCCAAATAGTACCTATTATTTTGATCCTGAATGCCGCAAAAGGCCGTACCACTGGTAACTAATTCGCCAATCTTCTCATTCTTGCAGAAGGGTCGACTGATCGTATTTACGAATGTCTTGTGCTTCAGATCACCTTTAATGGGCAGACCGGCCAACACAAAGATCTGACTAACCACCGTCTCATTCATCACCGACAGCGGCGGCATACAGATGGGAACCACATTCGGCGTCAGCTCCGCACTCCGTGCTAGTGTGAGGACGGCAAGGCTGTGCTTTAGCGTCAATGGATCGAATTCGGGATGTATAGCAATCTCCGCCAGCGGTATTTCCTGTGCGGCTAGTACACAGTACCCCTCTTCGTCGCAATTCAAATCGTCCGCTTTGGAACTCTTGTTCCATACGCCAAGCTGCACAGAATACGCATCCACCATTTCGTTGTATTGGAGGAAACAGTGGGCGGGTGCTAGGACGCTGAGCTTCGATACGAGCGCTCCCAGGCAACTCTTATCCGGCAGTTTCGACTCATCACCTGCCGGCAACGAAAATTGTAATTACTGCTTTGACTTTTCGAAAATAAACAAAGCAAATTGTAAGCCAGGAATGCATTCTTAAGTTGGATCCGTTTCATCCAGAAGCAGCACAATTTGAGTCCAGATTGTTGCTGTCTTTCTTTTAATGCATTCTTGAAATTTCGAATTCTAATTGTTTTATATGCAATCATGCTGAAATTTTCAACTGACGGATTGTGCTTGCTTTCAACATAGAGTAAAAATAGTAAGACTCAATTTATATAACGAATATCATGGAATCTCTTCCAATTTTGTAGTACAAAATTTGTGCCCACTCCAAACTAGCTAGACAGTCACCTACCGTTCTTATATGTGATCCGCGCCAGCCACTGCTGCTCCGTTGGTAAGGCATATTCAGTTGCCTTTTTTAACATTTCACGCTCGCTTACTTTGGCGCAATCCGCATCCGCCGATTGCACAGCAAATATTGTGAAAAGTGCACAAATCAAACCGACTTCTAGTTGCATCTTGAAACACGAATGAAATTGAACTAAACTGGAAATTATTCTACGACATTGGCGATGGAAAAGCATTGCACAATCGTAGATTGGAGGGAGGGTTTCTCCAAAAGTTTTAAGTTCGAAAGCAATATTTTCGTCTTTCTTTCAACTTACAAAAATAATGATATTTGATTTAAAACCATGTGCTTCTTATGGAACACTAATATACTGCAAACTTAATTTAATTTTTCATAATTTGAGACTACAAAGCGCTATTTGAGTATATTTGTAAATAAATTACTTTTCTATTCTATAATGAAAATTTCTTATATAAGCAATTTTGTGGTCTTAAAGACCACAAAAACATTAGTTGCTACCCAGCAGCTGACTTTTTGATATTGCATACTAGCAAAACCCGTTTTATACGCGGAACTGAGGGTAGTCCCCAAGTATAATTTATTCAATTACAACATGAAAAATTGTTATTTTGCGGGTTTTATTTATTATCCATGGACGAACGGGTTTAATATCGTGAAAAAATATTAGCGTCGTATCACCAACATTAAAATGTTTCATCATTATATCGGCCAGGTAGAAGTTTCGCGGAACATCCTTCTTCATTTGTTGCCCATTAGGGAGGCAGAATTGATTCGCCAATGGTGCAGTCGCCAATGTCGACAGATTGTAATAAAATTTATTTCGAAAACTGCACACTAAGAACAATTTAATACATGTTGGGCTAGTAAAAATCTTCTTGTCAACAAGACACTACCTGCAACATCTTATCGGGTCGCCATCTGAAATAGTTGTCGTTACCAAACAATTTATTGAGTCCTTCGAATTGTCTACGGCGAGGAAGCCAGTCTTACAAATGAAGTTTCAAAAGCGTTTTCGATCCAAAGCCAAAGCAAATAACAACAAATCAGAAAATGCAAGGAAATCTCTAACAAGTGTCAACAACCAAATAAGACAGGGGGTGTGAGAGAGAGCGAGAGAGAGAGAAGAAGAGTTTGGGAGAGTGAGAGAGCTTGATGAGAGAGTGCTTTGAGAGACGAGAAAAACAAGCTTTGGCCGCTTTTTGAAGGCGTGCTCAGGAATCGGTGTCAGTCGACGTTGAGATTCCTGGCCAAAAACGTACTGAAAAGTCGAGTAGCGCGCGCTGAATAGGAAAAGCTGGAAAAACGCCAGCAGCAAGAAATAAACTAAAAACTGTATTTTGCCACACAGCCAAAGGAAAACTAGTGAAAAGGCAAGTTTAAGTGGCAGAAAAAAGCCCACGACTTTTTAGGGGGCTCTAACATAAATGGGCACATCTATATATGTGTGTGTGTTCGCGTGTGAGCAGCTGTGTGTGTAGCCGCGCGTACAAGTGTGTTAGTGTGTATCTATGTGCGTGTGCGTTTTGTGTATCCGTTCAGCTTTCAGTCCAGTATTCCCGAAATGCTCCAAAAATGATATAGATCAACAAATCTATGTATGTAATTGAATTAAATGAAAGGGCAAAAGCATGCCCCTTAATAAGAAAACAGACAGCAATAGCGAAAAAGAGAGATAGACGCTGAGAGAGTGTGAGTGAGCAAGAGAATGCGAAAGAATTGCGTAAAGTATCTGTCTGCGCACAATGTTGCAAATGTCATTAAGTGCTTAGCTAATAAATTACATAAAAACATTTAACGCATGAAGGCACATCCATAACAAAAGTGCGCCTAGGATATGTGGATTGTGAACATAATTAAGAAAAATCCAAAGTGGATTGGACACCAGATTTGTAGATACTACAGTAAAGGAGCTACCACAACGTCTACCGGCTGCTGTGCCACATTTTTTGTATAAGGCGACCGGCTGCCTGCCCCCCAAAAAAAACGTAAAATACATAAATAAATGGAGGAAAAGATAGGAGCACTTTTAGCTATCCACCCAGTACACTCAAAAAAAAGCACTGTTCCTAATTGAAGTGCAATTGAAATTATATTAATCATTAATCGTCATTTAATCATCACAATAAAACGTTCTAATGCCTAATTGAATAGCTCAATTTTATTTTAAGAACTTGATTATTGAAATTTATAATAACGTCTCACACATGGGAATTTTGAAAATAATACAAATGTTGTTGATATAAGATTTTCGATCTCTTTTTTGAAGCTTTAGAAAATGCTCTTACATTTTTTTTAAGTGTACTATCTGCACGCCAAAATTGAGACATCTTTGCGGGCAACGTTTTTGAAGTGCGCGCTTTGTGGCAAGCCATTCTTGCCACCCATTGTTGGCTTATGGTTCTTGTTATAGTTGTTGTACAGGTGTGTATGTGTGTGTATATATTTGTGTGTGTTTGTATATATGTGTATGTATGACTAGCACATACGTATTTCTTTTTGGCGTCACTTTCGCTTTTGGCTTGTGCCCTCGCTCAAGCGCTGCGCTTGACCATAACCACTAAAGCTGTCACATTGCGTATACGCCGCGTGTTGTCCTCGTTCAATGTTGCTGCTGTTGTTTTTGTTTGTTGTTGTTGTTGTAAGCTCGCTTACATTTCTCGGCACCTTATACTCAAAGCGCAAGCTCACTCTCTTGCTCGTTTTCTCTCTATCTCTCTCTGTCTCTGTTTCTCTCTCTCTTTCTTGTGCACTCTCACCCTCTTGCATGCGCTCTCTTTCTCAGCTGTTTTGGGTTTTTGTTTTGTTTTGGACCGTAAACAACCAACAAATAACAACCAAGAACAACAAAAAATACGGACCCACCCACTGTTTCTGTGTCGACCTCAAACTTTTAATGCCGCCTTCCTGCTGTTTATCTATTCCCAGCTCCCATCAGTCCGTCCGTGCATTTGTGCACGTTTCTTTTACTCCCTGTCCATCGTGTTGTTTGGCAATTTAAATTTTATTATGATTTTAAATGCAAACAAACAGAGTCGAAGAAAACTAGAAAGAGAACGTGACGTGAACGTCATAGAGCAATTTTGCGCTTATCTCCAGATAACAACTGTCATGTTTTGTATATACTCACGCATGTTGTTAACTTTACTGTCTCACCCAATATAGTTTCCAAAACTTTTTTTTTTTTGATTTGCTGCACCTAAAAATTTGCTGCATCTAAAAATTATATGAACGAAAAGTTTTCTTTTTTATAAAAGTCACGAAAATAATCGAGTATCTGGAGAAGTGAGGAAACTGTGACTGAGTGCAGGCTGCATCAAGAACTATAGTAAATATATTCTGCCCCTCCTATAATTACTTCTCGATTCAAGTTCAAAACGTATCAGAGCTGACGAAGTCTTAGAAGAAGAGCAAGGTATTGAATTAATGATTTTAATATCCGTAATTTTGATATTATTTAAGTAATGTAAGAATATAAAAACAAAAAACCTTGTTAAATTTGAATTTTATTTCTGTATTTTGACCCAAATGCAGAATAAAATATATGCCATGTTCCAACACGCATATTACAGAAAATATAATCCCAAGTCACAAAAATGTACAACTGACCACGTCACGCACCTAATGCTAATCCCAGTTTAAATATTAGTCACACACTCAGAAAAACTACAGAGGATTTCGTGTCAAACTCAAATGCAGCCAAGGTTAAAAACGCAAATTCATAATTCATGTTCTGTTACTAATCCTCTAAGTCTATTGCTTACATAAAAAGTTATAAGTAAAAATCTGATTTTAATAAGTATTTTGAACATGATTAAAGAATTATAGTTCCTGTTTAATGTAAAGCGTTGATTTTCTTTTGCAGATTAAAAATAAGGAAATAGCAATTATACTTTGACTGTAACGGCAGAGGATAAAAAGTCTACTTGTGTATTTCTCTGATTGGTTTTAAATAGTTCGCAAATCTTTTAAAAAAAAGTTATTTTTTTTAAAACATTCCCAAAATGACAACAACAAGTCTCTAATCTTCCTAAAGAAAATGTGGGTAAAACAGGTTTCTCACATTAGCTATTAATATTTCTAGTATATAAATAATTACATATTGCATGAGCACGAAGTCAAGTCAACTCCAGGTTGAAGCAGAGTGTGTTGACTAACTGAATAATTAACTCAGTCGAGTTATTGGAAGCTTTTTGTTGTCTGTTTTATTTGGTGTCAAAAGCTGTGAGAATCCCACATCTGTCTAAAAAAAAAACTGTTAGGGTCGATCACTGGTGCTTCGTTAACAACGCATATTCATTTGAGTGTTTTCAAGAAATCCGCCGATTGCATAACTCATAATTGTGAAAGCGCATAAGTCAAACCGACTGAAAATTAACTGAACTGGAAATTATTCTACGACATTGGCAATATTAATGCATTGCACAGTTGTAGATTGTAGAGAATGTCTCTCTATGAGTTTTGAGTTTGAAAACTACAGTAATTCTATTTGAGTAGAAAACATAAGTTTTTATATAACTTCAAATAAGTAAATTTTTAAAAAATATTTGACTTTGCAATACTGCATCCGACATAAACCTCATCTAAAAATTATAAACTATATATTCTTAATAAGGGAAATTTATTCTCCAAATGGAAGAAGAATAAAGTAAACAAGCAAAACCAGATTCTAAAAAGTTCTTGGAGCTTGAAATCTTTTTACCACATTTTCACTTTCATAATGTGAGATTATAAATCCTTATTTGAGTCTAAAATGGGTAATTTAGAGTCATTTTTGAAGTGAACTGATTTTTTTTGCGCTAGAAACATTACTTGCTACCCAGCTGACTGACAATACCATTTTATTCGATCTAAAACGTGGATAAAATTTGTTTTTTTGCGGAACAGTGGTTAGTCCCCAAGAATAATTTATTTAATTACAATGTGGAAAATTGTTACATTAACAATTAATTATACGTTAATTATCCGTTATACGGGTATTGTTTAAAATCCATTGACGAACGGGTTGTATGTCGTGATAGAACATTAGCGTCGTATCACCAACATTTAAATGTTTCATCATTATACCGGCCAGGTAGAAGTTGCGCGGAACATCCCTCTCCACATTGTTGGCCATTAGGGCAGCGCCATTATAGAAACGGGTGCGTTTCTCCGGAAAGGCGCAAAATTGATTTGCCGGTGGTGCTGTTGACAGTTGGCCCAGCACTGTACAGTATTGCCTCGATATGGTCATCGCCAGACCTTTGCCCTTCAAATAGTTACTGTTATCGAAACCACCAAAGTGATAATTGCGTCCGATTACCGATTCCGGAACGGTAATCTGATTCACGCACAGCGGCTGAATGTACGAAGTCATTTTGATGCGTTCCATCACTTCCAGTAAAACCAAATCATAATCTCCCGTCTCCTTATCCGCCAGCGGATGCTCTAAGATCCCTTTGACCCGATGATCCACGGGTCTCGGCACACAAAAGCCCTTTTCATTGCATTGTATCCTCTCCCCAGGCACATGTGTCTCATTCCACAAGCCCAGCCGTACGGTAAGCAACTCCGGACGTTTTTTTCGCACACACGGGCCGGTTGCTAGAACATGTGCCTCGCTTACGATGATAACGCTGCAACGTATATTTTTTAGGTAACCATCTTCCGATTCAAAGAGTATGCCCATCCAGGGATATTCGTTGGGACTCGTTGTAGTATCCTTACTGTACAGCAGAGCCTCATTAAGGCTGCCGCATTTTGTTGTGGCGGCGTTTACCTTGACTACAAATATTTGAAAAACAAGTATTTGTTTAGTATCTCATATTTATGAAATGAAAAATTAACACTCACCGCTCAGCATTATGCTTATTAGCAGTCCAACGAGTTTTGCGGTAGTATTCATCTCGTTTCGATTTTCTTATCCGCATTTAATTCACATCTAACTCAGTGCTCAGAGCAAACTGAAAGGTAGCTTTAAAAAAAATATCGCAACTACCTTGCCTGGTAATTGTTTATAAAGTCAGTTAATAGATTCAATCATACAAAGCCGCTTTATTTATTTTTGTGCTGTGTAAGCGACTTATTGTGGATGATCAGCTTTGTATTTATATGGGAAAACCTCAATGACACAATTTAACCGGTTTTAACTTTCGCACTCACCCACCGGGGCGCATGCCTTTCAGCTCTGGACCCCCGGATATTATATGATTGTGCAATATGAAGGCGTGCAAATGTATATAGTCATCCTATCCTTAGTAGAACTCTGCCGATTTTGCGATAATTGTGTTTGTTTTTAATGTTTAATATTTTTAAGAAAATGTTTATGGAGGAGCTATGGGCACAAGAAGGACTAGAATAGATCTAATGGCCCCAAAGGTAGTTTAAATGTATTGTTCGAAATGTCATATTGATTGCATTATAAATTTTGCATTCAATAAATATTGTATCCGCTGCAAAAGTAACAAAAATCAATACAAAAAAAATTAATTTCACAAAACTACATATGAAATGACTTTAATTGGCTACAGACTGTGCAAAAATACAGCCAATTATGAATACATATACATAAATATATATTAGCCTTTTGAATCCGAATCATTATTAAGCTATTAATCCATCGATGGACGTCTATTAAGTTATTTATGTATTTGCCTAGGTCGATGGTCTGAATATTTAATGTTTCAATTAGAATGTCATTATCGCAGACAAGGCACAATGAGCTCCACTGGGAGACACTCAGTTGAAGGATACAAACACATTGTGTGCGACCTTCACTTTGTGGGTGGCGGGTGGTTCGTGGTGGTTGATGTGTGGCTGTAGTTGCAGAGGAGTCATATTTAATGCAGCACTAAAAGCTGTACAAATTGCCACACTCAGTCTGTGCCAGCAACTTGATGTTTATTGTCCACAAAGACGACGTTGACTTTAGCTCAACTTGACCTGCACAACGAGGCATTCATAATTCTCATTGTTATGAGCCACCCAACACTCACCCACACCCACGCACACTTGCAGCGCAGACCATTTAATTAGGGACAGCTTAAGACCAGTGAGAGCATTGACTGCGTAATACTCTGATACCAATATTGTATATATCAGTTAAAAACCGATGTAATACACTCTGATAACCTTGACATGGTTTCGGATAATATATATTTATTAGTTCTTTGCTTCCATCTGTGTGTTATCATGTTAAATTAGTTGACCAAGCTTCTTATTGTGGTTTTTGTAAATAGTACAAGGCTAATTAGTTGGTAAACAAAATACAATTAAGCTGGGAGTGTCCCTAAGTGAATGACGACCACTGTATACGGCCAATTCGCCCTCAAAATCAGAATTGTCCTTGCTGAATCAAGCGTTTACTCAGTTGGCCATTTAGTAATGAAACGCGTCACTTGCCTTGAGCTTTTGGCCAACTTGGTTTAGCAGCCCGCTGAACAAGGCGCGTATGCAAATTGCTCGAGTTTGGCATTGCGTGATTGGTTTTGCTGGTTTGCCCTTTGCTTGTTTTCAAACCTTTACTACAATTATGGTTATGGCCTGCACGATGGCCATCAAGCTGCTTGAGACGCTGCCTTCTTGTCCCCTTGCCTTGCGTGTGATTGTTCTTGCACCCCAAATCGGTGCCAACACGATTCTCCACTAAAAAGTCAGGCAAACATTTGTAATACATACTCACTTCAAATATCGCCCGAAATTTATCAAATTTGTTTCAAGTTCTACAAAAGACGCTCATAAATATTCTTATGAAGATTAATCATAACTTTACCGAATCTGAGCAGACATTCAACAAATTATATTTTGTAATCACCTCCAGATTAATACTACATATAATAATATTATATTTAAAGTTCAAAGACTCACGACTCTGGCTCAATATAATAGTTTTTGTTGCTAACTAAAATCAATTTGAATCGATATTGGGGAACGAAGCAAGGTGGAAGGGCAGACAGTAATGTCTAAACTGTCTTAAGTTTTCAAACTGATCCAAAATAAAATATACTTTATATTTAAATATACTTTATTGTTGTATATTTCTGGACAAATTTATTATAAGCATTTTACCCATATTCCTTAGGTACAATTAATACAAAAAATAATAATGTAAATTCAAAGATTGTAAGAGAAGATTTAAAAACATGAATTTAAAATAATTGGGAGTTTTTAATGTATTTTACCAAATTTATATATGTATTATAATTCTTCGCTTATCTTATAGAAACTTACACACTATGATCGTGAGCGGCGCTTGGAAATGATAAGAGGATGACGCGTGACGGAGAAATTCCAGCGATCTTCAATCCAAAACGCGTCCGCGCGCCATCCGTTGTTGTCACTGGGGACTCCACGTCGAATGGACCGTTCAATAACAACAATACCAGCGGAACAGTAGGAAGCGGGGGTGGTGGTGGTGGTGGTGGTGTTATTGCCAGCAGCAGCAGCATTGGTGCTGTCGGCAGTTGTAGCTTCAGTAATGTGCTGACCTCAAGTAATCCGCAAATAACCCACCAAGACTCGATATCATCGAGCCAACAAGATCCCAATGAGGTCATTACCATTCAGGCCGATACGCCCACAGGACCACACGGGTCGCAACATAATTTTGGAGGTGATACGAACGATCCACAAACACATGGACAACTGGCCATAGATCATCAGCAGCCAAATGGCATTCCGGCCGGCGAGGATGCGGAAGTGCGCTTCCGCAAACTCAAAGCCTGTAAGGAGTCCTGCTGCTCCGAGTTGGCCAAGAAGGTGAGTGACTTGCATTATAAAATGTACATGTGATTCAAATTCAA
Organism: Drosophila picticornis; assembly: GCA_035043845.1. NCBI lineage: Eukaryota > Metazoa > Arthropoda > Insecta > Diptera > Drosophilidae > Drosophila > Drosophila picticornis. The sequence goes on from JAWNMR010000362.1 coordinate 4,393,348, forward strand.
AATTGAATTTAGAAAGTCGACAAAGAAAAATAAATTAAAATTTTAATTTTAAGAATTTAAATTAATAAAAAAAAAAATAGAGGCTTATAATAATCAATTCAAATCAAATTCAACTATTAGGAACATTTTTATAATGATAATATTTCGACCTTCGAACTTAAATTTAGCTGTCAGCAGCTATATTTCAGTCTAGTTTATAATCTATGCCAAATCTCTCTTGATTTATGTATCTATTGAATGAAAAACAAAGATACTTGATTTAAAAATAATACAAAATTCGAGCTTGTGATTTAATTCTATTCGTTAAATTAGATAGAAAATATATTTTTTTAAAATGCTGCTTCTTAAGAAATTGCGTGCTGTCTTAAATCGATTTTCTAAGTTCGATGGCATCTATTTATGCCAGTCTTATACCACACTCAAAAATTTGAATCAAGATCATCATGTTTCTAGATGTACTTTGGCGTATGCGTTACGATTCTGGTGACTGCCTCTTGGGTAGGGGCGACGCACTGCATCAAGTATATGTATCTGTATCGGGCGCCGTATGAGGATGAGCTGGACGACTATTTAGATACGTCGTCGAGCCGGGCTGAGCTCAGCACCGAACTGGAGGATATATTGGCAATCAGCGATTCGTCGCTGCATCATGTCGAGGACGCCACCGAGATGTTCAACATACCACCGCGACAGCCCGTCTACTTTAATGCGCCGTTCTTTGCGGCATGGTTCTTTACTAACTTTTCGCTGCTCTTCTTTCCCATCTATATACTCGGTCTCATATCCGCCCGAAAGTGCGACAAGCTCAGTGAGATTTTAGCCGATGTCCTGCGGGGATTTCGAGAACGTGGCTTTACCATAGGTGAGTGAGACCATCTTTTGTTTTTTTTTTTTATCAATGCTTAAGGTAAATGTGAAATTTCCGTTTTCAGGTCGTTTCCTAAATCGTTGCTTATCCTTTTGCATCCTGTGGCTGGTGACCACCTATTTATACACACTGTCGCTGCATGTTCTCTTTGCCACAGATGCACTCGCTCTGTTTGCAACAAACGTCGCTTGCGTCTATTTACTCTCCTGGGTCATTTTGCACGAGCAGTTCGTTGGCGTTAGGGTAAGCAAAGAATCTTAATATATATATTAATATAATTCGTTGCCCGACGGAATACACGTTAAACAAAATCGAGCTGAATTTTCAAAATAAGGCATACTTTTGGTCCCAAGGCCTCTTTGTCTTACTATTCAGAAATTAAATTAATTAGAGCTTCTTAGATTCGAGTTTTTCCCTAATTGATAGTAGAGGGTCTGCAAATATATTTTCTAAAGAAGATGGTTTTGAATTATAAAAAGAATAATTATAAAAAGTATAATTAAAGTATATTATAATAGAATGTGTTTATTAAGAAAAACATATATTTTTGGTATTGATAATCTCTAATGTGAATATAAAATGTATTCTTGTAATTTAAAATTATTTCTAAACACAAGGAAACCCTTATAATTTTCACGTGGATAAATTTTCTAAGTGGATAAATTTTTTTAAATATTAAAAATCTATACGAATCGTATGAAATATATTTATGTTTAATAAATTAGACTAGCGCCCATCCCTAGTAAACAAGCCCAACTATGCACAACCGCTCAATAGCATATAAATAATAACAAATATCCTTAGATTGTGGCCGTTATCCTGTGCGACACTGGCATCGCGCTGCTTGCCTATATGGACGGCATCACGGAGAGTCGCACATTGGGTGGCGTTGTTTTGGCCACGTTAGCTGCTGCCGGTTATGCCGTGTTTAGGGTAAGCCGCCAGTCTGGCCTGTCAGAGCCTAGCAAGCGCATTCGTGTCTTGGGACCATGTCGTGCTCATGTCGTCGTCGGTGCTCCCTTTTTAGGTAATGTTCCGCAAGGTGATGGGCGATCCGCCAGTGGCCCAAATCGCATTCACATTCACCGCTCTGGGCCTGCTCAATGCACTGCTGCTGTGGCCCGTTGTTTTGGCCCTGTACCTGACGGGTGCCGAGAATCTGACATCGGAAGCCATACCATGGAACATGTTGATGGCAGCAAGCGTGCTACTCCTGGGTATGCCTGACATTCCAATTGTTCTTCTTGTTCGTTTTTCTTTAGTCCAACGTTTTTTTCTTGCCATTTTCTTCCTTTTTTATTGTTGTTTATCGTTGTAATTAATTTTGATTGCAGTTTTCCACGTACTCATGCAGTTCAGCGCTGCTGTTACCTACAACATGTTTGTGACATTGGGTTTGATAACCGCTGTACCAGTTTCCGGTGGTACGTACACTATAACAACCCCTCGAATTGGGTGGTCGAATTACAATGGCACTAACAATTACAATAGCAATTACAATAAAAAGGACAATGTATTAGATTGATAGGATTTCGTGACGAAATATTATTTAATACTTGCCATATTAGTCACTTTGTGTAAATATGTACATAAACATGCATCCATATGGGTCACATATGAGGACGTAGACAAGGAAAGTATATTATGGAATATCAACTATGTCAAAGAGCCTTAGGCTTAAGTGCATATACATTCTTATATGTGGAAATACATTTTCCTACTTGCCGAAATAGTTGACCTAGAATTTTAAAGAACTTTTGTTTTCTTTCCTTTATCACAATTAATAAAATGTATGTTATTTTCAAAAGTTTAAGTATTTTATGTATCAAAATTCAGCAAAATATAATTGGGATTATTTGTTTATATTATATTATTCTAATTTGTATGTATTAAATTTGAAAAAAATATTTTATAAGGTATTTCTGAAACAAGTTTTTTTTCAAGAAGCCAATAATATGTCTGGTTTTCAAGGCGTTTTAAATTTAAGTCAATCTTCACTTTTCATGGGCATATTTTCTCCAAGTATAGCAAGCTATAAATAAACTAGGCATTTCTAAGAGGATTTTGTACTAAGCCAAACAAAATATGTTATTTTATTCATCTCAAAAATGTCAATAAAACATTCAAGTAAAAAAATATTAACATACACAACATCCATCATTTAGCACTCGATGTCATCCTGTACAGTGCGACATTTGCGGGCATGAAACTGGCCGGCGTCATTTTAATTGCCATCGGTTTTTTCCTCGTTATGTTCCCCGAAAACTGGCCCGATTATATAACGCGACTGCTACGGTAAGTACCAACCCAGTGTAACTGTATTTTTATTCTAATAATGCTACATGATTTATACATACAAAATATAATTATGCTAATTTTCTTAGTGATTACAATCACGCGCGTATTTTATTTCTCAATTTCTGTTTGTATTTTTGTTATTGCAACTTTTCTTAAATGTTACTTTAAAAAATTTCGTATTTCATGTGTTTAATTTTGATTAATTTTGCTAAGAATAGTTCATATAAATTTAACAACTTGATATAAACAACATTAAACTTAAAAAGAAAACATGAAATTATTAATTTGTTGCTAATCTACTTGTATAAAAATATATATTTAATTTTATATAAACCAAACATCTTGCAGAAAGAGCGTTCGTGCCATACTCCGTTACCAATGTTGTTGTGAATTAGCCGAAATTCGCTATGCTCATTCGGTAGGCCAAATACACAAGCAAAAAACCAAAAAAATACCTCCCAATAACCAAATACTATACAAATAATATGAAGCATTTTACATTTACTTAGTTATACTACATAACACAATTGATAATAACATAGTGAATACCAGAAAGTACCAAACCTTTTAAGAGATTTTGAGCTTGAGATGTACAAGAAACTTTGGCAGATTTTTTACTGACTGAATGTACTCGTACTTAATAGTTAAACCACACAAAAAAAACCACACAAAAATACTATATGAAAACATACAAGCACCCTGGCCTCCAAAAGTATGCGCTCACCCCTTTTAAAAAAGAGTTACGTACATACTAAATACCAACTATAACTATGTACAACACCCAAAACTATATAAACCTATAAACTATATATGCCTTGTTACATAACATATAACATTATATATACATACCATACAATACCATGCATATCGTTTACCAAACACTACTTCCAGGCCCTTGTGCAGTTGGCCAAAAATGAAATCTTCTTGTTGTTTTTTTTTTTCTTAATGTGTTTAATTGTTGTTAACACCTTTTGATGATTTCGTTGCGTTATGGCAGATCAGAGAACTCTTAAATCCCAAAACTGCCAACATATATAATACTATTAACTTAAATAAACCCAACTTATAAATATAACTCGTCGATTGCAGTTTTTGTTTTTTTTTTTTCTTTGACCACCATTGTGTAAAATAACTTTGTCTATGGATGTTGTTGCCAGGTTCGACTTTAGTAGTTCTTAAACCCACAAAAAACACACACTCTCAGAGAAAAAATTAAGCTAAAATCCAAAATAAAGCGGCCAAAATTTTAAGCCGAAGAGTTTTTTCTATTTTTTGTTTGTATTGGACATAAATTTAGGATTTAAAGTCGGAAATTAAGATGTTCCATTTTGAAATGAAAATACATTTTGAATCCAAGAAGCTATTTTGTTTTTAGAATATTTTTTTCTCTGTGCAAATTACAACACACATACTTCAAAAACTGTGTAGCTTTTGACTTTCGCTGGTGTTGCGATATATTATTTATATAGAACAGTTCAAGACCCATTTATTGTACAGCATAAGATGCATAAAATGATGATGATGATGATGGATGCTGTTATTCTTTCAGCATCGTTCCCTGTTTCATTTTTTTTTTTAATTTATTTATTTATTTGTTTGTTTTGGCTGCTTGTTGTGCGATCTGTTGATAGTACACGCTGCTTATAATATTAATATTATATATTTATATAACATTTTGAAAATGTATAGTTAAGTTATAATTATCAGTTTCCAGAATTGTTTTATATACAGGCAGCAAAAGTTGTAAATACAATTAAAACATATTTTATATAATTTTTAATTTGAATTATACTTTACGTAAAAGTGTGTGCACATTTTTAATAGGGCGCAAGGTTATATAATTTAGAATTCCAGATATTGTAGCATGATCGACTAGGAGTCGTCCCATTGTTCAATCTTTATGGCTTAAGAATTCTGTCTGTCTGACCTATAATGTATATGTAATATATATGATATAAGTACAGCAGCACAACAATTAATACATATATAATCCCTTCATAAATAAAAGCAAAATATTAAAACTAAAAATTTATATAAAGTGTTAATAAATTATTGGCATGATCTTGAGACAATATATACATAAATCTTTTTTTCGTATCAGTTTTCTACTACATTTCCACAATCGGCCACCAACACTTTTCTTTCTCGAAACTCTTGACTTTCGGTTTCAGTTTCTCTTTAATTTTCATCTCCTGTGTGTTCGTTCTGTCTCTAAACCTGTCTCTAAACTCTACTCTACTATTGCTATATACTCTACTTATTTCTTAAATAAAAAATGGTGTCGACATTTCTCAATTGTATTTACAGAAGCATCATAATGCTGGGTCACAATGCGAGGTGAGTTTCGTCTGTTGGCAAACAAGATATATATTTCAAACTAAAGCATAAATTTCAAACGGTGCTTAAAACTAAAAAAAAAAAAGAAAGATTTTCTTTTATCTACATGTAATGTACGCCATATAGGTGAACCATACTCAAAAACGATAAACTTCACCAAGAAAAAATACTGAACAAATTTTAACATATTGATTTAAGTTCGATTCCGCTTAGTTCAAAACTTGATTAGTAAGTTTGAGCTTTCGGGTTTATTTTGTTATGGGCATTTCCTTAAAACAACAAATAGACGCGATATCGTAATTCCAATTATGACATGATAAGTATTTTCTTAAGTATTCGTTACCAACTGCATTTAAGAGGGTTTGAAGTTGATTTCTCTTATAACATTTTTATTTCTTGCATCGAATTCCTAGTTTAAATTAATTTTTCTCAAAATATGCAGAGTTAGTAAATTAATTCAATTTTACTTAATTATTTGATTTACTTACGATAAATAGTTTGAGTAGTTTTGAGTCAATCTTAAGTAGCTTAGGAATCTCGTAGTTACAGTGCAAATTTGTTAAACTTGAACATTTTGAAAAGTGTAAAGGTAAGTTTCACAACAGGATCCATAATACAAGTGATCTTATTTTCAAAGCACTCGTCACTCTCAAAAATAAAAAAAAAAGATCAGCCATAGCACCAAAATAAATTAATTTATGCTAAAATTTCACTAGATATGGAAATTTAAGTCAAGTGCTCAGTAACTGCACAGAGAGAAATACATTAACATTGAGATGTTTATTCTTATTTTGAGTATGATTTCCGTAAACCAAATTTAAAACATATTCTTTTAAAATTTTTGTGCTTGGTCTGTGCTCATTTGGAGTAAATCTTTCTTGGTTTGCTAAAATTGCGAATACTTGATTCCCGTTTAGTTACACACCGTCATTTTCTCTCTGTGTATGCGCAAGCATATGTAAATTTGGTATAAGCAATGTATTTCACTCAAAATCTCATTTATTAATTTCAACATAACAACACTTTAGAACAAGCAGCTCTCTAATAGTAACAGAAAAAAAACGATTCTAACGATTCTGTATATAGTAAAACACCGCTAATCTGTACTATTGCTTCTTTTTCTTCTTGTTTTCTCTTCTTCACCTCTACCACGTCTCTCTCTATGACTGTCTCCCCAACTCTCTCTCTCTCTCTCTCTATATATATATATATATATTTGTCTGAACAAAATACACATACTCACAATAACACGTATCAACCTGGCAAAATTCTAATCAACAAAAAATGCGAAAATAAAAAAAACAAAACTTCAAAAAAATTAAAAAAAAAAAATAAATGCAAAATTTGATTCTTATTGCAAATTTGAAAAACACAAAAACAAACACACTGCAAAAAAAAACCACAAAAATACCAAGTAGCGGTAGGCCAGCGCTTTGTAAACGAGATGCTGCAGTCACAGGACCGTCCACGAGATATGCGCAACGGCACATCACGCGTTCGTTCTCGCACCACATAAGCTAAAAGTTGGAAAAAAAAATACTACAATTCACAGATATTCTGTACAAAAACAAAACAAGCAACAACAAGAAATACATATATTTTGTAAATGATTTTCCAAGACAGACCAGTAAGCCAAACCAGAGTCCTGAGTAAGTACTTGAACCGTTCTTTTTCCATACTGCCTGTAATGAATGATGAGTATTACTTTATAAGGTACAGTTGTTACCCAATAACTATAGTCATAGTCGAGTCCAAGTGAAATGTATTAACCTATTGTTCGGATGCGTTTTAGTTCTTAATGTCTGCCTCTCGATTCCGCTTAAAGTCCTTTTTTAAATTATTCTGTGTTTGTTCTCTTTTTCTCTCTTTCTCTCCTCATCTCTCTCTCTCTCTCTTTCTCTCGTTCTCTTTGTGTTGTTTATTTTTATTCACAGATCGCAGCATATTTATGCCTCCCATTATAAACATAAACGAAAATATTATGCGGTCAATACAAACTCATATGTTGTTTGAGCCAAAACGCATGATAAAAAAAGCAAACAAAAAAAGAATCAACTAACCCAAATCCCATAGACAGCAAATTTGTGTAGCGATCGTGTGTGGCTTTAGACGAGTTTTTTTGTTAAGCCCCACGACCCACAAAATGTTTTTTTATAAATGTCGTAACTGTCGAGAAAAAAACCAAAACCAAAAATGCTAAAAAAAATTTTATACCAAGTACAATAATATTTTAAAATTGAGAGGCGAACGAAAACGGTGAGCACTCTTGACATTTTTTGTGAAAATCCTCGTTATAGATTTTTCACTAGTTACATCAATATAACAAATTGCACTTATTATTATTGTCTTAATTACATTTTTGTTTTTTTTTTTTGATTAATGCATATATTTGTAAATAGCCGCACTTGTTAATATTGTTTGAATTAGCACAGCTTACTGGACTCCATTTATGTAAATGTGGCACCCAAATACCGCCTACGCTTATACCTACAGTTGCCCTTTAAACACCCACACTAACACACACGCAAACAAACACATACACGAACATTTATTATGTAAATAAATATCTATTAAAAAATTTGACAACAAACTTAACAAACATCAGTAAAAAATCAGTAAAAAAAAATAAAATTTATTAAAAAAATGCTAGCAAACAATTTTAGACGCATACAAATCTTAGTGTCAACCTAGTTAGACAATGTAAATACATTGCTGATCAACTAGCAGATACCCAGTAAGACTTAACCAGATCATAAAAGAACCAAAAACATAAACTATGCTTTCGGCCAACCAATGATTTCACGTATACCTAACCACACAGGTTAAGGCCCTGAACCAAAGTGCTTACATCATGTTTATGGCATACAGTCTTTTTTAACTGCGCAATCAAAATATTAGATTAAGAACTTTATTTAAAATACAAAAAATTAACCGAATTGCAATTGGATATAAAATATCTGTAAGCCATTTGCTTTTCAAATTGATTCCACTTAAATCTTAACCTTAAATATATCTATTTAATATTCAACAAGTTGCACTGCTGTTGATCAGCATTGTTTATACGAGTATACAATATATATGTGTATATACATACATATACATATATATATACAAAAAAAAATAAAAAGCTAAAAATGGAAAAGTAATACAAATTTGTAATATGTACATATAGCGCATTAGAAATTTAACACAAAAAGCCTAGAAAAATGAAATCAAATGTAGAAAACATATTTCTATACGCTGTGCTAATATCTGAACTTTTCTCTAAACACACCCTCTCACACACACACACACACACACAATATATATACATACCATATATATGTATAGATGGGGTCGCGGCCCTCGGAGCGGTATTTCAATAGGTCAGCATCCCACCATTATCGATTATCGGACGGGATACATAAGGTCCCATCTTCGTTCACCCTCTGGCCGTGTGAGATGACTGATCTATCGCCAACTACAGCTGGGTTTCTGCATGGCAACACAACCAATAACGCACATCATCATCTGCAACAACAGCAGCAACAACAACAACAGCATCACAATAACCACCACCACCACAATCGACATCATCAGCAGCATTTGCAGCGGCAACATTCGCACACATCACTCACAATGATCCACCGTCAGAGCAGCAGCCACAGCGTCCATGGCAGTCGACGGGGCAGCGGTGGCATTCGTGCACCACCAACCGGCACTGGACGCCTCTTCTCCTATTTTGGCAACGAGCACGAGCATGATCATGAGCGCAAAAAGTCGGAGACCTCATTCTTCAATTTGGGCTTCCGACGCAAGTCGACAGTGGTTTATTATGCCCCCACAGAATAACTCCAACCTATAAAAATTGCGGTGGTGCAGTTTTACATAACTCTTACATCTTATGGAGTCTGTTCGTATTCATTTGTGTTTGAGTTGATGAAACTGTATAAGCAAAACATTGAGAACATCTATACCGGATATATTTGAGCTTAGAAAAGAATTTTTCTCTGAGTGTAGTTGTGCATATCAATATAGTCAATCCGATAAGTTAGTTAACACCTGCCGCATACAGCGAAAAAAATTGATCACAATCATAAGCACTTAAAAAGTTCTATATATATATATATATATATATATATATATATATACATACATATTATATTCATTACGATTATGTCATTTTAAAGGATCGTTGTTGTTGTGAGAGTTTTATTGAAACACATGCAGTTAGAATTTTGCTCAAATATTAACTTATACGCATCAAAAAAAAAACACAGTTACTTATATACAAATACAGATACAGACACAATATAGCTCATAGTGCAGAGATATAAACCCATGCAAAAACCCATGTGCACTGAAACCAAAGCGGAACCAGCTAAGAAGGGAAAGAGCTCTTTCATTAACTTGAGCTCAAATATTCCCCTTAATTATAGATATACGAATTAATTTAGATAAAAGACGAGAAATAAATGATATCTTCGGCATGCCAAAGTTTCTATGCCTTTGCAGAACGGGCCTAGTCACAATTTAAAATAGTTTAAAGAAAAATTGTGAAAATTTGGAAAAAAATTGTTTTCAAATCATAACTAAATCATTGATTCCATTCGTAGGAGCCATCCGATAGCAGCTATATGATGTAGCATAGGTACGATTCGACCGGTATTCAAATATGTACTGATAATTAATAGCTTCAGAACTAGAAGACCATATTAACTCAGCCCACTGCAAAGGCATACAAAATAAGTAAGTATAAATAAAAAATTAAAAAGAATTAAAAGAGATATCGAAGCCAATTGTGTTTAGCAATTATTTAGTAAATAAAGACGAAATTAAATATTAACTGTAATTATAAAATATTTTAAAGTAAAATTCAACACAGCGGCACACCCTGATAGGGCAACTAAAATTACCAAAAAGTATAACTAATTGATAGGAAAATTCGGAAGATTCAAAATTAGTTTAAGAGACATCACTTAAATTTTAGAGACACAGAAAAAAACTGAACTAGTTAAGTACTAAAAATAAAATACAGTTTAAAGTCAGATCCAAAAATTAGTAATACATATATATACATTTTATTCGGGGGTTATGTTGAATGTGTTTTTTAATTCGAAAGTGAAAACGAATATTAAAGTATATGCATGTATTTTATAAAATGTAATGTTCATCGCGTTGTTTGTAATTTAGCTGTTGAATAAAACTGATCTGTATTAGTGTTATAGTTGCTGGGGATTATATGATTGAATCCTGGTTGAATCCCGCACATGTGTTTAAGGACTGCAAGCGGCTCGATTCAATTTCGCAGCTGCCTAATTTATACTTGTATTATTATTGTGTAGCCACATCCAATAATTGATTTGTGATAGTTTTTAACGATGTTTATAATATTTAACAGAACAAAAAGAAAAAAACCAAATGTATGTATTTAGAAAACACATAATAAACACACAGAATGAAAAATTGACAACACAACAAATTGAAAATTGATTTTGTCACTATCGCATAGGCCTTGAAACTAACGTCTATTTTTTTTTTTGTTTGAAAAATCTGAATTAACATTATGAAAAGTTTTCATTACAAAAACATCTCTCATTCAAATTGAAACCCTTCCAAAATTTCTAAAAATTCTAAAAGGTTCCAAAAATAAATCAAAGTTCGAACGAAAGATTTATTATAATTCTTCATATTTCGCGGATAGTTTGGGCCGATCGCAACTAAATCGTATCTGTTCTATTCGTGCACACAACTACCGCGATATAAGAAAAAGACGGACCGCCCGGCGATTAACGGGCGGCGATCAACAATTCAATTTGGTTTCTCCCGCAAGGCCGTGTGTTATTTTTTTTTCGCTTTGTGTTTTCTGTTTTCAAAAGTCGAAAGACCATTTTTTGCAATTTTATTCAATTTGTGTGCGTATCGTGTCGTGTCGTTCGTGACTATCAAATTCAAGCTTAATACGTGAAAGCCAAGATGAAAAAATTCGGTAAGTCAACCATTTAATGCTCCCATTTTCTATGTACACTTGAATAGCGCCAACTCAAATGCAAGTTTTTCGTAGTACAATTCGCAACAACTAAGAATATAAATCGCGAGCAGCAATCTTTGATGTTTTGTTACACACGTGTCGCTAATCTAACAAAACAACCTTTGATCATTTTTATACTATAAAAATTAAATATAGACAGCTTCGACTCCAATAATCCGGGTTGAATTTAGCTATTTCCCTCTATTGGAAATAGGAAATATGTATACAGCAGGTGATTTCAATCTTGGCTTCGCTCATCTTCAACATATTTTGAAACTTGCTCCACGATTTTTCATGTAGAAATTAACTATCTTGGTTTTAAGAAAGTTCCTGTTAAATGGTCCTTAAAAACATTACAACTAGATAATACTTTGTGTTTATTATAAAACGTATGTTAGTAGAAGCTTTGTACTCTGATATTTACAAAACATTTATTGATGTATTTTATTTATTTATTTTGAGATTTCTGCTTCGAACACGGTTTGGTATTTTTAAGCTAAGTCTCTACATATTTATATGAAAAGAGTGTGTGTGTGTTATGTATAAAAGATGGATATATTCATTCTTTAAAAAGTCAAGGCACTTAATAATATATAATGGAGACATTTTTAAATGGACGGACTTACGATATAGTCTATTTATGTAGTATAATATTCGAGCAAGAATTTCTTTGTCTTTATTAAGGCACAATTAATCTGATACGATATTATTTGTACTGTCCTACAAACTGATATAGATAGTAAATTGTTTTGAAAAACAAAAGCCAACTGTGAGACACATTAGAAAATAAAAATAATCAAAACAAAACCGCGTACCCGCTGCGAAATGCAAATTCTGTCTCCTTGTAAAAGGACGTGCCTGCAGCCGGCAACGGCACAATTGGTAATGGAAATGGAGGAGTTGCCCAAAACGCAGCGGTCGTCACTGCCCACCGGCGGCGTCCGATGTTGTTTATTGTTGTTGTTATTGTTGCCCCTGATACTGACTATGAAAAATGTGTGAAAATATTTTGTGTGTGTCCAAGTCGCAAGTCCAGCTACCTATGGCCAATTTTTTAATGAAAAAAAGAAGCGCTGGTAATTTTTTTTTTTTTTTTGATGTGTGTTGTTGTTGCCCTGGCAGGAGACCAAGTGGCTGATAAACTGGTTTCCGGGCGACGCATAGAAAAAGTTCTCAGGGTATATAGATAATAAAAATTCAAGCGCATATGATAATCAAGGCGCTCAATGAAAAAAGCAAAATGCAAAAAGAAAAAAAAACGGCGGCATATTTAATTCAGGCAAAAAAGCAGCCAATGGACCAGCCGACGATTTAATATAGGAAAAACACGACGGCAGGCGTTTTTTCTTCTGTTCTTTTTTTTTGGCGCTGACCAGGCAGGCACAAACAACCCTCTCTTTATAGAGGATGGGTGTAGGGTACGAGGCCTAACTGGGTTTTGATGTTAACAGGTTTCCAGCGGGCACAGGCACACACACACACACACACACACACACACACACATGCATATACAGCTGTGCAACTTCACGGACATTAGCAAAGGACGACGACGACGCTTCCGTAATCTGAGCACAGTAGGCGCGGCTGTTTGCGCTTTTCTGTTGCTGCTACTGCTACTGCTGCTGCTACTGCTGCTGCTGCTGCTGCTGCTCTTTGATAGAAATGACAAATAACCAGATTCATTGTAATAGATTATGTCTACAACTTAATCGCCTTGCAGATAAATGATGACAATGTTCAAAGGCGCATCTCAGTATATATACATACATATATATATATGTACATATGGAATACGTGGAGAATACGGACAACTTCTTCTTCTTTACTTTTTTTTGGCAGCGTTGCGTTTTGTTTTGGGTGTCAATTTTGTGTCTTTGAGCTGCTGTTGCTTTGTCAGTTTTTTTTTCTTAGTATTGTGTTTTTTTTTTCCTTCTATTTTTGTTAATGTGAGATTCGTATGGACGGAAATTGATGTTAGCATTATTTGGCTTAACTAAATCTATAGAGCAGCGTGAGTGTCAGGCCAAATAGTGAGATGACCAAACCCAGCGCTGATTGCAAACCCGACGCGCCCGCCAAACGACACTTGAACATATCGTAGCGTGTCTCCTTATCGGCGACAATGTTTTGGTATTCGGCCTCGACCAGCTGGCCATCATAGTAGGTGATCAGATCCTCAAAGGGATACTCGTAGCCCTGCAGGCATTCGCACTTGTAGCCGCCCGTCTCATAGCCACGTCCCATAATGGGCACACACTAAATAACAAATGAGAAAATCATATTAGATAAATTTCTAATTATCAGATATTCGATTGCCGGTCTCACATATGATGTTTTCTCATCACACTTGTGCGTATTCTTATAGGCATTTGGCTCATAATACCAGTCCGGGCATTGATTAATGTCCAATTGCAGCATGTCCATGGAGACGGCGACGACACCCCTGCGTGTGTAGAGAGAGAGGAGACAACAAATTAGTTTAATTGCTTGCACAATTTGCATGACAATATGCAAAGTGAAGTGAAGGAAGTCACAAGTCAGAAGTCAACACTTGAAAATTAGACAACCAAACAAAACACAAAACATTTGCATCTGAATGCGAATTGGAGAACGGGACTGGCCCCTAAACGACAAAAAAAAAAGGGGTGAGCAACGAGCCCGCTTAAGGCGCGGCACGCATCTCGCCCTATTCCCATTTCTATTCTCTATCCTTATCCCAAAACCCAAAAATTATAGTTTCCTCGTGTGCTCTACTCACTTGAATTCCAGTTTGACTTTGAGGCTGTCCCAGCCAAAGAAGGGTACCGCATAGGTCACCAGCCACTTCTTCACATAGCCATCACAGTCGAATGTCGGCTGCGTCCAGTAGCCGTGCTTAATGTTTGCCGCACGATACGAATTGGGGTAGTGTTCGTACTTTTGCTGGTATTCACCTGTCTCATTGTGTCGTATCTTGATTTTCATGTAGAACGTTTCGAGATCATCAAAATTCGTATTCCAACGCTGTTTGAGAAACTTGAAGTACTTCTTTTCCGTATACAATTCGTGCGTTTTATTCAGGCGCGCCAGATCCTCCACCTTGAACTTGCGCGTGTTCAGCTCCGTTTTGTAGGCATAGGGTGCAAAATAGGTGCGATTTGTGAACTTATTGCGCTCCCATAACGTCGTCGCCGACCAGACCTTGCTGTCGCCTAGAACAATGGCCAGGGTCTCGCCAATCATTTGATCCTCGGTTAGCGGCTTGTCCGCCACACGTTTTCCCGAATACACCTCATTGGGATCCGATACCTGAATTATAAAGAAATGGGAATTTAGGGGGGATACTATGCGATTTATACATTTCCCCAAGCGTTTCTCGATTTCTATGCTAACAACTTGTGCAAATACGTTTGCAGACAGAGGTAGGAGTAGGGTTAAAAAAGAGAGGAGTCCAGTTTTTTTTTACTCTGTTGCTCTGTGGCATTTAATGAAGACGACGTTTTTGGTGTCGAACCCGTTTTTCGTGTCCTTCTGCGCACAAACTAATGAATTTAGCATTTGGTAATGGTTTGACACTGAATATTTAATTCGCAACTGGCAAGCAAGCTGACAACAAAAAAATATGAAACTGGCATTGCAGGAAATTCGAGGAAGTTGAATTACGCGTGGAAAATTATAATTTACACTTGAGAAGTTTTCAAGAGGCGACATCGAAGGCGCTTAATATAGGTGTCGGGTTTATCAATTATTGCTCTTCATTTAGCGTGAAGCCGATGGGAAACGATGCGAAACAGCTGAATTCCAGCTTTAAGCTTACCTGTAAAAATGCGCTAATAAAATTGGCCAGGCGCACAGCCATTTTGGCTTCGTTCTCAAACTGCTCCTTGGCGCCATAGCTAACATCGCCGCGCAATATTAGATCTTGTGGATGGAAGCTATGTGCAAATGGGAAATCGAATTAATGCATTAATATAATTATCAAATGTAAATATAGATTGCCATTTGGAAGCAGTTGTGACCAGCTAAATCATAAGATCAATCAAATAGATACAGCAATACAGACACAATGGAACTCACTGTAAATAACAGCAATTCTTTCACAATATAACAATTTTAAATTCTATATTCTAAAAGTTGCCACTCACTTTTTGCATGTGCGATAATTGACGCCATGAATATATTTCAACACCTGATCAATATTCAAATGTTCGGCGTGCAATGAACGAGAGCCTGTCGTATAGTTCCGATACTCCGGATGCATATCCAAATACTTTTCGCGCACATAGTACGGCGCCTTCTCCCACTGAATGGGCAGCTTTTGTATCCCTAAAATGAAAGGGGGAATCATTTTAAACGTATATATAAAATAGGTGGATAGGATAACAACATACAGCCAATTTTGAGGCAATTGTATTCATTGTAATATTGTTCGGCTGAGGCGCGCTCAACAATTTCACCCAGATAGGGTCGCCGCACTGTGTTGGGCAGTCGATAGCTTGGCTTGCAGCGACATTGATAGCCGCCACGTCGGAAGCCCCAGCCATGTAAGGGTTCACATTCGGTTGTCTCCTTTTTACAGCGGGCCGTGTCCGCAAAATGATTTGGACCCTTATTGCCTTCGCCCAACGGGCACTGATTGATGTCAATGCGCTCAAAATCCATTTCCAGTACAGAGACAGCGGTGTATCTAAAGAGGATTATCCATTGAGGATTAGCCAATGCATAAATAAGTAACAATTTTCACTTACTTGGGATACTCAATGTGCCGGAACTGGGTGTGCCTCGGATAAATATCGGCAATTGGAACAACAGCGGCTACCAGCCACTTGTTAGAGCGACCACAATCGAAGTAGGGACGTGTAAACTTAATGGGACCCGGTATCTCTTCAGAGCCCGGCGGACCATGGAATGTAAATGTTTCATTTGTGTTATTCGCATAGCGTATTTCCACCTGATACGTGATCTTTGTGTCATGTCTGCGCTCGACATTGTCCGGCAGCCAGGCGCGATACCATTCGTTGATCTTATACAGATCATGTGTGTAGTCCTTCGATATTGAGTCAGGATGATGGGCCCCCAAATCTTGAACGTCGAACGTATTCCAGGTAGAAATCTTTTGCAAATGAATCGGATCATTGAAGTCATCCAGGCGAAATGTGCGCGGTCCAAAACGCGGAAAGGTCTTATTGAAGAAGCCGCGATACGACGATGAATACGAGCTATTTGGTGAAAAGTAAATGGCCGATGCGTTGATGCTGGGGTTAGCGGAAACATCCGCAACTGTGGAAAGGAAATAATACATCATGCCCGGATCGTAGGTGTCATTAATAGCCGGACGTATGAAGCGCGATTGCAATATATAACTCCAGAAGAAGCTGCGGCTCAACGCCATGTTCTGTAGATGCAGCAAAGCAGTGCGATTTGGGAACACCGGATTCACATTGACCTCCTTTATGTCCGGTTTGTGGGAGACGGCATCAATGGGCATAAACAGATCCGCATGATGCTGTATCGGACAGTTGTCCGCATTCACCTTATCGAACTGTATCTTTATCTCATCGAACGCATCTCGAGCCTGCCACTCGTGTTGAGCAAACACCACACCCACAATTAGAACAAACCCAAAAAACAAATAGCTGCGCCCCAAAATTGTTGCAGGCAGGAACAAAGCCATGTTTTTGTTGGACTGTCCCTGTCTGTGTGTACGTGTCTGTTTGGTAGTTTATTGCCTGCCTGGGCAGTCTCTATTAAAATTAAAAAAACGAAACAAAATTTAAAACAAAACATCCACTGGACGCAGCACAAACACACACGCAACGCGGATTAGTAATACAAATTAATGCTGTGCACTTGTTGGAACTACGCCCTCAAAAACAGTGTTGAATAACGCGTTAAAATATCAAAGCTATATATATCGATATATTTAAGTATCAGTATAAGCAAAGCCGGCAAAACTCTTGTCAATTAGTGCAAATGAATGCGCTGCAGTTGTTGTTGTTCACATAACAATATTTAATTGCTGATTCATTTTAAATCTATTTATATTTATTTCAATATATTTCCCATTCATGGAAAACTTATCCACAGCATCACTAGAGCATTTCATCTAATCGTTGTATCGATGTCTAAATAATAACACTCGTCAGCAGTGCAAGTAACACAAATTAGGTGGCTACGCCCTCAGCAATTTATCGATACTTGACATGCGGGTGGCATTTACATATTCGATAAGTCAGCATCATTGTGATTCATTTTCAAATATGGCGCGCCATTCTTTTATAAAATTACAACTTGTATTTTTGATAAGGTCAATCACTTGTCAGCATCCTTTTAGCGCCACCGCCCATAACTATTTATAATTATGCAGCAGTTGCCACTCAATTTATTATAGCGCCGCGTGCAGCACAAACATTTTTGGGCGAATGCCAATGGAAAATACAAAAAAAAAAAGCAAAACTCTCTAAAGACTGTCATTGATAGCCATTTGCATTATTCACCTAAAAAAGGGCACAACGAGGTCACCACTGATATTGCTTGCGGAGTCGGAAACCATCGCCATTTCCTGATAGTCTTTTTCTCCTTCTCCGTTTCCAACGCCGCGTCTTTGTCCTATCAGTGTCAATCTGCTGCTCTCTTCCCTCTTTTTTTTTTTTACTTTTGTCGCCACCTGCGCTAAATGACACGAATTAGCTGCCGACTCGCTGCATTTACCATTTCTCCCCCTTTTCCCCCTTTTGCACTACTTTTTTTTGACTGCATTACATTGCATGGCGCATCCCTTTTTGCTCCTCTATCTCATTCACATTCTGGCCAGTACGCTTGGCTTATTTATTACACCTGTCGCCTTTTGCTTGTTTTTCTGTCAGTCTTGGTTTTTTTTTACCCCGTTGGGTTACAACGCCAATTCTGCGCGATGCTGACCAAAAAAAAGAGTAGCACAACTTAAATTTGGCACAAACATAATTTTCAGTTTGTCGACTGACATTTCCCGTGTACACTCAGAAAAACAATGTTTCAAAATAAGCGCGAAATTTCATTTTAAGACTCTTAATTAATAAGATGTAGTTTGTTCTTCACAGAAAAATATAATTATATCAAGTAATGAGTTCGATTATCCTCAATGGATAAATCAGCTTAAATTAACGATTATGAATGGTTTTTATTAAGTATTTTATAATATATTTAAGAAAAACAATTACAATTTCGAGCATGTAATTTAATTTAGAAAAGACTTTTTCGCTGCGTGTATGTGTGTGTGTATTGTGACTGAGTGTGCGTGTGTGTGTTTGTTTGCTGCTTATCCTGGGCGCCGCAGTTTGTAATGCAGATAAATCTACGTGCGGCTTTGCTCGCATTGTTTTATTTTGCACGTGGGAATCGACACAAAACTGAACCTGCCAAAAAACGAAACATTAAAAGTTGTTGCAGTTATTTCTACTGTGCGCTCCGTTTTGGCTTTTCTGTTTTGTTTTAGTTTTGCGTTCGCTGTGTTGCCTCTGCAACTCCTGTAATTGATTGTTCTTGTTGCTTCTCCTGCTTGTTGTTCCTCGTTGTTGTTACTATTGTTGTTATTGCCGTGTCCTAAATGCCAATGCCAATTTTACATTGCGACAGAAGTTTATTTTGAGCCATTACATTTTGGCAAGCCGGTAGATGGCGCTTTTTGGCCTGTGCTGGGCCTTCCGTTAGAACAGAGAGAGTCGTTAAGCTCGACGAGACTAAAGTTTAATTTGAAAAAGTGCCAAGGCATTGAATAGTTTTTTTTTTGCGTCAGCCGGCAAATTAACTTGGCAAAGTTCCCATTCGTGAACAACATGCAAAGCCACGCATATTTTCTATCTTCGAACTGATACATTCAAATTCAACTTTTGCATAAAATACCCAAAAACAAATTAAAGCATATTATAAAAAAATTAACATTTGTCACTCTAAGCATATTTTCAACTTGCGGGCAATACTAATTTATTAATTGTTTTACTTAGGAACTTGTACATGCTGAAATCAAAAATGCTTGTACCAATTTATTTAATTGTAATATAATTAATTGCTAAACCTTTGTTTTATTCGCAAACCAAGTACAAATGTTGATAAATTTTATCAGAAGTTTTATAAATTCCAAGCAAAAAATAAACCAAAAACACAAACATCAAATAAAGCAAATTGCGCACTCAATGAAATCTTGAGCGCAAGTTCAAAAAACCACAGGCCATAAAATCAAAATCAAAATCAAAAAAAAAAACCAAAAAGAAAAGAAAGAAAAACAAACAAAAGCATTTTGTGCATGCTAATAAACAGACGAGAAAAAAAAACATAAGTCAACATTTTGAACAAAATAAAACAAAAAGCAAGAGAGAGCTAGACATGGATATATGGGATATATGGGATGTATGGGATATATAGATGGCTATATACATATACATATGCAAAACAAGAGACTGGTGACATGTCTGCGATCTCTTTGGATTGCATTTTGGCAAAAGCAGCTCCCCAAATTTGGGATGCCTGTACGTGCTCTGGGCGTCAGCATCAACAATCTCAACAACAACAGCAGCAACCACAACAACAACAACGACAACAGCAATGAGTGTACAACAATAATGCCAAGCACTTCCATGCCAGACACACACAAACACACACAAAAAACGGCCTAACACAGCGCAAAATATTTTTTTTCAATTTTTTTTTTGTTTTTTTTTTTGTCAAGGGTGAATGACCCAGAATCAAAATCCACAAACGTTGTCGTTGCTGCTGCTGCTGCCTGGCTGGCTGGCTGGTTGGCTTGCTGGCTGGTCGGTTGGTTGCCTCTGTTCCTGTGCTTGTCTTCTTCTTCTTTGTGCCCCCCCATTAAACAATATATGTGTGGCTCTCGCATTCGGTTTTCGTTTTCGGTTTCGGCTCCTCGGGCTGTTATGATTGCCGTTGCCAGACGATAACCCAAAGCAACAAACAGCAGCAACAACAAGTCGGAGTGCATTAGTTGAAAAGTGCACGGCTAGCAGATACCAACTAACGCAGCTTTAACATTTTTATACACAATGTGTATCGTAAGAAGTCTTTAACGACTAGTGGATACCCTATGTAGATTTACAATGCAAACTGTGCAAGCTTCTGCTTTTGTAGCACTTGTTTAAATTAAGAGGGAATTATGTGACTTATATATTTAAAGTTATTATAAGCTTAGATGGACGTGAATTACTCCTGTTCTCGATCGCAAATATGTGTTAGAAAAATCAGAGATCGGACATTCAAATCGGCTATATCGCCTGATTCCCTCTTTGGGTCTATCTGTCTGTCCCTCTGTGACTTGCTGAGTGTCTCTCTGTCTCTTTCTCTCAGTCTCTTTAAGCGTGTTTCAGCTTCTGGCTCTGCATCTCTCACTATCACTGTCTCTGTCTTTATCTGTCTGCATATCCGTCCTTTTCTGTTTAATCTCATCAGCTTGTCTATAAATCTGTCTGCTCTCTCTCTCTCTCTCTCTCTCTCTCTCTCTCTCTCTGCATTTCTCTAATTCAATTCTTCTCACTCTTTCTCTATCTCTATTTTACTTTCTGTCCCGCTCTCCCTCCCTCTGCACTCGTGACATACCTTTACCCAATTTCATGATACCCCTTTAGAACCCAGTTCACTGGGTATACAAAGTGAAAAAGAAATTGCGAATTTAAACATTTTGCAGCATTGCACACGCGACTCTCACGCGCACCGACATAGTCGGAAGAGAGATGCGAAAAATAGAGGCGAAAGATACGCGACACACACACATAAAGGCCCCCCACTCACAGAGACAGATACAGATACAAATACCAATACAGATGCAGCTACGAATGCTGCTTTTTGACTTTTGTATAGCGAATTGTTATCGTGTGGCAGCCCGTGCAGCGTTAATTGCATTGACAGCGCCTTCTCTAAGCGCCACACCCCACCCCCTTGCTCCTTCGCTCTTCAATCTACTGTTCTACTTTAGTTAAGAGCTCGCTCTATTGCATCCGTTAGATACTTTTTGCCAGAGGCTTCATTTCGACTTCCGTTTTGGCATAGCTGTTTTGTGCTATGGCCAAATCAATCTTCATTGCACAGAGAACTAGAGAGAAAGAGAGAAAGAAAGCATCTCGACTTACATCAGCTTTATGATTACGCCCCTGGACAGAAGGGCAAAGCGAAAGCGACAACAACAACAACAACAACAGCAGCAACAACAACCTTAAAGTAATTTGAGCAGCAACGAGCAAAAAGCTTGGAGAGGCCAACAACTCAAACTCAAGGGAGCAATTAAAGTTGACCCAAGATGTCTGTCGCACAGTGATACTCAAATTGTTTGTTGATGTTTCTTAATATCACACACAACCTGAAAATTAAAAAAAATATTTGTTCTAAGCTTTTGAAAAATGTTAAGGAAAAACGCTGGCTTTTAGAAAAATATAAGCTCAGTTTGCCCTGTCGAATTTTTAAAATTCTGAGCTATTTTTTCTCTGAAAATTTGACATCTGGTTCCACTGTGTAGAATAGTTGTCGTCTCGAGACCGCAAAAGGTAAACCAGAACGTGGCCGAGAAGTGTCTCGCTCGCCGTCTACCATCAACCATCTACCTTCTACCGTCTGTGCCTGTCACCTAATTTCCGTTTTAGTGAACATGTCCTTTGGCCAGCAAGAGGGGCCACTTGAGTCAGTCATCGCCCCCCCCCCCCCCCTTCATCGTTTGCCGACATGTGTCCTGTGTCTGCGACTACAGCTCTACTTGTAGTTTCCAGTCATTGCTAACATTTATTTGCCTCGCATCGACAAATTTTGTAATTCAATTGTTGTCCCTGTCACATATGGCTATTTGTTCTTGTTCTCGTTGTTGCTGCTGCTGTTTATGTTGCTGTTGCTGTTGCAGTTGTTGCAGTTGCCTCTGACCAGGGCGAAGGCAACATGCCCGGCACAGGACCCTGCCAGGCAAATGACGTTTTGCCTCGCTGCGCACGAGACTTGTTCACGAGAGGACCCTTCAAGGACCTACGACAATAGCTAAAGTAAAGTCTTGCTGCAAGCACAGTAAACGCAAGAGCCAAGGCATCATCATGACCCCCGACAATGCTACAAACTCAGCCAGGAGGCCGCATCCTGCTGCATATTTCACCCGTAGTCAACTTGCCACTACTTTTAACTCGCCTGTCGCCTTTTCAGGTTTGAAATTACTTTTGTATTCCAAGTGGACAAGTTACGCTCAATTCGCTCTAGATTTTCTTTGCAATCCAATTGCTAAGAAGTTTCTCTCTTTTTTTTATTTGTTTTGTTTTCGACTCGAGAGCGTGGAAAACCATTTTAAGTACTTACAAATTCAAGAAATTATATTCTTTCCACTAGAAAGTTCTTAGGCACACTCAGAACAACATGCGCTTAGTGATGTATGATGACGTTATGCAAAGGAAGCATCTCTGACCTAATAAAAGAAATATATTCTTGGTCTAGTCAAAAGCCGAGACATGTCGCTCTGAGACTAAAACTATAAATAATCGATTCTCGATTTTAATGATGTATAAAGCCAAACATATAAATATCTTATCATAATATTTGAGAGAGTATAAACATAATTATCAGAGAGGTTCAGACTTGGGTTTCCACGTATCACATCTCGTAGTCGAAATTACCTACTTGTTTTGTGCAATTCCAACGATGGATGCATTTTTAATATGCATTGCAATTATCTTCAATTGCATTTTGTGGCACGTAATCCGTTCCCATGGCCAGTTGACCAGTTGACCAGTTGACCAGTTGGTCAGTTGGCATGTCCTTTTTGTTGATTTGCCGCCAAGATCAACTGGCATGTAATTTATGCGTATTCATTTCATAGCCTGGCCTATCCCGCTTCCTGTCTGTCTGTCCGTCTGTCTGTTTTCGTTTTTACTTGGTTGCCATGCGGCATCAGATAGCACAATGGAGGGGAAAGGGGCCTGCCTGGATTCAAATCCGTTCGCTTCGCAATGCATTTAATAAGCACAAAAGATATCAAAAAAGGATTCTCGCGCATATCGCGCACAAAAGGAATGCAAGCGGCTCGAATCCTTGCATTGCATTTGTTGCTTGCGCCATTATTCATTATTCTTTGTATATATATATAATTAATTTTATATATATATATATATACATTATGCCATTTTTGATATGTAAATAAACAAGCAAAACAACAACAACCACGGAGCTAGAGGATCCTGAACGCGTTCTAATTGCCGCGAAGGACCTGCCTGGACCTTCTGTGTTAAGCTTTGCCTGCTTGCCTGTTGCGGCCTGGCCTGGCATCCTGCTAAGCTGGACATGCAATTGCAATGCAATTTCGTATTGTTTTCCCATTTAGGGGTTGCGTTTCAAGTTCTCTTCTCTGCGTCGGGGTTATCGCACGATTACAAAAGAGTTCCTCTGGTCAGCCAAACAAAAACAAAATGCAAAAATTGAAGGAAAAAAAAATAAAAGAAATAAAGAAAAACAAAACAAAAATAAAAAATATAAAAATAAATCATAATGCAAAATCCAAGAAACTTGCAGCGGAAGTTGCGCAGAAGCCGGGAGCAGGGAGCGAGTGCAGCAGCAGGAGCAGGAACTGTGAATGCCAGCTGGATGCAATTTTTGCTAGAAGTTCGCATTTAAATTGTATCTATGAGATACTTTAGTTAGCAGCAGCTGCCAGCTGCTACTGGTGTCGACTTCTTGAAGATATGCATCAGGAAAAACTATTCGCACGCTGCTGCACTTAACACACACACACACTGAGAGAAAATTAAGCAAAAATCAAGTACGATCACGATTTTTTATGAATTCTAGAAAATGCAAAAAACATAAAATTCCCAAAATTAAGAACATTATCTAAAACAACCGGAATCGGCTTAATAGTTTACAATAATTATAAAAAATACAAAAATAAATAAAAATAAAAAAGTAACACATATCGTTGACCGAAATAAACCTAATGGAATTCAGAAATTTGAAGTACTTTAAGAACTATTAAAAGCTATAAAAAAGAAAACGTTGGGGTTTCAAACTTATGTCTTGCGCAGAACCAAAATAATATCGAAAAAAACCTTGCACTTTAAGTCGTTTCGATTTGGCTAAACCACAAAAAAAATTATTGGATTGAATGCTATGTTCGATTCATCTACTAGATACTTTATTACTTTTATGATTTTTAGGTAATCTCGATTTATTGGGAACTTTTTGCTGATCGCGTTCTTAACGCAATTTTTCCTGAAATTCCCACACATTTTTCACAGTGTACAGCGCTCTTTCAGCGAAATCGAAGTCACATATATCAGCGATATCCTGCATGCAGGAAAGGATAACAGCGTTTAAGAGCATCCCTTCTAGTTGCTCATGTGCATATTCGACCTTCTCCGCTGTCATTGAACCCAGCGAGGGTAACTCAATGCAGTTTGCGGCGAAAGGGGTAAGGAAAGTGGGTAACGGGTGAGGGGTGGGGAACAACCATTGCACTTAATATTATTATGTACTCATTATGTGCTCATTATATGCACATAATGTATTTTCCCTACAAGTCCTCAGGCACCATAGCTCTTTAACGCCTCTTATAAATTTTATACACACACACACGCACACACACACACACACACTGAGTCGCACACACCCTCACCCTGTCGACCGTACTGACCTATTCCTCTGGAAAATGTTGTATGGGTTGGCTGGCAAAACGGCAAAAAGTAAATAGCACAAAGCGATTCTTGAAACCAACTCATGTGTAAACATATTTAAGGTTTATGTTTATGCCCCCATCAAGCCAACATACTAACAACGATATAGGAGGAGGGGGGCAGTAGGAGGCAGCTGCTTTGTAATTAAGTACTTTTAGTTTGTAGATTTAGAATTTGATATGCTTCTAGAGTACAACTTTTACTTGTAAAACGAGAACTTAGCTGTGTTTCTAAATTTTATTCGAAGAGTTAATTAATTAATGGAAAATGGTATTTTGATATAAAATAATAAAACAAAAAGAAAACGTGTCAACCAAAAGTTTGGTTCGTAAGCGAGTTTTTCAAAAACCCATCGATGGCTTTTTTAGCATCAGATTAAGGTGTGTAAACAACTCAATTAGTAAATATTTATGCTTCTTCTTACCGTTTTGCCAGTTGAAAGATCAATCTTTACTTAAGGCAAACGTTTCCATTTACAGGTTCAGTTGACCCAAAATACATTCTGGCGATGCATTCGTTCAGTGCAGTTCGTAATGAGACAAATATGATCCCTTGATTCGAGATTGGAGATTTGAGATCCGAGATTATTGGCAATTGACTGCACTTCACCACATTGTGTGTCCCCCCCCCCCCCCCTCCTCCTCACTCTTTCCCATGGAGTTGTGTCACCTTTACAAATCGTTTCAACACCTTGCTCTTGCAGTCGAAAATTGAAAATCGATATTCGCTGGGAAGGTTAAAGAGAGTTGGGAGTCCAGGCAAAAGACAACACACCTTTGCCAGACAACGGGAGTGGGGGATGGAGAGGATTGAATGTAATTAAAAAGGAGTTAAATTACACATGTTTTTTTTTTGGAACTGGCAACCAGGCAACCAACTAACTAACCAACCAGTCGGACTAAGGTAGGCAGGCAGGAGAGGATTGCGACACAAAGGAGTTTGCTTGAAATAAAAACAAAACGTCGACAAAAACAACTGCCAAGACAATGAGCAGAAGGGGCTGGAGGAGGAGCAGTGGCTACATAGAGAGAAAAGTCGTCAATCTTCAATAATTATTGGTGTAGCAAATTATTTGAAAACTATTTACTTGAAATGACCAAGATCAACAAATATCTTATAAATAATTAATGAATGACTAAAAAAGAAAAAATTAAATATTTGAATGAAAACTCAAAATTTAAATACAAAAAATTAATGAAAGTAAGTTTAAGATCAAAAAAGAAATAATATGTTGCATGATGGTCATAATATAAATGTATAAAGAAAATGAGGAAATCAAAGATGTTTTGTTGCAAATATTATATGGAACAATGAATTATATAGTGTCTAATCAGTTGTTAAAAGGCTGTCAAACTGGAACACGGAACACTGGAAGTGTATTAAAATGCAGAATCTAAATCGAAATTCAACAGTATTTTAAAAATCGGGTAGCCGAAACTGACGTTGATATTAATCAGAAGAACGTTCGCACTGCTGAGTTAGTCAAATCTGGAACTGAGTCGGGATTCGTTTCTCTCTGTGTGGCAATAGCCTTAGCTTTAGCATACGCTGACTTGGACAGAGTTCTCCTTCCTTTCACTTAGCACACAAGTGAAGTGAAGCAAAGCAGGAGTCGAGCAGCGAACACACCTCTCTCTCTCCCTCTCAGTCTTTCTCTCTCGCTCTCTCTCTTTCTCGGCGTCGACGTCTCCGCAACGCAATCGTCCTCTTAAAATGCACTTTAAATGGCAGTTTCCGGTCACACACACACACACACATGCACGCGCACACACACACATGCACGCGCACACACACACACAAACACACACACACATCATCGCATGCAAAACGAGAGGCAAACTCGCATGCATAGAAATGTACAAGCATAATAAAAAAATACAATGCGAAAACGTTAAGTAAAAGCTAAAAGGAGTCGCGCTGTGCCAGGAGCAGCAATGCACCGCTTGGTACATACTGTACCCACACACACACACACACACACACACACGCACACACACATACACGCGCTGTCATGTTCGCCATTAACTTTGTCCTTCTTCGTGAGCAAAGTTGCAGCAAGCGCTTTTTTTCATAGGCCTACCCTTTTGTGTGCGTGCCTGAGTGTGTGTGTGTGTGCGTATGTGTGTGTGTGTGTGTGTGTGTGTGTGTGTGCTTGTTGTATATAAGTGTGTTGCATAAATTCTTTTCCTGCAACCGCGTCTCCAGGCAGCTAGAACTGAAATGTAAAATGCAGATCAGATAGTAGAAGTTGTTAGAATTACAATGAGTAGTATTTATTTAAAGTCAGTCGACACAGAAAGGTATACAAATTAAGAAATAAATTTAATTAAATTAAATTTAAGAACAGTAAAACAGGGTAATCAAACACAAAATGGTCCAACATTTGTTGCATAGATTTGGGGCCCCAGCAGCCCTCATCTAACTTGACTATGTCTTTACTTATCGTGTCTAGTGATGCTGATCAAGAATTTATTATAATATGGGTATATAGAACAAACAATATTACAGTAGAGATTCCTCATGAACAACGATTCGATATTATTTAATTTATTGCTTCTAAATCCGCCAGACTGGAGACATGGCCTTAAAAAATATAGACCCATCAGAATCCGACAATCCAACAATATCTTTGCTCATTTATATCATATCATAATTTCATCATTGTCATATTTAACTATAGGGATAATTAACTGTATTTATACAGATTATTTTAAGTCCGACAGTCTCGCAATTAATTCTCATTTATTATATAATTTTCCAAACATCTTCTTCTATGCAGTTGCTCACAACATATCACGGGAGCCGTTTCGGGGCTACAATTCGGAGATGTATTCGACTAATCGGATCAGCAATAACAACAACAACAACTCGGGTCAACGTGGCGGTGAGTGAAACTAAAATTTAATTAAGCAAAGGGGGAAGGGGAAGGGGTGAAGAAGGATGCTGTTGAAGTTGTTGAAGGTAGCTTGTAAATTGCTGTTTTTCCGCACACTTAAAATGATACTGCTAAACTCCGGAAAGTCACTTGCGGAAATGTTTTTATTAGCCTAACCTCCTGCCACATTCACACCCCCCCCCCCCCACACATACACCTTTCCCCCCCACACACACCTTTCCCAGTCCCAGACCCTCTTATCCTTGCAACGTCGACACATACTTATTGGCCTGGAGCATTTGAAGTTAGTTTGTGTCTGGCGGCTGCTGAAGGACTATGCCACGTCTGACGCGACGCCGCATCGTGAGTTACTTTTCTTACACCTCTGCACCCCCTCTGTCACCCACCGAATTTGTGGCAACAGCATGTTTGCTCCTGCTTCGTCTTCATTGTGGCAGTTGTTCTTAATCATCTGCCGCCTCGTCAGTTCTTTGTGCGCCTTCTTCTTCTTCATCTGCTGCACATTAATACTGTTGCACACATGTTGATGTAGGTCCAGCCGGTTATATGTATGTATACATATATAAATATACATGTATATAATGCATGTATAAATGTATAAGCCACATGCTTACTTTCTGCGTTTACATAGTGCAAATACAAGCACTTGCATACACTCAAAAAAATGAGTTGAACGTGCAAAAAACAAAAATATAAAACTAAATTAACCAACCACAATTTTCTTGTAAACTTTTTCCATCATGTAAAGTTTCTATTCTATTTTTACAAAAGGTTGAAATGCAAATGTTCTTGAATTTCGAATCGGAAATACATTTAATCTGTATAGTAATTTATTGATGTATATCCTTTTCGTAGAACGAAATCCTGGTTTTTGTTCAGTGTACACGGTTCTTCGCGCCTTTTGGCACATGCAACACGATTCTTTCGCCCCTATATATGTGCATACAAACAGCTCGGTTGCGCTCGCCTCCCCTTCTCGCCACCACTCTCCGCTCACCTAGTGTTTGCTTGCAACCAAACTCGATGTCAGCACCTTTGGCTGCCTCCAGAATGTTAACCTCTCGTTTTTTTTCGGCTGCTGTTGCTGCTGCCTGCTGCCTGCTGCCACTGCAGAATTAATGGGTTAAGTAAATAGCTGTGTAATGTGCCTATCGTTAAGCGGAGAGGGAGGGCGGTGGTCTGCAGAAGCAGTAGAAGCAAAGAAGTGCCTCTCAATGCGGCGCTTCACTTGCAACGCTTGGCTGCCAATGCCGGTCTTGCCTCGAGGTGAGACGTTCAAAGACGAGGGCCAAGAGACTCCCCTAAATGGTTTTGCCCGCAACGTGATAATGTCAGTAGGCTCCTAAAATTATGTGTGTGTTTGAGAGTGTGTATGTGTGTGTGGGTGTGTGTGTCTGCTAATTCATGCGAGATCTTTATTTTAATTAATATAGGCTTGCAAATTTTGCAGTGTAAGGTGTGAAATTTAAATGCAATGTGATTTGCTTATCAAAAAAAGAGATTGTTTTACCAGTTACCATTTAGGAAGCTATATTTGTTAAACATGAAATATAAGCGTACAGTTGTCAGAATCGGATCGGAGCACTATATCAACTAACCATAACCATCAGGGATATCGGTTAATAGCGCCCTGGGAACAATTTTCACAACCCACACCCATAACTAGAATTTTTTCTTGACAGGTAAATAATTCTTACGCAGATCCATGTGTTCTTCTTTGGTTCTATCCAATCAATCAGTAATTGTCATCTTTCATATTTGAAGAATATTGAACACGAAACATGGGCAGTTATCGAGAAATGCGTATGCGCATTCCAAATTGAAAGTCTCCAGTTCTGTTCTTTTTTTTATATTTTAAACTTTTTATTTAGGTTTAATAATACAGTGTTTTGCAAGTAACAACCTTGAAACAGTCCAAAACAATTTTCAAATCGCTTTTATTACAATTTTTAAGTATTTTTTTCTTATAGTCTCTGAGTTCGGCTTGTTCATGCAGGCAGACAGTGAAACAGGCGCTGCAATCCGACAAAAACTTCATGAGTAAATTATAATCTCTAGCAGAGTATAAATTATTAAATTATTATATTTTATGTATGTTTTTGTTTTTTAATTAGTCAATATAAGCATCAGAACACGGAATTTCAGAAAGTTGAATTGATCCTGCAGAGGGTCGATCCGGAGAGGATCGCTATGCCAACAACTCTCAATCAGTTTTTGCAATTGCTCACATTCCGTAATAAGTTTAACATTGAGTTCGGGTCGGCCACCTTCTCCGATATAATCGAAAGGATTTTTGCGCGACATTACTTCCCATAGAATAATGCCAAAGCTGTAAATGTCACATTTTTCCGTATATTTTCCACTTGAACTGATTACCGGACAATAAATGAAACAATTTGTAAATATTTGAATTTGATGTACATTTCCCAATTACTACAAACCTCGAGTGCCTGCTAAGAAACTGTGCCCTGATTTGACGAATTTATTGTCTTCTGTAACGCGGCCAAAAACTCCAATCTTTAATCAATGTGAATTTCTTAATACATTGGTATACTTTCAGAGCACACTTGATCATACCAAATAAGATAGTCCCTAAGATCAGCGCGCATGTACAGATGAAAACATGGAAATGACTAAATAATGTGGTTTAATAATATAAAACACACTCGGACAGACGAGCATAGCGCTAGATATATAGATCCAGTATATAAATATATATATATATATCTTTCTCTCTCTCACTCTCCCCATTTTAATGGATTCAGTGCATAGCCAAAAATGTAGGTTAAAAAATGGGTGGACTTCTTAAAAACCAGTTCAAAAGTGTGTCATAAATATTGCAAGTGGAGCTTTTGAGATGTCAAGTCAGCAACTGCAACCTGCAATGTTGCAACAAATGTAGGTGATACCTTTTACGCATTAAAAGTGCGCATTCAATTTTAACTATGCACAAAAAATGGTAAAGAAAAAAAATACCACTTCTCCTGTGCGGAACGCCATGTGCTGCGCAGATTGCATCCCTGCCCCTTACAAAAACCCCGGCGCCCTGTATATGTACCCCTTACGTGTGCCCGCTGTGCCAGTTGCAAGCTGCAGTCGCTGCAACTAGCATCAACAACAACAACAACGAGTGTTGCATGGGCTGCATTAAGGGTTCGCTTTTAGCTTTTGTTGCATGTACGGAAGATGAAGAGGAAGAGTATTGAAAAGTAGGCCAAGTTAAAATTGATTTAATGCGTTGATTGCGGCTGTTGCTGCCGCTGTTGTTGCAGCTGCAACAACTCAGATTTATATGTGTGTCGAACGCAGATGTTTTATTATTTTTGTATTTTTCGCTTGGGATCTTTACAAATATTGCGTGAGAGATTTCTGTGTGTGAAGACACACTGTGGTCGTCTCTGCATCGGTGGCGTATGCGCAATATTCTTTGCAACGGCAGCGCATTGACCCAGGACACACACAAACAGATAGCAATACTAACACACACTAGATGCACACACTTATGCCTAGGAAAAGTTCGTTAAAAATAATTGCCAACCCTTGAGCAGCGTCAGTCGTCAAGTCAGTTAGTAGTTTTTGGCATGTGAAAAGCGACTGGCAATTTTACAGCTGCTGCTGACATCGCAGTTTTTCAGCGCTTTCATTTACCTTTTTATTTCTGATATACCCTGCGCCCAAT
Source organism: Drosophila picticornis (assembly GCA_035043845.1). Classification (NCBI taxonomy): domain Eukaryota; kingdom Metazoa; phylum Arthropoda; class Insecta; order Diptera; family Drosophilidae; genus Drosophila; species Drosophila picticornis. Next base: position 4,425,091 of record JAWNMR010000362.1, read on the forward strand.
TAATGTGACCAAACACGGTGTATTCTGAATTTATCTCTTAATTTATACAGCATCGAAATGTGAACCTGATCAAGCTTTATCTCAACTATAGATTTGCCAGAGCCCCAAACCGTTGAGTAAAATTAAGGAGTTTAAGTTCTGATTTTAAGTTCAGAGCAAGAACTGAAATCCAAAAAAAATCAGGGCAATGCGATCGTTTTAGATTCGTTTTTGGCTAGCTGCTTGTATCGATTGCAACAATGTGAGGACAAATACCGTTACCGAAGTTTGAAAAAATGCATGCATTTTAACGGAACCTTTGCGTTTTTCATAGCAGAACTGGAATCCACTTTGGATTCTTTTGGGTTTTACTTCCTGGAATTTATATTTCCCAAACGCAAAACAAGTTTTATTTGATTATTGAAAGCTCCCCACTTGTGAAGTTCCTTTTCCCTTTCTCTTCTCTTTTTTGTCTATTTTCTCCTCTTCCTCTCTATCCTCTTTCTGATTAAAATACTTAACACATTTATATCTGTGTATAAATAGATAGTAACAAATATTTTTAATATTTAGTGAAATTAAATATTTTTATAAAAATTTAAAAACAATCTTAATGAAATTAAAATCGTTTAAAAATTGTTTATTATCTACATAAAATAGGAGTATTACATGCTCGCAATTCAATAATTATTTATTATAATTTATTATTTTTCTCTAGTTAATATTTTCCACTCGTCGTTAAAGGTTCATAAGCCCAAAGTTCAAATACCTCCTTCACTTTTGCAGTTTGTTCAGAACCAGGGCTGGCCACACGATATCTTCTTGCCTGGCAGACTTGAAAATTGTTGGTTTTCTGTTTTTTGTTTGTTAGATTTTGGTGCTTAGCACCAGCGTCTCGACGTCACCGGCTGGCTGTCAAGTGGGTGGAGGTGGGAATGCATTTGACAGCTAATTGGCTAAAAATGTTTACTTTCTCGCTTAGGGAGAAAAGAGTTTCTACATGCCACAGCGTCGTCCTGTGGCAGTGTCAGTCAAACAATACCATCAGCTGGCAACACACACTCAACAACAACAACAAACGGCGTCTATTGTATTTTAACACCTTCATCCAATTTCAGTTATTGTTGTTGCTGTGGTTGTTGTTTTTGTTGTGCCACATATTCGACACTGATCCTTTGGCTTGGTTTGCTGTCAGTTGTGCCCTGGCGTAATTTATGGACTCTTTGGGCCACATTTACTTGCGCATCATTTTTTTGGTTATTTTTTTATACTTTTTTGCGCAAAAACGTGACGACAAAACATTCCACAATATGACAAAAACAACACAAAAAACAAAAAAAAAAGTAGAATACGAAATCCTTTAAAAAAAAAAACGCCATCAACAATTTAGATAAATTTTCCCACCAGCGATACGGCAATAAAAACAAAAGGCCAGCTCACAACCAACCCATCCAAAATGGCGAGGGGTGCTGCTCGTCCTTCTTGGACTCGGCGTCTCTCTGGGTGTGTGCTGCTCCGTGTGGCACATCCGCTATATATATTGTATGTGTGTACGTTCTTTCTCGATATCAAATGATATCAACTGCAGCTTGCTTCCCTACACCACCCTACACCCGGTGTGTGTGTACACAACGGCTCAGCAGTGACGGCGACGCATCCTTCAGGTACAACTTACTCATATATCACAAAAGGATATTCTTCGCGCACACTCGCCTCGAAGTCTGTGTGTGAGTCTGTGTGCTTTTCTGCTTAGCTTTTTCTTTTTTCTTAATTTTTTTTTTTTTTTGGTTTTTTCTTTGGTTTTTTTTTTTGTGTTGTCTGGTCAGCGGAGAGGTCCTCCGGCTCCTCGAAGGTGACACCGTGGCGCAACACACAATGGCCTTGCTGTTATCCAACCAAAAAAAATGAATAAAAAACTGAAGCCAAATGTATTAAATTATAAAAAAAATAAAATTAGAACCAGTATACAGAAAAAATCAAGCGAACGCAAATCGAAATCAACTCGTAAAAAACAAACGAAGTTTTTGGTCTGCATTAATAATGCAAATGTCGCGTTGAAGTTTCATTCTTTCTCTTCTCGTCCACTTCCTGTGTCTTTGCTGTTCCTTAAGAATTTTGGCAAACAACAAATTTGCGAGCGGCCAGCGAACCTGAAAATGAACTTTAGCTCAGCCCTGCACTACTAACCTCTCAGAGACGCACACATAGATCTTTGAACAGTACTTCTCTTCTGGGGTGCCTTGAACCCAAGCCACTTTTGATTCCCAAAATAAATTTTAGTTTATGTAAGAAGAAGTTAGAAATATTTCTTCTTTTTTTATTTATGTTATTTTAATTTTTTTACTTTTTGTAATTTGTTGACATTAAATATATAAATAAATTGTCCGTTTTCTTCAATTCAGCTCCAGGCTTACGGCATCAACAGTGAGTTAACATAGGGAAACTGTTAACAGTAGTCAGTTTACAGAGCTCGTTAACAGTTATGCATTGAATCGATGTCGAATTCGATGTAAACCAATTCGACGATCGGCAGATATTTGTTTGGGTTTGGAAGTTGATTGTGAGTGAACGCTGCCAGTTTCTAGCGGCTACGTGACTTGGTTAACCATAAATGAATTTATCAGGATTTACATTACATTTATCAGGATTTACATATTACAACAAAATTATAAGAAGAATTTTAACAAATTATAATATTTCAAACTGCACATTTTCACATACCAATCTGTTCTTTGTCAACTATTCATAAAGAAGAAATCTATATTTTTGTACCGGAGCATCTTTTGAACTACAACCCCTATTATAAGACCTGCTCCTATTATTTTTGCAAAGCAATCTGTTTAAATGTTCACGAGACTTTATTTTGCCAGCTCGCTAACTCCTTGCACAAGGAGCTTGCCAGCAACAACAACAACATGAACAACAATAACCACCACCACCACCACAACAACAACAACAAGCTAAAATTATCATCAGTGCTCAATAAGATTTGGTCACTGGACAATGTCCATCCTTTTGTGGCCAACGTCGTGTCGCTCTGCTCGTAGAGAGAGAAATGAGGTTCAGGTACATTTTGAGTACCTCTACCCCTACCTCTGCCTGTGCCTCGGCCTCTACCCCTACCTCTAGCCCTACATCTGTCTCTGCCTCGGGCTCGACCTCTACCTACATTCTGCATTATATTTGAATGGAGACAAGTCCCTGCGTCCTTTTCTCTCGAGCGCTCGCGACGATCTTCAGGCCAAGTCCTTTGTGTGGCCAAGTGCGTCACTGCCCCTACCACTCTGCTCTTTCTGCCTGGCCCTGCTTTTTCTGTTATCGGGGGGAATAAAACTAAAAGCATTCAGCATAAGTTTTTATTATGCCAACGAGCGCAAAAAAGCGATTTTTTATATGAAAAATATTTGGAACAGGCATTTTATACACTTAAAAAAATTTACTTTAAATATTTAAAATATTAAAAATATGTAGTAGTTATATTTAAGTATTTATATTTTTATGTTTTTAAAATTACATTTCTTAAATTGCCTTAAATCTATTTAAAATTCACTTTCATACTTTTACTCAAAATGAATATGTACGATTTCTGCCTTGTTTCTTAACCGATATTGTGATCATTTTTACAAATTAATATGTCCAGGTATTTATAAACCCAGTTAGATAGTTAGGTAATTGCAATGCTATCGATAACCGATTTTGAATACTTCTAACACGAAAACTTATATTTGAAATTTCTCTAGCTATAGATACTAATCTGAGAACGCTGATAATGTTGATCAAGCATTTACAATAGTTCATTGACATTTTTTCTGTGTGTAGCAAAAAGAGACAGAGTGAGAGGGAAAGGGAGAGCCAGAGGCTGAGCCTGGCACAGGCTCATCAACGCATCGGCATCGGCACAGGCACAGAGGCACCAGGCATAATATGGGGTAAGGTTAGGGTATAACATTTTTGGACTTGGACTGCGCTTGCCTCTGCCTCTTCCTCAGCCTCTGCCTGTGCCTCTGCCTCTGCCTGAATAAGTGTTGGATGTCATCTTATTATTTTGAGACCACGCAGTAGCAGCAGCAGCGGCAGCCGCATTGACGATGACCATGCGCCGCTGCTGAGGGGTACTTCTCTCACTTGGTCAGCAGCTCAGCTAAATCGTCCCCCGGTCAGTTGTAGTTGTTGTAAAAGACTCCGATACAAAACTGTGGGAATCAAAACAGGATTCTCAATGTTTGCTGCAAAAAAAAACAACAAAAAACTGCGTTATCGCCGCCGCATTTATTGTTGCTGCTGCTGTTTGATGATGCCACCGATTTTTTGATGATGCTGCTGGTCATCATCATCAACATCGTCGTCGTCCTCGTCGCAGGCTGCGTTATCCTTGCGCGCATGTCCTCGCTTCGTCTGTTGCCGTTTTTGTCTCCTCATTCTCTTACCTTATTTTGCCAGTTTTATCTTCTATTTTTACAGTTGCTTCGCTCTCTCTTTCGCTGACCCGATCCAAAAACAAAAATAAAATTTCTGAGGAAACCGAAAGCGATTTTAAGTCAAAAATTAAGCTTGTGGGCGTAAAAATGAAAAAAAAAACCGTTCAATTCGTAATCTAATTGATCAAGTATAAAAAGTCTTAAAAAAAAAAACGTCATTATCAAAAAAGCTATTTATAAGCAGTCTTTCAACACTTTACAACCCGGACGGAAATGAGTCAAAACAAATGACGTGTGCTTGTCATCGTTTTTATTCCAATTGTTATCGAAAACTGCGTGAAAGCTGATAAAATAGAAATAAATAAAACACACACATACAAAGTATAATCCCATCAAGAATCTATAATTTACAGTTAATCGGATTGATTTCTCAATGTGCTTTTAAGCTTTTAAGCTGCTGCCCTGACGGTCAACGCACCTGCACACAAATTGAGTTACCAAGAAGCAGGCAAAAAAGAAAAATACGAAAAACCAAAAAAAAAAAACAAATAAAATGGCATCTTATCGGCCGCATCTCTAGAATCTAGATACGTTTGTCAGTCAGTTAATTAAACTTGGACGCCTGAGCGAGAGCAGCGCCGAGAGAGTGGATCATAAAAACGGATTGAAAGAATTGCAGTTAATTGAAATGTTCTTCAACGCGCGCGCATAGCGACAAAAACGCTGCAGCGACAAGCTTGCGAGAGAGGGGTCAACAAAAAAATATATATAAATGTGTGTGTTTTTGTGCATAGGCATGTTGGCATAAAAAATGCCAATAGTCTATTGCAAAAAATGAAGAACCCTAGAGATGCCCATACACACATACACAGAGAGAAATAGAGAGAGAGCGAGAGAGAGCGTGAGAGAGTCATTTGACTGCAGAGCGACAAAAGTGTTTGACTACAAAACGAAACGAGCGAAGGCATCTCTGGGTGGTTGCTAGCTGCCTGCTGCCTGACAACGTGTGCAAAAACTACAAAAAGCCCACTGTACAGCAGTAAGTGTGTGTGTGTGTGTGTGTGTGTGCGGGAGAGAGAGAGTGAGAGCGTCACAGACTGCATTCAGTACACCAATACAAATGCAGTCGCTGCTGCTGCGAATGCCAAAACAAAACAAAAAGGAAACGCATGCTGCGCTTGTGTGCGTGTGTGTGTGTAACTTTGCCGGCTCAGCAACGTCGAGTCTTGCGATTGTGTGCGTGTATGTGTGTTTGCGTGTGTCTCGTTTGTCGCTGCAAGCTCTTTTTTTTGCTTGTGTGCTTTTTTGCTGCTGTTTTATTTTTTTGGTTTCTTGTCGCTGTAGCCCAGCGCAGAGACGTCGCCGTCGAGACAGACTGACTGCTAACTGCTGAACGAGCAGCAGTTGGGTATCTGTATCTGTATCGCATCGCCACTCCACTCGCAAGTATCGCGGACGCGCAAAAAGACCATGCGAAAAAATCGCTATTACAAATCTGGAACTTTTCACACAAAAAACGTCTTCAAATATTCAACATATTAGTAAACAAAAAATCCAATCTATTTCGAAAACAACACACAATAAATTTCAACGTCTTCAACAAACAAAACAAATTTCACAACTTTTCGATGCAATAAAATTTATTAAATAAAAATCAACAATAACAGCAACAACAAAAAGTCCGCGCATACGTCTCAAAAAATATATATTGGATAATAATCGTAAAAGCAAAACAACAATAACAACAACTAAACCAAACAATAGCAACAACAGAAGAAAAAAAAACCATTCATCACATATAAAATATAGCCCAGGAAAAAAATCTAAAATTCAATATTCCATTTTCTTAGTGTTATTTTAGTGCAACTTAAATTTGCCAGTTTTTGTTTAAGTTTTTCTTTATTTGCAACGGTATTTAAATTATAATATTCAAAGTGTTACGCTTCTATAATTATAATAATTATAATAATAACAAATAACAAATAATTCATAATTATAATAAAAAGTTACGCAGTCTAAGAAATTAAAAAGAATATTTAAAGAACGCATCCGACGGATAATCAAAATAAAAGGCTAACACGGTCTTCTATGGCATAAAAATGCAGCGTCATGTTTGGAAATGCATTAAAATTAAATATAAAATGTGTAAATTGCTAACAAGTGAAACAAACACAACCTGAAACACAAACACAAATAGTGAAAAACAACAAACAAAAAAAAAAACAAATTGAATTTTAATTTAAAAAGTGTTTTCCTGTGCAAAATATGATCATCAAGTGAATAAAAAATCGAAAAAAAAAACAGTTACTTAAATTTAGTTAATACGACTGCGTTTCAATTTGAAATTATACTTGGATTTTAATTGGATATTTCGTCACTCACACACTCACACACTCACACACACACACACACACACACCACACACATACATATTCACGAAAACGCAGTCAGCAAAAGGAAATTTCAAATCAAAATTACAAATTGCAAGTGCCGAAAAAAAGGTTTTAATCAAAGCTCACACAACGCAAGCATTTACGTAACTTGAGATAATTGATGCAATTACACACACACGCATGCGAGCACGCATACACATAAAGGAAAGTGCAGCAAGAGGGAGCTTTAAAGCCGAGAGAGAACCACGATCGAAAAGCTCCATAAACGGTACACGCCCAAAAGCGAAGAAAGAGAGAGAGGGAGAGAGAGAGAGGAAGAGCGTGATAAACTGCACACAACTGCAGCAGGCAGCATCGCAAACGAGCAGCGAGGTTCGCGCTCGTAACTAGTTCGGCTCTTCCCTCTTCGTACCGCGACGCACTTCGTGCACTTCCTGCGCGCAACAAGCAGCCGCCGCCGCAGCGACGACGACGACAACGAGATCAGTTTGCTGGCGAATGCAACGCTGATTGCAACGCTGCATTCTTCGCCAAAAAGTGAAAGAGACACATACAAAGCATAGCAACAGCGAGAAAGAGACAGAGAGAAAGAAAGATCATCATTCATACGCTCTACTGTACGCCGGGAAACAAAAAGAAATTAATCTTAAAAAACCTACGCTGCATTAAAAAAAAGAAAGAAAAAAGGAAAAAGAAAACAAGCATTTTAAATGAAGTGAAGTTTTTTGTGATTCAAGTGCAAAAATATATTAAAAAAAAGAGAAGAAAAATTCACATACATTACACACACCCACATACACACACACATACACATAAGGCGAACGAGTTCGGATTAAATATCTACACACAGCACCTGCAGCAGCAAACAATTGGATACTCTACACACTTTGGATACATCAACAACAACAACAACAACAATTCGCTTGAGTAAGTCGCTATCGAAATCGAATTGAAATTGATTCTAAACATTTCGAGAATTTCTACGTGGCACCGGCCACAATTTCTTATATTCATCGGGCTCTCAGCTCAGCTCTCGCTGATTATCAGCAGCATTATGGCATAATAATAATAATATATATGGCATGCGATTCAGATTGAGATACACTCACACATAAATAGATTGCATTTCTAAATATAATTCAAATGCGCTCAAGCCAAGTAAACATTTATATATACATATATATATATATATATATAATACCGATCGATGTGTTGCGAACTTGATCTGATTTTAAACTTGTAACAAGCTTGGCTTCTTACCCAGAGCCGTCTTTTGACCATGGGGAAAAATGATTTTCTTCCTTGTTTCTTAGTATTCTTTATTACTATGAAAAAAAAAAATTGTTTTGCAATTTAAACAGATCATTATACAGATGTAACATGATATAAATTTTATTATACCATTAACCATTTTTAAGGGGTTTAAGAAAAAACGATTTCATTTCAAATCCTTTTCTATTTTAATCTGATTAAAATAATAGTGTAAATATTTTATTAACCGAAAATGGAATACGTTAATTAAATAGGAACTTTCTAGTAGAATTTTCATGTTTTTTTTCCAAAATTCTTGTTATTGAATATTTTTCAATATTTTCATTTAATTGAAATTATTTACTACCTCAATGTTTCATTTAATATATATTTTTAGCCATAATATTTTTGGTAAGAATTGAAACAGAAATTCTCATATATTCTTTATTAAGATTGTTTTTAAAATTTCCTTTCGATTCTTAGAATATCGAATATGCTGAAGCATCTAATGTTACCCCAAACTACTTTTACTGTTATGGCAGCACTCTTATTGCAATTCAAGCACAGCAGCAGGGGGCTTCCCATGGTTTCAAATTCCCAAAAACTACGAGGTGCGAGCGTAACTTGAGTGGCCTTTTTTTTTAACTTAAACATTGGAAAGCAAATAAATAAAACTGCATTTGGAAATATTTAGATTAGAGCGCTTCCAATTGTAATGCATTTTTACTATACCGCTTGAGAAATCACGTGCAAAGCTCTCAACTCAAGACAACAAAGCCGCTCACAAAAAAAACAAATCCGCCAGCTGTATTTAAAATGTACAAGGTGCTTGTGTGGGACAGGGGGAGGTGTGGTAGTTGGCACTCCAAGAAAATGTTTCCCTAATCAAATTCGTTCTCGAATATTCTGAAATATTTAACTTCAATGATTTCAAGTTGATAGATGACTTCAGCTTTAAGTTCTTGAACTTTCAAGTTCTTAATTTTATTTTTTAAAGACAACTTTTTTTAATGAAAGCAATATTAAAAATATGCTTTATAATAAAATATATAATTAGCAGACTTGTCTTAATTCATAATTTACTTAAATTATTTAAAATTTCCTAGATTATTTAGATTTGAAAGAGATTTCATTAATTGAAATTATTTATTCCGGTAATTAACGAGATTAATTTAATATTTTTAAAAACATTAGAACATTGTCCACTATTTTTTTCTTAGTGATGACACACAAGCCAAAACTGAACTGTCATTGGTGGTTTTGTAAAAGGTGGTTTGTGGGGTGAGCTGGGGTTGGGGGCAGGTGGAGACGCGACGCTCAGCAAAAACAAACCAACAGCAAATTCATGACCAAAACGCCGCATGGACAGCAAAAGCAACAACAACAATATAACGGATAAGCGTGGGCGCAAAGCAAGGAGTAGAGAGATGTGGAGGGGTCTTGTGTATGCGTGTGCAGATGCAACAGTGTTTGTGCATTGCATTTGATTTGAACATTGCAATTTCGTTTCATTTCAAAAGTGGTACGAAAAATTAACAGAATTGCCTATTGTTGATGTTGTTGTTGCGCTCGTTTAACCCCTTCGAAGGAATGCTTTGTGTGTGTGTTTTTTTGCGTAGACGCGCAAATAATGTGGATGGCATGTGGAACGTCGACGATGTTTATCGTTTGATACTTTTTTGGGGGAGGGCAGAGGTAATCCTAATTTTTTTATGTCTGATTTTTATTTATTTGAAGTTTGAAGTTGCGTTGCTTTTCACTTTTTATCATTTCTTATTTTAAGATAGCGCCGCGTTCCACACACGCACACACAGTTACTCACACATATATGCAGACTTGCGTTCCACACGCGACAAAACTTTGCCCGCCGACAGTCTTGAATTTTTTTTATTTTTTCTTGTACACGTTTTTGCATTTCACACACACACAAGCAAAACGATCTTCTGTGCAGCGAGAGCGAGAGAGCGCGTCTCGTATCTGTGAGCATGTGTGCATGTGTTTTTTCGCCTTACGCTTTGTCGTGCAAATTCTGCCGAAACTCGCGCTGCTTATTCTCTGCGCAAAATACACTCTCAGGCGTTCTCTCGCTCTCGCGCTCTCTCGCTCACTCTTTTTTTTGCACGCTTTGCAAAACTTTTCTGCCTGCCTCTCTGTCGTCGAGCAGTGTATGTGTGTGTGTGTGCATGCCGTCTGTAGCCCAACACATTTGACTGTGTGTGCATTTTTGTAGCCGTCGCCGTCGTCGTTGCCGTCGCAGTCGTTGCCGTCGTCGTCGTCGTCAGTGCAGCTTTCGTTACGACTTGCGGCGGCTGCGACTCCCCAGAGTTGTTTGTGGGTTTTGTTGTGCGACGCAAGTGACGACGTAAAGACGTGTGTGCGAAGTACCGTACGAAGAACCGGTGACGTAGACGCTGCGTCCGCCATTCAATTACAACGCGGCTGCCCAACAACAATAATAATAATACTTATAATAAATATTAAAAATATAAAAATGAAAACACATAATCAGAATAAAGCAATAGAAATTATAATCAACTAAGTGCAAATCAAAATATATAGAACAAAGCGTTCAATATAAACACACACACACATACACATACAATAGAAATTCAATTGTATCTGTGTATTTGATGCTCGGTTGTTGGAGAATTCGCAAGCACACACACACACACCTACACATCCATGCATAGATGTGCACATGTATTTGTAGCTGCAGAGATAGAAGAAGAGAGAGCGCGCGCGGAACGGGGGGAACTGTGATCTCATAAATAAAACAAAATAAAAATTAATAAATAAAATATTAATATATAAATAAATATATAAAATGCAAATGAGTTAGCAACTAAATATTATACCCATAAAATACACAACAAAAAAACAAAACAAAATAACGAAATCGAGTGTTTGGTGAATTTCTGTTTAGTGCAAGCAAATTGAAAAAGGTAAATTTTTAAAAAAGTGCATTAAAAATAAGCATGAGAAATGTTAAGTCGCTGCTATTTTCGCTGCAAACACACACACAGACCGACAGACAACAACAACAACAATTAGTCGTATTCATATCAAGTGCCAGTGCATGTGTAAATGTGTGTGCGTGTGAGTAAGCGACGGCATTTCTTGTGAGAGAGAGAGAGAGCTCCACAAATGTGCGTGTGTATGTGAGTGTGTGTGCAATTGTATGCAAACATTCACCAGCATTAATGTTGTGATATATATTTAAAAGCTAAACAGCTGACATGTGTGTGGCGAATGCAAAATGAATTAATATTGTATTTTTTGTATTTTGTATGAAATGCGTTCAGGTGCTAAAAGCAGTAGCAGTAGCAGGCGACTAAATTTAGAAACACAACACTACGCCCCAATGTGTCTGCGTTGTACAACACTGCAACAAAAACACACAGACACACACATGCACACGCACACAGACGAGCGTCATAACAAAAGTGGCCCCAAGCACACGCATACATGCACAAATACTGGCAGCTTTTTTTTTTTTAGTCTGCGACGCTTTGCTTGCTTGCGTCTGTGTGTGTAGGCAATGCATTTAACGTTGCTCACAATCGCATTAAAAGCCGCTGCTGCTGTCGCCGTCGCTGTCGTCGTCGTCGCTGCTGCTGGTCGTCCACCATTTTGATTTTTTGCCCGCCGCCACAAATCATTAAAAGTGAACTTAAAATAAGGAAAAGTCCAGACAAAGTTGCTTCGGATCTCTTGTTGCTGTTGTAGAAACCGGTTTGCGTCGCGTCGCCTTTGCTTTACTTTCTTTATGTTTTATTTTAGTTCTTCTATGTATAATTCATTTTAAGTTGTACTCTTTTGCTGGCTTTAGCAATTTAAATTTAATTTCTAATTTTGTCTTCGCCTTGCACATTTGCACATATTTTGTTGCCTGGGCTCCACGTCAGCCACGTGTCAACCAAATGGCGTCCACAAACACACACACATGTGCACATGTATGTATGTGCAAAGTAAGCGAAAACCGGCCGGCTCAACTCGTCGCTGCATGCAACGAGAAAGCGAGTAAGAGAGAGAGAGAAAGAGAGCGCCAAAAAAGCTTTTTGCTGCATTGTCAAAAGCTTTGCGAGTGCAATGCGCGCGCTCTCAACCGCAGCGAATGAGAGCGAGAATGCATGTGTAAGCGAAAGGGAGAAATAGATAGAGGTACAGCTGCAATTATTTGCAGTTCTTGTATCTTGTTTCCGTTTCTTTTGCCTGCTGTTTCTTGGGCTCCACATCCTCTCTCCCCTCCACTTAATTTTGCTCCGCTCTTGTCTTGTCTGAATGTGTGGATAATTTGGCGCTTCGCCATGTTTTCTGCAGCCGCAGGGAGTTCAATGAGCAGTTTCTCTTTCTCTCTCTTTTCAGTTGGGTGTTGCATGATGGGGGGGTTTATTGGAGCCGGCGGCGGGAAAGTTGAGTTCGTTGCCGGCAAACACGTTTTCATGCCGCATTTTGTCGCCGCTTTTGCTTCTTCGCATTCCGACTTTTCATTTTTGCGCTTGCAATGTTGCATTGCTGCTGCTTCCTCTTCTTCTATTTTTCTCTTCTCTTTTCTTTTTGTTGCAAGTTTGACAGGCCAAAAAAATAATGAGAAGCCAGATAGGAAAACTTTCAAGGATATTCTTTGCCGTGACAAAATGTGTGTAAATATGTTAACGTAATTGCATAGCTAGATTTAAAATCAACTTAAGATATTTTCTTGAATTATAATTTCTTACTTGGTCATGTAAAGCATGAGAGGACACTTATAATAAAGCTGACTTAGCTAAAATGCACCCCTTCTAAGTTAGGTTTATCAGTTTATAATTGAAATATTAAACATATATATATATATGTATATGTATATCGTATATATCGCAAGGATGTCTCGCTCGCATGTGCATTCTCTTTGCCACTACTGAGTGCTGTATTTTATGCATCGCGATGCTCTGTGGGACTTAACAGTTTGCAACAACAGCAGCGAACTGTCTGTGTGTGAGTGAGTGTGCCCTGTTTGTGTGGTGCCTGGCACCACTGGCAGCCACAATTGCAAGTCGCAGCACCTCCTCACAGCAGGCAGGCGCGGGCTGGCTTGGGGCCGATGAAAAAAATTCAGCCTAATTTTGCAAATACAATATGCTAAGTAAAGAAGTGAGTCAAGTTGCATCCAGATGCGCGCACGACCCCCCAACAGAGAATTGTGAGGCGCCTGCAGCCGGCACTCTTTTCTAATTCGCCATGAAAGCCAAAACTAACTATAGAATACAGCCGTTGTTCACGCCAAAAGAAAACTTGGCCAGATGGGGAGCTGGTGACGAGAGCCAGGTTGGCAAAAACAAACCCATTTTTTGCCGGCGCAGCTCGCAGCGGGTTGTTGGCGAATGGAAAACAATGTGTTAATGTTGGCAGTTGCAATTTATAAATTAGGGAAAATAGATAATAAAAATAATAATAATTGTGGCTTTTGTTGGTTTGAAAATCGATAAAATTTCGAAGATTACAAGACTTATTCAATTCGATCCACGAATCTAATAGAATACTCTGATAAAAATTTGAAATCTATCTGGATGTGCTTGTAATCTTTGACCAGATAAAGGATTAGAAGAAAACAGGTAACGTTTTGATACATCAGCACCGCGGAAGATCATTTATGAATATCGTGCATTAAAAGGGGACAAGATGACTTGCTAGTGGTAGTCCGGATGAGACTTGAGAAGACTTTGATACGTAACCTCTCAAGGAAAATGTGAGAAGTATTATTTTGAAATCACAGTAGAATTTGTAATTTAAAAACTTTGTTCAACCTTAGCTGAAATCTGTGAAATTAACATTCCTTTGCATTGAGGTATTTATATTGGGTCTATATAAGATCTTGTTATCCGCTTCTGCAGCAAAAATACGGATATATCCAAAGTTTTTTCATGATAACATAAAAAGGTGCCTCCAAAACAAAGGGTATAAGAAGCCATCCTTTTTCCACGTTCCATTCTCACGTTTTTAGCCTCGATCTTATTGTATATAGTATACATCTATATATACATAGAGACATCCATATATATACAAATGAATTGTTATGTCTTATTTTTTCTGAAAGGAGCGGCCGCCCCCTGGCGACGGCTTTATGTACTTGCTCATTGGAGAGCACGTTGTCCTTTTATATTTAAAATTTTTTTTTTTTTTTTGCACACTGCACAAATACAAATAGAACATTCCCCGGACATGGCAGACACAATGTTCGGTTGCATGCAACTGTTGTACATTCTTACCCGCAATTGCACCCCTCTCCCCTCCAGCCACGTGATCCTTTGATTCCCGGCCTTAGCCGCATTGCAGTCAATTTTTTAGTGCCTGGCCAGTTACATGTGACTGGCAACATTCCCCCACCCCCCAAGTGCCTCGTGGCAGGTTTTTCATTTGTTGATGGTCGTTGAGCATCATGAAGCGTGTCCTGCGCTTTTCGGCCACAGAATTGTGTGTGTTTGTGCGCATCAAATATTGAAAGTTTTACGGCTGCCAAAAGAGCTTGGCGCAAATATTGTTTTGCAGCAAAAGAGGCTGCAAGGATTCTCATCTGATTGGTTTCTTGGCAACCGAAATGCAGCCAAGTGCAGAAGTATTCGTGTTTTACTGTGTCCAACATATGTCAGTTCGAACTATAAGATTGTGTGGATTATGGCTGGTATTTGGCAAGCGCAAATCCAACAAAATATTTATCATTGTGATATATGCATATTTTACTTGCTTCCTGCGAGAATGTGTTCAAAATAGTGTGATTTATTCCTAAATAAAAAGCTTACTTTACAACATTTGCTGGCAAGTTGAAAATATGACAACAAATATTCATACAGTTTTTAATTTTTCATATACATATATGTAGAACTCAGAAGTTTTAATTTTTATCGATACAAATCGATCTCCGATAGCAACAAAAAAACACAGTTGTATACAGTACATACTTTAAATTAACCCCATTGTTTTTGAGTTCATATTCTTTTGATTTATCTATGTATGAATGTATTTCTACGATTTCCGGCTATGCATTTAATATCCATCCTAGTTGTGTCCCGACTTCCGCCTGGGCAATTCGCATATTTGCTAAATGTGGGGGAATAAATTTTTGGGTGCGTTATTTACCATAAACTACAAAGAATTTCGTATTCGTTTTTCTTCTGCTTTTTGTTCTGCATGCATTCCCCTTTCTAATTTACCTCTTGTGTGCCACAATTGCTTCGTTGTCGCAATGTGTGGCATTAATTTCTGCAACTTATGCGGCCACATCGACCCCCTTTCCCCTAACCACCGCCCCTCCCGCCGTATCTTGCCGGCCATAAATTACAGCAAACATTTGCCACACTTCCGCTAGCGGCGTTCTGGCCACGTTCCCGTTTCAAGTGGCATGTCTGCAGTTCTGTTGCAAGCAACTACTACAACTTGCTGCAGCTATTTTCGTGCCTTAAGTCGGCTTATGGCACTCTCGGCTCTCTCCCTTCTGGTGGCTTATCTGCCTGCCTGTCCCAAAAGGGTTGTGCACTACCCGCCCTCCCCCAACCCCAACAAATTGCTTTAGTGAAGTTTGTCAAGAAAATCAATATACAAGTTTTCCCCCGCATTCTCTTTTCCATACTCTGTTTCCTTTTGTTATCGTCATCGTCGTCCATGGCAATAAGATTTAAAATGTCCACGATGTGTCCACCAAGTCTCCATCCCTGGCTGCCGTCTCCACAGCTCGCCCCGCTCCACCCACTCTCTCTAGGGCTATGCCCTTGTGCAGCTTCTTGAAATTTAAAATTCAAGAATCAGTTGTAAATGACACTAATAATAATATTATTTTCCAAAATAGAATATCAAATAAATATATATTTTGCTATTTTTAGCCACAAAATCATTTTAAATTGTGTTTTTTGTTGCTTTTAGTTTTAAAGCTTTAAGTGTTTTCCTCTAATTAAAAAGAATAAAGTTATATATTTATTTATTTATATTTATTTTTAAGAATTCTTGTTTTTTCTAGTTTATTATTATTATATATATTTTTACCAGCTTTTTAAAGCATCAAGCGTTGTGTTAATTATTATTGTTCACTCCTTTACAGTAATAATAAAAACGAACACTTTTATCTAGTGTCATTTGAAGTTCTGCTGCTTGTATAACTAGTGTCATTGTGGATTTGGGTGCTTTAACAACTGCCATTTGATGGCAAGTAACCCCCAAAAGCAGCAGAAACAGCAACTGCAAACAGAGCACACTCTCCTCTCCTGACCCCACACTCCTTGCACCGCCCCATGTCACACACCGTCTGGCCATTTGAACTGCATTGTAATTCCAGTTGCAGACACCATCGTCGTTCATCGTCCGTCCCCCATGCAGACATAATGTCTGACTGGCTGGCTGGCTGGCTGAATATGGGCGAAAAGCGATTTATTTCGCTTTATCAGCAATTTTGATTTTCTTTTGTGCGCCCTTCTGTTATTGAAAGCTGCATTAAATTGGTCGCACTAGGCATTTGTCATATCGCTGATTTACTAACCTTACACCAAAAATTATCTCTTGGCTTACAACCAGAAATGCAAACACACAACGAAAAATTATGATATAGTTTACAAAAAAATAAAATAAAGTAATGCGAGTATCAAAACAAATATATTATCGATACAAATCGATTACCGATAGCAAATCTATGGGTATCGGTTAGTCGTAGCTGTCTCTGGACCTGTAGCAATCTAGCTTATATGGATATGTTATCCCCAAGTCATTTACTGTGACATTTTTCGCTCTCTGTGTAAACTCACCCAATATTAAACACACCGCTCGCCGCCCACCCTTCCGCACTGCTCGGCAGTAGCTGTAGTTAAGGGTGCAAACAAACAAACCAAAAAAAAGGCGCATAGAATAGTAACTAACGGGAACGGCACACACAGAGCAGCACAAGTGCCGGGCTATGTATTTGCGGCTTGTTTGAGACCCCGTTGTTTACGTATTCCGGGCGTCAACATAAAATTTATTGAGGTAGTTACCAAGCAAAAAAAAACCATGCAAATTTCTGTTTTTATTTTTTGCTGCATTCTCTCGGTTTTTATGCAACCAAGGGCGGAACTTGAAATGGAACTCTGCTGGCTGCAACAACAAACATGCATTTAAAATGATGTTCACAGACAGGATAAAAAAAAAAAATAAAGCTGAAATTTGCACAGAAAAATATGTGCAAATTGAATGTGTGTGGTGCAGGTCAGAGAGTGTTGTGTGTGTATGTGGGTGTGATGTGCTTTAGGGGTGAGAATTGGACATGAATACAGTTATGAGAATGCCTCTACACTTGTAATAAGAGAAGCCTATGCAAGCGGACCTGGGGTTTTGAAAAAACACAATATTCAAAACGAGAGACCTCGTTGCGAAATGTGGCTATCTCAGTACAGGCCCAGTGTTTCACAAAAATAACGTGTAAAATATACATGAAACTTTACTGCAGTTACGTCAATGAGTTATTATGTATACGTATGTGATTACGGCTCATGAAAGAAAATTTTAATTTGGCCAGCAAACAGCGAGCACTAAAGCAGCACTAGTAAATTGTACATCCTGAATTCATAAAAGAAATATGGAAATATGGAATAAGACAGGATAAGATGAACGGGCTGGGAAAATTGAACAAAGAATGCCTCCACCTTTCACTGGATGTGTGTAGCGGCATTTTGACAGTTGGAGGGTTAACACGAACCCTTACAGTGTTGCCAATGTCAAAACTGCTCAGTTTGTGATCGAAAATCGATAACATGCTTAAAGAGTATTTGTCTCTACAAACATAGTCCACGGTATTTAATATACTCTTCCACAGCATAGTGCAGCTCGATGGGGGGCACTTGCAACGCGCTGTTCCCTGTTGTGTTTGCAGCAAACAATGCGCCACATGCGGTTGCTGCCGCTGTCAACATCACTTTTCGCTTACACATCGCTGCATTTTCACGCCCAGGCAATTTTCAATAGTCAACACCGCCCTCCCTCCCTCTCCTATGGGGAAGGCTTGTTTGTTGACTCGGCATTTTGGTCATATTGTTTTGGGTCACATTGCAATTTTAAATAGTTATCAGTGTTGATGGGTTGTGAGTGGTAAGGAGAGGAGGAAGGGCAACAGTGTTGTCATTACAGAATTTATCGATATGTGGGCACAGCACGTGCATAATTGAAAATCAAGTCGGCTTTTTTGTCTTTGTTTTTTGACATTACTCAAAACTTACTGTTTGCCAGTTGTGAAAAATTAGCTGTACAACAATTAAAAAAAATAACAAAAATCTCGAAACCAAAATTCAATTCCGAATACAAACATTTTCAAAAAGCCAAAACTCTCATTTCTTTTTGGAATTTAGTGGTTTTCCTCTTTTCGCAATGTTTCTTAACGTTTCGCAGCAGCAAAAGCAGCGCATCGGCGCTGCAGCAGTGGCAGCGACAGCGGCAGCAGCAAAAGCAATACTGTCAGCTGCCAACAACGAGATTAAGCCCCGCAACAGGGGCGCAAGTGAGTAATGACAACAACAACACCAAGAAATTCGACATAAAAAAGTATTTCAATGTCATGCGAAAGAACGATAGCAAAAAAGCAAGCAAAAAAGAAAGAAATAGCAAAAGCAATAGCCAAAGCGCAGAGTGAGCGCAGAGAGAGACCGGTGGAGAGAGCAACAAACAAAAAGCAGCATTGAAAATTCTACATTTTGTTTGCAATGCAAAACAGAATTATGAACAGCGAACGCCTGCACACACAACCCGACCCCTCCGCCCCCCACCGCCACATTCGTTCGTCACTGCTGCCCACGCGTGCTCGCTCTCTCCCTCTCTCTCATGCTTGGTCATTTATTCCGCGCTCTTGTGCTCTCGCGCACATTGCGATCTTCAATAACTTTTTTTTTTGTTTTTGCCCACTGTAGTTACGCAATAATCGCGTTTTGTGTAGTTCTTTTCTCTATTTTTTTTATGTTTGCCTTTGTTTGAGCAATCGCTGCATACCAAACGCTCAAATAATATAGTTTTTATTGCTTGCTGATAATAGATTGGCTTCGCTCTGTGCGTGTGTGTTTGTGTGTATTTTTTACTTCTACTGGGCAACACTTCGTTCAATTTGCATTTTGCATTATGACAGCTGCTTTTGTTCGGCCAGTGCACCTGTGCACAGTGACACAAAGCATGACAAAATTGTGTGCGCTTTGTTTTATTTAATTTGTCGTATTTTAATTGTTTTGTATATATACATGAATTCGTAGGTAAATATAAAACAATAAATAATAACAATTAAATAATATACATATGTCAAACATACAAAAAAGCTCTTCAATACATTATCTCACAACCAGTTTTATCTCGCGTCCTAATGACACACAACGCAACGCACACACACACACACAAATACAAATGTCAACGTCACAGTAAAGTTTCTATGGCTGCGTTCCGCAAGCGTGCCGTCGGCTCGAGTCGGTCGTCGTGTGTGTTCGTCGTGTGTCCGGCATTCGGACAGACGCACGCACATTTCGCGAACGCGCCTCTTTTCTATTGTTTACCTTTTGCTGCTGTTGTCATGCTCTCCGCTCTCCACTGCTGCTGCTGATTATCTCTGTCACGCACGCACTAATTTATGCGTGCTGCGTTGTCTATTTTCCTCTCTCTGTGCTCATGGCCCATTTTGTTGATCATACGCAACGCACAATTTGTTTGAAGTCAATGAACTTATTCGCAAGCTCTCCGTCTCCCACGCTCTGCTAGCTTTGTTGTCTACCGTTCGCTCGCTCTCTCTCTCTCTGTCTCTGTCGCTCTTTGTGCGTGCGTTGCGAATTTTGTTCGCAAATACTCGCGACCCATTTTCAACACTTTTATTTTGTGCTTGTTCATTGAACTCTTAACGTACATTTTTACGACCCTGGGGAATATATTTTCTAATTTTTATTTGCAATTCCAATTGCAGAAATGGCGGAAGGCAATGGCGAACTATTAGATGACATTAACCAGAAAGCCGATGACCGTGGCGATGGCGAACGTACAGAGGATTATCCCAAGCTGCTGGAATACGGTCTGGACAAGAAGGTATATACACAGATATATATATAGTTGTATGTGTTTAATCTAAATTGTATTTATGTATTTGAAGGTCGCCGGCAAACTGGATGAAATCTACAAAACCGGTAAACTGGCTCACGCCGAGCTGGATGAGCGTGCGCTGGACGCGCTCAAGGAGTTTCCCGTCGATGGTGCCTTGAATGTGCTTAGTCAGTTCCTCGAGTCAAATCTGGAGCATGTGTCAAATAAGTCTGCTTACCTGTGCGGGGTCATGAAGACCTACCGCCAGAAGAGTCGCGCCAGCCAGCAGGGTGTACCAGCGACCGCCAGCACCATACAGGTGAAGGGTCCCGACGAAGACAAGATCAAAAAGATACTCGAGCGCACCGGCTACACATTGGATGTGACTACAGGTAAGTACACACTTTAACTACACATTCGAATTGGGAATTATTTACATATATTATATAGGACAACGCAAATATGGCGGGCCGCCACCAAACTGGGAGGGCAATGTGCCTGGCAACGGTTGCGAGGTCTTCTGTGGCAAAATACCCAAGGATATGTTCGAGGATGAGCTAATACCGCTATTCGAGAACTGTGGCGTCATTTGGGACCTACGGCTCATGATGGACCCGATGACGGGCACAAATCGCGGTTACGCATTTGTCACATTCACAAACCGCGAGGCGGCCATCAATGCTGTGCGACAGGTATTTATGCCAAAGCCCCTTTTGACTATCCCAACATCCAACCTACTATCCAGCCACCCCTAACTTTTACCTCCCCCACCCCCCCCCCCCAAAAAAAAAACCTAAACACAAAAAAAAATGTTAAAAAGACACTGTCCGTCCATATAAAGCGCTTAATATTATATTATTACTATTACTATTGTATCACTTATACTATATATATATATACAACATACATATATCCAAAAATTTCTATCTGTATAGTAGGTAAAGTTCGTTACCAACGTTTTTGGTCCTCAACACAGCCGCGCTTGCAACCAAAATTCTTACGAATTGAGAATCCAACACCAAAGAACAACTAAACAAAAATTACCCGATTTGGCGCTTTAAAAGAGATTAATATCCTGCCTTGAACTCTTAACTTTCTAACTCTTGTGCTCTGCCTATACTCTATATAGATATATATAGAAATATATATCTGTAATTTGTTATGTGTGCATGTCCTTTTTCTTATATACATAGATGATAAATCGAAAGTACTATCTACTACTAGAAGCGAGTCAAACGAAATTTGCATAATTTGAAAAGAGTTCTCTCTGCGATTCATATTCTATATAAACTGCAAATCTGTACAATTCCCGCTCTATCTATATATTATTTTCACTTTATTCTTTTTGAATTCATTTTCCTAGTCTTAAGTCAATTTGTAGCTATATAGAGCATCATCATATCAAAATCGTAGCCTATCAACTTTGTAGATATATAATCTATATAATTTTAGGGGTACGTTTCCAATTGTCTGGTTTTATGAAAAAAAAAAAAAAATTCAAATGCAACTCGAGCATGTCCCCAAAAAAAATAACTAGCTAACCATCCAGGAGAGCTTTAAATTATTATCTAACTATAACTAACGAGAATCTCTCTTAACTAACTTATTCTTTTACATTAATATTTCAAAATGCGGCTCCCAACGATCTTAAAAAAAAAACATGCAAAAACATTTCGAAATTGGTAATGCAAAATTATTCTAAATTTGTTTTCTTTATATTTTCTTAACTTGATTTATTGAGAACCCCGACCTCCCCCACAACCCAAAACGACAACCTCCCATGACCCAACTTCAACCCAATTTTCAGTTTTTCTTTTATTTTTTACAAATTATAATTTTTATTTATGATTTATTATTGATTAACAATTGAATTGGTATTAAAAACAACATTTTACCTTCCCCTAGCTCGATAATCACGAAATAAAACCCGGCAAGTGTCTGAAAATAAATATAAGCGTACCGAATCTGCGCCTTTTCGTAGGCAATATACCCAAGTCAAAAGGCAAAGATGAAATTTTAGAGGAATTTGGTAAACTTACAGGTAAATTGAAACACAAAACACACAAAATTATCAACGTATTTAAAATTTTCCAACTATTTGGAGAGCTGTCTGTGAAAGGTGGCGCTTCTTCTTCTTTCTCTCTCTCCACGCCTTTCACTTGTCTCCAAAAAATCGGCTTTAATTCAAAACAAAAATCCAATTGGCTTACAACAAGAATTGATAATTGGCTAATTGGGCAGGCAGGCATTGTCTCAGTTTAGGGTTATTGTTCAGCTTTAGGTTTTTTTTTGTTAATGTTTAAGTTCTTTTATTTTTACTCATATACTTTATTGCTTTCATCACCATCCAACATAAAAACATCCAACCATCCAATCCATCCATGCAGTCAAAAATCATAATGAAACCCTCATTTTTCTCTTACTCGAGACTCTTTTCAAATGCGAAAAAACACACGAATGCACTTAAAATCAGGGTGTCAAACCCGAATCGGAACCGCAACTTGACCGACTTGAAATACAGTAGTCCATATAATACTCTAACGTAACCGAATAACGAAAAAAAAAACAAGTCAAACCATAAATTGAAATGGAATACGATTCTGTTTGACACTCTGTTTAAAACAATTATTGTCTACAAATTGTATTGAGGTTGCGCACACAAAAATGTACACATACTCCCACACACACACACAGACACGCCCACTCATACACATACACCGCCATACACATACGTCAGCCCATAGTTAGACGCCATTTTGCCATTTGCCATCCGCTTTAAATAACGGTACAAAAGCATTTCTTTACTATTTACTATTGTTTCATAAATATATATATATATAATATCTCCAGTCATTAACTTTGCGTGAAAAAAAAACAATACCAAAATGGAAAATTGAAATTATACCAAAATTATGTATGCATTGCATATCAATTTTTTTGTTTTCTTTTATTATTTGTGGAAAATATGGCAGGCAAATTTTTTTTCTTATACCGCTATAAGGTCATCTGAAATATTGGTGTCTAAAATTTCTAATTATAAGTGTATTTCTGTAAAAAGGTAAGATTGTAATTCCAAAAAATATAAAATTTATTAGATGACTTTATAGCAGGGTGTCAAACCGGAAGCTTATTGAAATTAAGAGTCGAAATTCAGCATTATTTTTACATTTTTTTAAACGCAATCGAAAACCGTAAGGAAGAAACGTAAATTTGTAAAACCGTATCATATCGGTTTGACACCCGCGTTTTTAGCTGTAATAAAAGAAAATCCAAGCCATAAATCGTAATTATTACTTCTCTCGGTAGTGTGAACAGCAATATTAAACAAAACACATTATACAATTCACTAAAATAATATTAGTTGAAATGACAACTTATAAATTTTAGCTAAAAACCAAACCTAATTTTGATATTTCGATAAATTCCTTTTTATTTGGCACGAATAATAACAAACTAAGAAACTTAATCTTACAAAAAAAAAATTACTAAGGCTAAGTTTAGATCTTACAAATTTATTTGAAAAAAAAAAAACAACACTTGCACAACAACCCTCACATACTACACACACACACAACACACACCACTATCAGATACAACCATAATTTTTCACCCACAAAACCAAACATTCCAAAATAGAAAAAAAAAAAAAAACAGCCGCAGACCCCAAATGGATACAAATTTTTCATAGCAAATCAAAATTTTCTTTTGTTTTGTGTGAACTTTTCGAACAATTGCAGCTAAATGATTTTGAAATTCGGAAAGGCAAAAAGATTGGTGTTACGATATCATTTAACAATCACCGGCTATTTGTCGGCAATATACCTAAAAATAGAGATCGTGACGAATTAATTGAGGAATTTTCTAAACATGCACGTAAGTGATCCAAAACAAAACAACCAACCAAAAAAATAAAAACAACCCAATAAGAAAACAACTATACCAAACCATCCCCCTCCAAAGAACCCCTCAGAGAATTGGTAAAAAAATATTATTGGTTAAAAAATCAAAAAATATATTTAAAAATATGTAAGGCGATATTTGCAGATAATTGAAAAAGATTTCAGCAGTAATTAAAAGTATTAATTAATTAATTGGATTTTTGTTTTGCAATTTTCGCTTTTAAAAGGCTTCCAAATTTAATAAAAATAAAACTTCCCAGAGGCAAAACTTCTACACGTTCCAAAAGTCTGATTACAAACCTAAACATTGAATGAACCAATCAAATTTAGAACCGATATGATAATTCCCTATAAATTTCAAAACAATTGATAAACAGAAATTCTGCAGAACTTTTGCCTGGGTGTACCCCTAACAACTCACTCTATCCCTCTCTATCTCTCTTTCTCTATCTCTCTCGCTCTATAGTAGTACTTTTCTGCTAGTGAATACAACAAAAAATTAATTGTTACACTTTGCTTATGATTTGTATATTAATAATGTGCCCAATTTGTTGACATTGAAAACCTGTAGCTAAACAATTTGCCAAAATTTAACAAAAAAAAAGAACCGAAAACATTTTTGAATATTTTTGAAATAAACTGAACATTTTTGTTTTAGAGTGCAGTTACATGTTTTATATACAAAGTCCATCAATTTGTTTAGGGAATACAACCACAATTCGTATAACTGAAGTATAGAAATCTATACTAGATTCTGTTCTGGCCAATCATATATATAACTATGGTAATGACTGGAGAAAAAACACTACTTGCTGTAAAAACCCACCACCCCCAACCACCCAAACAGAAAAAAAAAACAAACTCATTTTTACTCTCTCTGTCTCTTTGACCAAAATTCAAAAAATCAAATTGAAATCAGTTTCCGTTTCTCGCCTCTACAGTGTATACTATCCTATTACTATTATTTTTGTTTAATAAACCGAATCAAAAGGAGGAAATACTCTTAATATTTATATATATATATATATATAAATATCTATACATATATATATATATATAAAATTTTCAGTTCCTTGTACAAAACAACAAAATCAAAAAATTCATTAAAAAAATAAAAGAAATACAGTTTTCTACAGGGTATCAAACCGGAAACTTTACCAATTAAAATTTGGAACTGGCTTGATGCCCGGGTTATTATTTTAGTTTTCCTTCTAAGTGTGTCTTTCTTTCTCTCTCTCTCTCTCTCGCTCTCTTATATATACGTATATCTCTATGTGATACTCTCTCTCTCTCTTTATAAACACACAAAAAAGTTTAGCTTAGCTTTATTTATTCAAAAATATTTGAAAAAAAAGCAAGGAATTTGTTGGCATTGGTTTTCAAAATCACCTTAACGATAAACGATAAATTGCAAGAAAATATCGATAATACAGAAATGTTCACAAAAAATGCCCGCTTTTAAATTTTGTGCATATTTCTGTTGTCGATATTAATCAAGAGTTCGGCGATTATTTGATGCCGTTATCATCACACACTTACACACACACACACCCAGTTACAAACACATACAGAGCCGCCCCACACACACACACACACATACACACACACTTAAAACGCTGTCAATACAAATACTTTTTTGTTGTATTTCTCTATATATGTGTGTGTGAAAAAGAAAAAAAAATCAACTAATCATAACTATTTAGTAGAGCTGCATTTGAACTAATTATATGAATTGATTATCAATTATTGAAAATACTCATTTAACATTCATTCTCTTTGTATTTGTAAAATGCAATAAATCTAAAATCGAATATGTGTATAGCTGGCCTCTACGAGGTAATCATCTATAGTTCTCCCGATGACAAGAAGAAGAATCGCGGCTTCTGCTTTCTCGAATACGATTCACATAAGGCGGCTTCTTTGGCCAAACGGAGACTTGGCACTGGTAGAATTAAGGCAAGTACATATTTATTATAATTATATTTAGGAACAACGCATAAAAGTAATCCTCTTGTTATTAGCAGGTTTGGGGATGTGATATTATAGTCGACTGGGCCGATCCACAGGAAGAGCCGGATGAACAAACAATGTCCAAGGTTAAAGTGCTTTATGTGCGAAATCTAACGCAAGACGTTACAGAGGATAAACTGAAGGTTCGTTTTGTAAATCGTGATTACGATGCGGGAAATGCTAAGCCAATATCATTTCAGGAACAATTTGAGCAATATGGCAAAGTGGAACGCGTTAAGAAGATTAAAGACTATGCCTTTATACACTTTGAGGATCGTGATAGCGCCGTCGAAGCTATGCGTGGCCTTAATGGCAAGGAGGTCGGCGCCTCAAATATTGAGGTAGGCATTATTATATTATATCGAAGCCGTTAACGCAACCGATAAACCATACATGATAAATCATTATCCTGTACCGGTACGTAGCAGCACCGTCAAGTACCCATACAGAACTAAATACCTTATCTTCATATTTGTACCATAATCGGTTTGATTCAACAGCAATTAATCTTGATTTTTTTTTTTTTGTATAGGTCTCACTTGCCAAACCGCCATCGGACAAAAAGAAAAAGGAGGAAATTCTGCGTGCACGCGAACGACGCATGATGCAAATGATGCAAGGGCGTCCCGGAATCGGGTAAGTGTTTGGGTACTATCCCTAATATAAACAAAACAAAAAAACCATGCTGATAAAGCCTTACATGAATGAGAGCTGAAAACTGAAATCGCTACAAATCGATTACCGATAAAAGCCACAATTTCAATCAGGATATATACACATTGATATAATGTGATCAAGGCAAAGATCCTATATTCATATGCAAAAAAAAAAAAAACATTCATGCAAGGCTTTAATCCACACACACCACACACACACGGTCCTTGTCTAGCACAACAACATCAACGCAAAATTGGCGCAAAAAATTCCAAAATACAAAAATTAAAATGCAATGCAAAACTGAATGATTTGCATAGAATTGGCCTATAAACGATTTTGATTGAAATTCCAGTGTTCAAAAAATATGTTTGCTTTTCAAGTCACTCGAATCCTTACTTTAATTCAATCAATTAATTTGTATAATTTTTATATTTTCTTTCTTTTTATTGCCAATTGTCAATTGCCACGTCGTCATCTTAACCCTTATATGTGGGTGTTGAACGATCTACTACCATCAACTACCCACACATTTTAAAACGAAAAAAAAAAAACAATAAAAAAACGAAAATCACCCAACACAACAAACTCCCAACAAATTGTGAAAACTCTTTGGTTGTTAAGATTTGAAACATTGTCTCCATACAGAAACCTGTCGCCGACACATCCCAGCATGATGTCCATAACGCCCATGCGTCTCCCAGGGGCGCGTATGCCGCTGCGCACGCCGATGCCCCGCGAATACGGTAAGTTGGGCGAATACGCCAATAAGTGAAACACCACAAAACTAAAAAAAAAAAACGATAACCTCCTTATGAAAAAAGATTATATATGTACGACTTTGTGTCTCTCGCTCTCGTATCTCTCTCAGAGAGAATAATTTCGCAGGAAATAATATTTGATTTAGTTTCTCGTAGTTGAAAACAAACAACAAATAATGTTAGGTTTATGTTTAGTTCAAATTGTAGTTAAATGTAACGGCGAAAACTAACCTTAAAATAACAAAAAAAAAAAAAAAAAAACTAAGCCTAATTGGTCTTGCGCTCACAACTTTAAGTTAGACCATCAAAAAAAAAATCCAATGCCAATATTTTGGTTTTTTTTCATCCACCTTTATCGTTTATGTATCATGTATCCGTCTCTCTCTCTCTCTCTCTCTCTCTCTCATTTTAGTTAGTTATGTATATTTAAGGTTAGAAAGCGCGCTGCCCACTAACTTGTACGCTCGTGCCCATCGCCCTTAAACCGAATAATCACACACACACACTCAAACAAACACACACACACACCTGTACACCAAAATGCCTTAGCACCTATAATCCATACGCAACAAAAAAAAATATATAAATAAATGTATATCCAGCTAGATTGAGAACTAACCAATTGAAGATTTAACCAATTTTACGCACACACACACACACACACTCACACTCACACATAACCAAACTTTTTGACTTGAACATATCCTCACTCTATGTTTTTCATGTATTTTTGCAAGTTCTTCTTCTACTATATATGTGTCAATGCGCTCTTTCTCTTTTTATCGCTCTCCTTCTGTTTCTAATTTCTTGCATGTCTTTTTTTGTTACAATTCTTTTCGATGTTGTCTTTATTCTTATTTTTTTCTCTTTTCGTTTAATCTCCTACTTCACATCGACAAGATGCAGAAGTCCCTCTCGATCTCTCTCTCTCTCTCTCGATCTCTCTCTCTCTCTCTCGATCTCTCTCTCTCTCTCTCTCTCTGGCTCTCTCTGTCTGCCTTTGACCATGACAACAATAACATATAATAATAATAGTTAGAATTTAACCTATAAACGTTGTTCATAGCTGTGTTTTTTTATATGTCATAATTAAACGTTGCCAATTGTGTGTTCTCTGTGTAGCGAATGTTAAGCACCCTGTATACTGTTTGATGTTTTATCACCGGTAAGTAACACCCAAAAAATGTCATCATCAATCTACCTACTACTACCACTACTACTACTACTACTACTATTATAAATCAATGAATGTGTGCCACGCCCACCATATTCCACACCCTCCTCCTTCTTCCATCCCGCGTTTAGTACGCGCCCAATTGGAGCTTACGACAATTGGACTTAAAAGCAGCTTACGAGAAATAATATAGGGATAACCCTTCTCACACATACACACCCAGCACACACACATCACACACACACAATCGAACTAATGAAGCATTAATATATATATACCCTATATAATCTTCCTTCCTCCTTCCACATCCTTCTGTAAAACAAAAACCAAAAAACAAAAATTCACCAAATTTCGTAGACTACGATTATGATTATTTCGGCTATCCGGATTTTCGCGGCCCCGGCCCGGCTAATTTTGGGGCTGATTCGTATTACGATGACATCTATCGCGCCTATGAGGGCGATTACAATTATTATGACTTTGCAAACAATGGCGTCGTCTCAGGCGGTGGCAATAACAGCAATGCCGCTGCCCCGGTTGCCATCGGCAGTGGCGGCGCCGCCCTCAACTCGCCGCAGCAACAACGTCCGTCAAGAACCCAAGCAACTTACAGTAATACCACACTGGTCATGGTGCGTGTTTCAATCCCATAACTTTCGCTTCAATTGTTGCGTGTTGTGTTAAACCGTGTCTAGAAATGCTTTCTATCCCTCTACGTTTGATGAAATCACAGTTACAGCAACAGTCACACACGCCACACAGAAACACATGAAACGAATTTGTAGCTTCCAAACGAATTTGTAGCTTCTCTTTGTAAGTAGTTAAAAACAAATTGATCAGAAAATCGACTACTAATCCTCTTATTAATATTAATTTTGTAACTTTACTAGCTGAAATTATATATTATACATCAAAGAACATTCAACATTTCGTTAACAGATCAGAACTTATTTCCCTATAATTCTAAAAGAGCTTTTGAGTGTACTTGGAAATCCGATCATTTCCATTATTATGAGAATTTCAAATTTCAATTTACAAAGCTCCTTAAATTAAGTGGCTTAAAAGCTTACTCTCTCTCTCTCTCTCTCTCTCTCTGATCATCTTCATCTAATTCTAAAAGCAAGCTTGAAGATAACACCTTAATATCTGTGCAGAATATAGCCTCACTGTTATCAATGATAATTTCAGCTAGTGGTATTTTTGATTATTTACATATAATTTCGATACATTTTTGATTTCTTTTTGTTTTGCTTTAAAGCTGATTTTTGTAAGACATAAGACAACATATTAATTACATATATTATAATATACGCTTTTTATTTCGCTTACAACCAAATCAAAATTTGCACGTCAACCAACAACAACAAGAACAACAAAGCAGCACATCAAACATCGCCCACACAGATACAACTCACACACATACTACACGCACAACCAAACGCACACCCACTCGCATTCGGATACAACTTTTTTCATTTCGCTTCGCTTTGCTTTTTGCCATGGAAACTAACAAAAAAAAATGCTTTATTATGCTTTAGTTTTTAATTTGGCTTTAATGCATCAAATGCTTTTTATATTACAATGCTTTTTCAATAAAATTAAGCGTTATTATAGACTTATTAATTACACATTAATTCATTGTGTTTTTTTTTTAATTAAATTTATTTAGTTTAATGCGCTTTTGGTAACCCAAGGAAAAAATCATAGCATACTTTTAAGCACCGCCCGCTCCGCTTTGTATTGTTTTTAATTTCGATTTTAATCAACTATACAAATTTGACAAATTGATTGAAAAATTATCCACATATTGTCAATCTCAAGACAGCAGAAAATTATATTAAAAGGAATTGGAGCTGAAGCTCGATTTTTGTTAATAGATTCATGTACTTTGAATTCCTGCGCGCTGTGATTTGTTGTTTATTAAGTACTACAACTAATTTGTTATGTATTAGAGGCAGTAAAAATTGCAAATTTCGAAAGTAAACACAAAAAAGACAAAAAACCAACAAATACACAGACAATTTTTACAAAAAATATATTAGCATTTGTTTTATCTCGTATCAGACGTAATCTTTCATACAAATATGAATATATATATATAATATATATACATATATACATCTATATATTTATATGTATATATTTACTACATATTAAAAGACATTGCATATATTCTTAATATATATATATACTACATACTTACATATATATTTATTGTATGTAAATATAAGAATCTAACGCGTTTATTTCGATTTTTCTTTTCTTTCTTTTCTTTTTTATATATGTTCTTGTTTATATACTCTTATATATATATACAAACAAATCATGTTTTTCGGTAACAACAACAAATTTTTACAAAAACTTTGCAAACACAAAAAAAAATTATATATATGTTCGTCAAAACCAAAAAACCAAAATTCCTAACAAATTCTATCTCTGCCAAAAACCAAAAAAATAAAATACCTAAAATTAAAAACCAACCAACCAAAAATCACCAACGACCAATCATAACCAAAAATAAATCTATCAACAAAACTTTTCGATTCAAAAACAAAAAAAAAAAACAACCCAAAACCCGTATTAAATTTTTTTTCTCGAAATTCGCAACTGCATTCTGACTTTCAAAATTCCACAAAATCCAAATCCAAAATGTATTTTTATTCGCAAATTTTTACAACGATTTGAAATGACCAACAAATTTGACAATTATCTTGGCGATCCATATATATTATATATATATATATATATATATATATATATATGTATGTATATATACACACTATATTTTACAACAAAAAAATATAATACTGCAAAAATAATTCGAAAACTCAACCAAAAAACAATAACAAAAAATCGACGCTCGAAAAACTGGAATAACCTGAATACCTGAATATGGAAACTCTCTGATATGGAAACACCCACGCTCTCTGGATTATATATGTATAACATTGAACTACACACACGTACACACCCACACACACAACATATACACCACACACACACACACACATGCATGCATGCATGCCATTGATGATGATGATGATGAATGATGATTAGGGGGCTGGTCGTGGGCATGGAATCACAGTCCCGCGTGGCCGAGCCGTTGGCCAACGTGGCAGCATCAGTCGTCTGGTGGCCCAACCAGCGCCACAGGCGGCAACAGCGGCGGTGGCGGCGGCGGCGGCGGTGGGACAGGCGGCGGCGGCGGCTCATCGGGGGGCGGCCACCGTTCAGGGGGCGCAAGCAGCAACCGGGGGGGTGGTCCGTGGGGTGGCACCAATGCGTCCCAGCGCTCCTGGCACCCAGCACGTCAAGCCGCTACAAAATTTACCAGGTGAGCTCAACCAACAACAAAACCACCAAACAAAATAAACAACAGCAACAGCAAAATAAGAAATCCAAAATCCAAATCAAAAAGAACAACCACAACGTGTTCTCAAATGCAACAACAACAACAACTGCAGCTGCAACAAATACAACAAACAAGCAACACAAAAACAACTAAAATAATAAAAGAAATGTCCTATATATCATAAAAACAAATTCATATAAATTAATAAGTAAAGCCAAGTTAAAACCTCCCCACACACACACACACACACACACACACTCACTCACACAAGCACACACCAACACCTACGAGGTATGAATTGGGGTTCACGCATTAATGTCGTGTGTATTTTTTTTTTAATTTTAAAATTTTCTTTTTTTTTGCATTTTGTAATCGTGTTTTTCTCAGTGTTGTAACGAAATCAATTCATTAATTTTGTTCTCCTTATATACATATGTGTTTTTATGAAATCTTTATAATATATATATAAATTTTTTTACTGTAGTTTTTTAATGCTTGCTGCTTTTGGATTTTGTGGTCAAGCGGAATATTTTAATTCAAACACATTTGCCTCATCATTTTCATCAATTATTAAAAATCGAAATTCAGCGCTGAAATGTATGCTACAGTTTTTGCATGAATCTTAGTCCCACGACCAAAACAAAAGCAGTAAGCAGCACACACAGACACACACACACACCAAACACACACTCTCACGCACATCATATGTATATGGAAAGCCACTATAACAAATTATATAAAGCATATATATATATATATATATATATATATGTATATGTATAAATATGTTTTCTACATGTCTTCAGAGCTGTGTAAAAAGTTTTATGAATCGATTAGTATTTACAAAACAAACAAAAAACATCCAAAACACCTCAAATATTGCCACCTTAACATTCGCCCTGCCCTAACCACGCCCCTACCACCCAGTCAAAGAGTAGTGGAGAGTTGATTATATATATATATATATAAATATATAAATGTGTATATATTTATATAGAATACCCGCCCGCCCCGACCAATATATAATTTACCAAAATTTTTGACGTACGTGTATATAATTTTTTTTGTTAATTTTTAAATTTTTTTGGTTACACATCTATATATAATTAATACATATACATATGTGTATGTATATATATATATAAATCTATATATTGATGCGATTGTACAGCAATATATTTTTTCTAAATTTTGTCATTTGTTGTTTCTCGGAGTATATAAAATAAAATAATATGTAGGTTTGTCAAATAAATATGTATAAGTTCAAGCTTTGCTAATCCATCTTAATTAGCAAGATGAAAACATTCTAAATATATGTATATACCAAACCAGATATTAATAACATAACACACCAATACATACATATGTACTTACACATATACATTTTGATATGTATATGAAGTATATTATTTTATTAATTTTTTACATAAATACTTTTTTTTTAAACACCAAATACTAATCGATTCTGTGTTTATTACACACACTCGCACACCAAACATATAGTCCATTAAAACGTATATATCTATATGTATATATATAATTTGTTACCAATAAACATTATGGCTGGCTATATAGAAACATATACACTATAAAAAATAAAAAAAAAAAACAAAACAACTTTTAGTTAATTTTTTACAGTGTGACACGCTTTAATTATTGTACACCCCAAACATTTTCTGTATTGTTCACATTTTTGTAAGCTTATGTATTTTTTTCACTTAGTGTCACGGCTTAATTCATTTATATATTTATATATATATATATATATATTTAAAAACATATATTGAATTCGTCGCCAGCTGCTTTTACACACAAAAAAAAAAAAAAAAAAAATTAGAAAAAACCAAAAAACTAATCTGTTTCTAGCTGGATCTGCACTCAAGACTTACATGGAGGGCAACTAATAAGCGTAGCTCCGAGCGCAGCGACGAAAGTCGCTCGCCGATCAAGAAACTAAAGCGTCAGAGCTCCTCGCCCTCCCCCCCGACCAAAAGTCAAAACAAGCCACACAAGTCCAAGAAGCATTCACGCAAATCCAAAAAAGAAAAGAAGAGGAGCTCTAGCTGAAGAATACGATAACCAACAACAACAAAAAAAATAAGAAACAACAATAGCAACAGAAAAACACTTCTACAAACACTAATAAGCCTGATTTTGCGAAATCCTTATTCGGTAACATAGACAAAAAAAAAACACAACTCCCAATACAAGAAATCAGTTGGAAGTTCAAGAATACCCTGATTTGACATACGACTAATTTGTGTAAAATTCTTTTTTGGAAACACAAAAAATATCCATTAATGTTGAGATCTGTTCAAACTTCAGAAATAAGCAGCGAAATGCTCATTCGAAAAAATTCTTCAAGAAAATACTCTGCCTTTGTGGAATCCTCATTCGACAAAAGCGCACACCACACAAATTTCCCCATACATTTGAAACACAAACAGATCAGCTCAAATTATAGAATTCCAAGCAACCCATATATATCACATATGATATGATATGGGCAAAAAAAGGGGAAGTACCTATTTGAAAACGTACTGATTGAAGCCCTAAACAAGCAACATAACAAGCTAAATTTGAAATCCCTTTCACAAGCAATGGGCAAAGACGAAATCCTCACTTGAAGAGCTCATTCAGATACATTTTCAGTTCAGTTCGCAACACATTTTCAATCAAGCCACTCCTCATATCACATATATATCATGTATATGATAGAAAACCTAGGCAAAAAGACAAGATTCTTCACCACCCAAAGGTAAAATTATTGCCCTAATTCTTAAAATCTTTATCCTCACATTATTTTGTTCAAAACACACAGATCAAGTTCTAAGATGTGATAATGATGTTCCGAATAATCCTTAGGAATCAAGATACAGCGCTCGATTCAAAAATGCAAACACTTTTTGCATCCCTAGCAACACACACTCCTTACATCAAATACACACACAAAATACCACTTCACACCCGAATTATGTGTTAACATTGTTGTCTTGTGAGCGATAATATCATGTACAATGTTTTATCTACACCTGCACACACACCAGCAAATACAAACACGCACACACACACTCACCCACACCCACACGAACACACACACTAATATGTGTCCCCCTCATGTTCAAGTCCCTGACGGCGTTCAATGTCCAATGAATAATTCTTTCTGCATTTTGTTG
Organism: Drosophila picticornis; assembly: GCA_035043845.1. Lineage (NCBI taxonomy): Eukaryota > Metazoa > Arthropoda > Insecta > Diptera > Drosophilidae > Drosophila > Drosophila picticornis. The sequence continues at coordinate 4,460,191 of JAWNMR010000362.1, forward strand.
TACATTAATTATATGAAAGAAAAAAAACATATGAAATTAAAAAAAATTAAAACAAAAAATTACAGTGTGTGTCTTTTCTAACTACATTCATATATATGAAACACCTTATAAAAAAAAAATAACCATAAAATATAAACCAGCAAAAACAAATTCCCCAAATCGAAAATAGCCAAAATGAAATTAAAAGAAGAAAAAATAATAGCTCTGTTCCATGTTGTAGTATTAACAACAATTTTAACTCTCTCTTTTTTCTCTTTTTAAATCCGTTCCACACCAACAACGAACAACCCACACGCACACGCACACACACAACAACAACAACGACAACAACAAACACACACAACAACAACCATTGCTGCTTTTGGCCAACTTTAGTAGTCGGTAAACGTAAGTTCGATGGAGGTCACCAAAATCCGGCAGATGTTAAGCGACGTTACCAGAGCGGTTTAATAGGAAATGGCGGCAGTTGGGGCAGTTTACCGCTACCACAGCAACCCTTAGGCACAAATGGTGATCAGTGGTATATGGATACGTTTTCGGCATGGAGTTAAAAAACAAAAAACAAAAAGAAATAAAAGCATAACAACCACAACCTAACAAGAACAACAATCTACACACACTTGGAATTTAGAAGGCACGCCAAACAAGCAACCAACAACCAACAACCAACAACAACAGCCAACAACACACTTCGTATCTTTTCAACTCTTAAAGCAATACAAATCCCATATTATAAAAATCAACAACAAAAATCGAGCCTTAAGCCGTGAAAAAGTTTTCGTTTTCTGTTTTCAACTGCTTTGCACAACCTTCTCTCTCTCTCTCTCAATAAACAAATAACGAATAATAATATTTATATAGCATATATATAATAAACTTGCCGCAGCATTTTAGCAAAACAAAAAAACAAAATTATATATGTAATTTTCAGTTCCAGTTCACGCATATAAAAAAAACTATAATATAATGATTAGAGCATTTTAAAATTGTAAAAGAAAAAGTCCCCTTTTAAAATTCGAGAACTACGTACGTTTTTAACTTGAAATCTAAAACAATAATTGAGTATAAATAGCAGGAAAAAAGATTTAAAAAAAAATACTACACATATATAACTCGATTTATGTATATGCAATTAGGCTCAGATATATATATATATATATATATTTATTTATATATTGATATATATATATATATATATATATATATATTGATTTTAAAACTTAAGCAACTTTTTTATAACCAAAATCGATAAGCAAGAATAATTAAATAACATTTTACTACTATTTGTATGAAAATGAGTCAAAATGGAAAAATTCTAAAAAACAACACAAAACAACAACAGCAAAACAAAAAACATATTAAACCAATATTTCCTTCAATTGTAAATATATATGAGACAAAAATAAATTTAAAACGCAAGAAAATTAATCAAATTGATAAAAAAAAGTAATTCAGAAGCAAAGCTTAAAAAAGAAACATTGACTGAAATATTAAAAAAAAAAACAAAATATAAAATATAGCAACAACAACAAATTATTAACTAGAGTTTGGAGATTGAGAAGAGTTAAGAAAACTAAAAATTATTGAGCGACAGGCCTATTGGCATTATTATATAATGTCTGGCGCTGTACAAGTTGGCAAAGACTTTCCGATTAAATTAGGTAAACTTGAAATCAATTAAAAAGGAAAACAACACCAACAAAAATGTAGAGTTAAGATATGCACAAAAAATAAAAAATAAATCCATGCAGTTAATGAAAAAAGCTAAAGATACAAAAATCGAGAAGCAACGAATTAGTAAGACACAAATCAACAACAACAAAACACACACATCACAAGCAGCAGTCGAAAAAATACAATTAAATAAGAAACTATAAATTTTACAAGCGATAATATTATAGGGAATTTAATAACTAAAAGAAAAACAAAAATATAAACAACCAATATTTATACGAAAATCTAAACAAATTGCAAAAAATCAATTAGCCAACGCCCTCAAAAAATAAAAAATAATTTAACTTACTATAAAAAGAAATAACAATAACTACCATAATTAAATAAATTTCCAAAAATTATCAAAATACAAACTCAATTTTCCTTCGTACCCCTACTTAGTTTTTTCTACTTAGAGTGCTGAAAAAAACATACAGCTTCATAGCAAATCGAAACTAGAAACTCTATAATACATATATAAGCATTATTTAACTGTAACTCCATGCCTATACAACAACAACAACAAAAACACACACATAGAAAAAAGAATCGTGGCTAACTTTTGTTAAGGAAATTTTCAAAATTATTTTCTGTTTTCGTTTCTTTTTGCTAGATCTCAAGTAAAGCAAAAAGTTATAACAAGAGAAAAAAATGTATAAACAATAAAATTAGTTCTAATCTAACAACAAATAAAACTTCCAATTTTTAACTCAAGATGAAAAACAAGCGAAGATGTTGAGAAAAAGACGTGTGGTTTTTTAAAGCGTATCTATAAACATTGTTCAGCAAGCGCCTATAAAACAATAACGGAATATATGATATTTTAAAATTAGAAAACACAACAACAATATACACAAACACACACATACACAGACACCAAGCAGTTGCCTAAAGAAAAGAGCAAACAAAAAAAAAATACTTTTAAAAACTTGCGCAAAACAAAAATGAAAATTTGCAACACCAGCAAAGAACTTTAATACATAATAAATAATAATAAATATTAGCAAACAACAATAAGAACATTTACTACAAATTCTAAATGACCATAGTTAAGCTTAAATTTAGTAAAACACTCACACACAGACACCTACTCACACAACAAATACACACAGTTAAACATATACCCTAATATTAAAAAAATCAACTTACAACAAAAGAAAACGAGTAAACTGCAGCAGCAGCCATTTTCTAACTACATAAAACTAAAACAGTAAAAACCATTTAAAAAAAAAAACAAATAATTAACCATTTTTTGTACTAAGTTTTCGTTGTGCATTTTTTTATATTTTCAATTGTTGCCTACAAAAAATTATTATTTTATTAACATTCTTTTTATTATTTTTTTTTTGTTTTGGTTAAACACACACAAACATAACAAATAAAATTTAAATTTGGTTAACCGCGTCTTTTTTAAAATGAAAATTGTTTTTTTTTTTCTAAAAATTTCTTGGTGACTTTGAAACTTGAACCGAATTCAAATTGCAAATATAATGTATACATATGCCTAATGATAAACTTTTGTTTAATTTGATAAATGTACTGATTTTATATTGTTTTAAATTTGTAATTGTATTTATGTAAGTCTTTATTGTTAATGTGTTTTTATTGTAAACTACAAAACAAATTGGCAAAAAAAAAAAACACCCTGTTATCACAATCCGTTAAAGTTTTCAGTTCGGTAAAAAAAAAATCAACTAAAAAATTACACAATACAAATCTTATTTGAATTATGTACCGTTGCTGCCTTTGCGGTCGTAACTGCTTTTACACACACTCCCTTTTTAGAAGTCTCAAAATTTGTATACACTTTCGTGAAACCTGTCCTGCCCTTGATTTTTGTGTTAAATATTGTATTGTAATTTGTAATTTTGTTTAATTTTTTTCGGGAAAGCAAAAACGTTTGGCAAATTTAGTTTATAATTTGAATATTTAGTTTTGTTTTGTGCGCTTAAGTTTTCAATATTATGTTATATAAATAAATATATAAATATATAATATACTATATGAATATTAATTTGTAGCAAAATATTTTTACGACTTAAACTTACAGAACCCTAATGTTAAAAATATTTACCGAACTTATTTGTTTAGCTGTTTAATTGGTTTTTTTTTTTTTGATTATTTTGAAACCCTTTTTGTGTATTGTAAAGCGCAAGCAAATTTTTTGACCTTTTTGATCCGACATTTAAACTATATTTACTTACATCTATAAAACACCGCAACAATAATTAATTGTAAACTTGTGTAAATGAATTTCAAGCAAATAAATCGTACATCAACAAAAAGAAGAAAATTAAAAATTACAAAACGGCGCATGGAAACTGAGCAAAAACAAGAAAACAAAATTTCAAAAACAAATATTAAAAATTAAACTTTACATGAATTGTGATGATGCAAAGGCAAGATTTAATCATAATTACTATATCTATACATATACATATATACATATATATGCATACATATGCATACATATGTACTAAAATTATATCTTTCTCTATAAAATAAATATATATGAGTATATATTGTATATGTAGGCGTTAGGCGTGTATAATCTAACTTTACTTTTAAACAGACTGCGTACGTATTAAAAATTTTTAAAATTAATTTGTGTAAAATGTTTTAAGTTTTTGAAAAATTGGCAAATAAAGAAAACAATAAAAATTAATAAATCAAAAAAAAAGCGCATTGAAAATTGAAAGATACAAAGAGAGTACTTTTGACAGTGCTACAACTTTTCCAAATTTATGCTTTCTAAACCCTTTTCAGCGAAACTTTCGAAATAATATTTGTAGAGAACAGCGCAGCTGTTTAAAAAGGTTAAAGGGTCATAGGATATATTGTTCACTTGCAAGACTTCGTTGTTTTTTTAATTGGATTTAAAAAAAGAAGAATGATTTGAGATTGTCAGTTTCCATTGTCAGTTGTTTACAATGATAAAAACCAGGACAATATTTATAGGGTATTTTGAGTTGTTTGTTTTTTTGATGTACAACAACACAAATAAGAAAACAACTTTTACGTATGTATACTTATAGTTTGTGTGTGTTTCCATATTTTGTTTTTAAAAATTAATTGTAATTGTTTTTTTACACAACTCTTTTTTTTTATAAATACTAATCCTTAAAAACAAACATCACAACACATTTGAGGGAAATATATATATATATATATAGACCGTGAACGTAACGTCGCCAATTATTTAACAACAAGAAAACGAAAGCAAAACAAAAACTAAAGTTTCAACGAACATTCAGAAATGTTGGAAATAGGAGGAGCAGCAGCAAAAGGAAGCAACAGTAACTTTTACGTCTTACAAACAAAACAAAAACAAAAACATTTATTGTTAATGAAGAAAATAAAAGTGTGAGAAGAAAGAAGCATATTGTACTAAAAATATTTGATATACATACATTTGTTATTATTTGTAATACAAAAATTAAATAAAATTGCATCCAGATAATAAATAAAAAAAAAAATTAAATAAACAATGCAAAACTCGACTTGTGCTCAATTCAATGAAAACTTTAGGACTAATACAAATTAAAACAACAATCATGGTTCACATTTAGACCGATTGCCCCTATAGAAGCATATGATATGGTAGTCCGATCCGGTAAATTTCGAAAACGACTGCTAGAAAAAGTGGGTCACAGACCTAGTTTGCATTAAGAAAAAAAATAATGGCAAGGTATCGACTTACCGATTGATGCTGATCAAGAAAACATATAGTTTATATTTAAAATATACACTTTTATTGGGTACAACACAATAAAGTTTTAATAGTACCGATATTTGTCATGATTTCAATAATACAAATTTGGTAATAATAATAACATTTAAAAGCATTTGCTGCGCGAAGATGATTTGCTGCGACTGTTAGAGCTGCGTCGCATGGAGCTATCCACACTTGTGCCAACCACATCCTCATCCAAGACAGTCTCATCAACGCTGGCATCGTCGTCAGGTATCTCCTCATCGCTGTTTGTCTCGTTATCGATCAGGGATCCTCTCGGCGTCACAATTGCATCGCCATGCAGATCCTTATTGTCCAAAATGCTGATGTGGAAAGCAGCGTGACATTTATTCGCAGCCAGCAGGGCTTTCACACGAAACACCAAAGTCTCGAGCACTTCACGCAGACTTGGAATATAGCTAATAATGCCAGTATTCTTTATCGACTTTGAATGGCAGCACAGATTGTGCAAAAACTTGGTCACATTCTTTAGGTCACGCAGGAACTGAGTAAGCCGATCGGGACTATCACGCACAATAAGCTCGAGTGCTGGCAGACCGTGTTGCAGCAGCAGCTTTAGGTACAGCTGTGCGTGCTTCAGAAACAATGCAAAATTACGCGGCTGCTCCACATTCTGAACGATTTCCAATAGGCCGTTCAACAAGCACATAGTCGACTCCCACAGTTTGAAGCGATCCCCTTCATTAACGCCGCTACACTGAGCGCTTAGCGTGCTTATAACAATCTCACACAAGCCACGGAAGAGCAGAGGGAAATTTGCTCTGCAGAATACAATGTAAAATGACAGTTTTAAAACGATCGTAAAATGCGTTTAACTTACTTTTTGATATTGGGCACGAATTGTAGAGATTTATCTTTTGTTTTCAGTAGAAGGCATTCCTCCTTGAGTTGACATAATATCTCGTTTTGACGCTCCAGACTAGAGTCCTTGAGAAAACCCTTGACCAGCTCGTCCAAATGAATGTTACACTGCGCGCCCTTCTCCACACTGCCTGTGTAGTGATACCACTTGCGACTTAGCATCTCCGTGCAGAACTTGCCTGCAACAACAAGATGAATGTTGAAAGAATCGAAATTTAACGCAAGATACAATCAACATAAACTTACGTATATTGTCGGCTTGTGGCACAATGCGCTGTGCAGCATTCTCGCCAGTAGAGCTCAACTTGCGTAAGCTGCCCAAAAGACGCTGCAACTGAACAGCTGTGCTTAGGACCAGCACCGATTTCCCATAATTGTGAAAGTAATCAAAGATCTGTGCGGCAATACGTGCTGGCGATGTCCTCTTGGTTACCTTTCGCTGACCAGCTGGTGGCAGCAGAGCAACCATAGATGCTAAAATTATAAGAATAAATCTCTTTAAACTAAAGGAACACAATTTTTGGGTCTTGTATTCGACTTGCATTGAAGTAGTTCTGCCTGCGACTTATCGCTCCACTCGTTCCAGGAGAAGTACAAAGCAAATAAATGGATGCACAGGCCAAAACAGGCTTTTACATAATTGAAGCGTTCGTTGAATAAATCCAAATTGCTGTGCAAATGATTAACTTTCTCCAGTTCCTGATCGATGTGTGTTGCCAGCGTTAGCAAGCGTGCATTGATCTCGCCGAGGCATTTGTTTAAATCACTCATAAAATGCTCTGGTTTGGCCACATGCGGCCTCAAGGATTCGTCTTCGGTTACGTCCTCATGACAATTGACAACGGTCTTCAGCTTATGTACTAAATCTGTCAATATAAAACGCAACTCGAGCAAACCCAAATGTGTGCCCACTTCCTTCTCTGCCAAGGGATAATTTAACGTAAAGTCTTCCTCCTTCAGCAAGATTAAGATGCCCACATCGAGCTGTCTAAACTGCTCTAGCGGGCCGTACAAATGCTCAAAGTCGATTTTGCATTTGACGGACTTGCAGGCACCCAATTTGATGGTTAAATTTGTTTGCTGCTCCTCTGTAAGAGACTCGTTGTGAATGATCTTTGTACTGCTTGCAGCAGGCTGCTTCTCTCGTACAGTTTGTTGTGCGGTCTGCTTGGGATTGTTTAAGAACTGACATGGTGGTGGGGTAAATCCGACAGGGGCATGTGACAAAAGTGGCTTTAACTTTTGCTCAATGCATATCAAATCCGCGAGGCGCTTGAGCACCCTTGAACGTGTGGCCGCATCCTTTTGCGAAGCAAAGGCACAAATCGTAACCCGCATCCAGTTGACCGAATGAAAATAAATGTGTAAAATGCGCTTCTGCAGCTCAGCCTCATAGTTGTCAAAGATGGCCAAATAGTTGGCATCGTCAAAGAACGTGGGCAACACTAAGGCGCAACCAAGCAGCGCATTTATCACCTCCAGACTATGATGAAAGCTCTGATTGTGCAGCACGCTGATCAAGTGGAAAAACGGCGCAAGCACAATAACCGAATTGCAGGCGCTGAAACGCAAAACAAAAAGGATAAACTGTAGTACAATGTTGTTTGGGTGAAAAACAATAAAAACAGTTTTCCGGGCATAATACGGAGATTCCCATAAGGCTATCAAAATATTCACCTGCCATTTGGCGTCAACACCAGTTCCGAAATATTAATACCAATTTTGAGTACCTCTGATTCGGTATTTACATTCGTTTCATCGAGTTCATTGATATTCTTCAGGTACTCCAGCTGGATGCCACTGAAATTAGTTTCCATTTCGATATATGTCACTATTCATGAAGTGCTGAGCATACTCACCTAACCACATTAGGCGCATGTTCGTTTACGAAACTCTGCTGGAAGCGAAAGGTCATCAGCTCACAGAGCCAAATCAGAAATGAATTGTCCAGCATGTAAGTGGATTCCGTATTGTAAAATCGAACAGTCAAAACGCTCGCCAACTCATCATAAAACAAGGCCAACAATTCGGCAGAGTTGCCAATAGCTGACTGGGTGAGCACTGAACGTTTGAAATGTGCATAAATTATTAAAATATTCGAAATGGTATCGCGCTCTTACAGTAACTATTTACACTTACTGATCAGGTTTGCTGCCTGCTTGCTGCGTCCATCCGGCAATGATGTGATGCTGTCAATGCTGGACTGTGAATCGTTACTCACTGGCGTACTCTGGATGCGAGCAACGGCATCGATCAGCTGCACACATCCAATGATGCCCTGTTTCTTGACATATTCGGTGCGATTGATCTGTTGCTTCTTCACAACCATTTCAATTTGATCCTGCAGCGGTGCACACTCCAGCAACTCGGGTTCTGGGAATGCAACGTGACACAGTAAATCCATTGCGAGACGCGTTTGGGGCAGCGTCAAATCGCTGAGACGATCGATCAGTGGCAACAGCAACATTGCACAATTCTGCACATATTTGGAATTCTTGCGCTGCAGTTCGCGGAGTAGAATCAGTGCCATCGTCGTCACATGCTGTGAGGACTTATCAAAGGTCAGCTCTAGCAGCTTCTTGAGTATGCTCTTCTGTATCGAGTTGCAGATTTTGAAGAGAATGCTGTGGAGAAATTGAAATCATATTATTCAGTCAGTACGACAGAACACTAAGTAGCTAATTAATTAGAGATTCAGCAAATATCCATGAGTGGAATTATTGAAAACATATTACCTGTAAGAGGTTTTTGCGAAATCGGACACAATGCGATGCTTCTCGCGCATAAAGTCGTGCAGTATGTGCATCAGTGTGCTAATAAGTTGCTCCAAAATGTGCGGAAAATGCGTTTTTATGTCCTCCAACATATCCACTGTGATGTGCTCCAGTTTAATACGGCGCCGAAGCTAAACAAAAAAATGGGGCTCGTAAAAGTCTCGTAAATGATATAGCATTGTGTTTACAAGATTCTCGATGAACAGGGTATTGTCCTCGTTGATGTGAATAAGCAGCAGCAGCATTATAAAATCAAAGGAACTGTAAAGAATATTTAATTAAAGCAAATCCGTTTTGGTAACTTATGACTTTTTTACATACCTAAAGACGCCGGCGGGCAAACCGGCAATAATTCGCTGCCACATTTGATAAAAGCGCTTGGATCGCTTTAGGCCCTGTTGCAAGAAACCAAATAGCTCCAGTTGAGATTTCTTATCATTGGCATTGGCGGGTTCGGCAGCTTCGATGGCATTCGCACTCGGTGCTTTATGACGCCAGTTAAAGATTTCGCGCAGTGTAGAGACCAGCTATATAAATGAATTGTTAATTAAAACAACTATTTATTTAATTTGAATGAAATCGTACCTCGCGCACAACATCATCGGAGTCCTGATTGAGACTATTTAATAGAAGTCGAATCAAATGAGGCAGAATCTACCAAAAATAATAATAAAATAATCAAATATATTCACATAAATAGTAGCTGCTATTGTGCTTACTGCGTTTAAGCCGCTGCTGCCATCCTTGATAAATTCCAAAATTCGATCACGCAACCTTCCCTGGGTCCTTGCGCTGAGCGACAAGTTGCTTAACATTTGTACAGTGCTCAAATGAAAAAGATCCTTGTTGCTGGCATAATTGATGCTAAATGCGGGGAGAACATCTTGTTAAATGAGGACCCTCATGGAATCAGTTATTGTTACTCACATGAGCAACTCGACAAATGCATCGTGTTTGCTTGCATCTAGCAAAAACTCAGCATTATTTATAATGTCCAATTTGGACGACTCGGAGGCGTTGTTGAAGATGCGCTCGATATGATTATAGATCTGATCACTGTGCGACAGTGTCAAATAGCGCAATTGAGCCAACATCAGCGGAAGCAGGGGCACACAGTCTGGCACCGTATGCACCCGCTCCTGACACTTGGAAATCTCCTCGATCTTAGTGAAGAGCACCTCTAGGCAGGGATCGCGCAAAAAGTCGATCATCAAAAAGTTGATAAACATGCTGTTCTGTGATTGATATATTTGCTCCTCGCCAGCGGTGTCAATAGTGCAGCCACCTAATAATTTCTGTGTCAGCTTCGATTTGGGCGCCAGTGCAGCATTTAGACCCGCCTTAAATGTTTCTACATTTTCGGGATATTTGGGAGAGCGCAAGAGAATATCGCGCAGCTTGGCGACAATCGCGATGTGATCGCAGGAGAGCACTAATGTGTCCGCCTGATCTAGCTGGACGCCGGCATTAAGGAGCACCATTTCAAAGAAACTATTCGGTTGGCGGGAACAATTAATCCGCGACGAAGACTGCGTACGCCCCAGTGTTGCGGCCAATGCGATGCTTTGTTGGGAGAGGAAGCGCTGTGTTTGCTCCTGCGACGCTGGGATCTTCTCCTCCTCACTTTCGCCAGCCAATGGTGCTTCGATGGTGTCATCTGTTTTCTGCACAGACGCAACACGCTTCAAGGACAAATAAAATCAAATCAAATTCTGTTTACCATTACTGCGATTATCCCTCACCGGTATTTTTATCGTTGCATTCTCATCAATTGGATTTAGGGCTTTGGTGCGCCTCTTCAATTTCCGATACATTAGGTTTTGTGAATGTCGAGTTTAACAAAATAGTTAAAAGAAAATCAATTTCAAAATGATATTCGCTGTGCTGAAGCGCAATGTGCCACATCGATGACGGAAAATCGATAGCAATCTGTGCATTGTTTGGCGGCCTTTCGATACCGATCTTAATGGGTATGCTGTTAAGTAACGTAACATATTCTGTTAAGCGGAGGAGTATATGTTAGTTAGTATCGCTGTCGATGCCTTGGCATTTCGACACGTTACAATTTGATTTTGATTTTAGCTGTAGTTAAAATCAATTATATTTATTTAGTTGTCCTCATTAAATATTATTAATAATAAGATTCAACTGTTAGTAACTCGGCATTTTTATTGAATATATAATTATAAGCCATAAAGTTTGCTAAGTCTATTATTGTTTTTTGTTTTTAATAAATATTTGTATTTTGGTTTGATACAAAGCATCTAAATATGTATACGATCGTTGGATAGATATATGTATAAATATAAATTTATATATCAGGTGCAAATATTGCAATTAACTACACGTGAGTTTAATGGAAAAATTCCATGTACAATGCTATAAATAATTGATTACATAAACGTGGATGTAAATTTAAAGCCATTTTTCTTTCTTTTTTTTTGAGTCAATTACTTAATTTTGCTTAACTTTAAGTTAACATATTTTTACGATGGATTACAGTGGCATTACTTATAATGTTTAATCATTAGTTTTTAATTATAAAAATGTGTAATAAACTCTACAATGTTAATTATTATAAATATATATATATATAATGGTTTCTAAAAAGGAAGTACAAAATTGTTATTAAGTGATTATGTCAGAAATTGACTTATGTATGCAGGCAGAGCTGTTGGCTCCTTTGTTCTTAAGTTGATAGAAAATCACTAATTTGGCATTGGTTAATATTGCTATATATGTATGTATGTATGTATGTTTAAGGATTCTTTGATGTGATCACATCGATGCAGTCCATAATGGGTATAATAATATGCCTCTTAACAACTGATTTATATGTCGCTCTTTCTATTCCAACTTAAACTTTTCCAATTTGAATGTTTTAATTCGTTGTTTCTTTTTTTATGGTTTTGAAAATTAAATGTAAAATTATTGCTTTTTCGCTCGACGTCTTTTATAGCCAGTCATTTGCTTTAATAATTGCGAGTTTTCATCATCAATATCCATGTTGGGCTCCCACAGACGAAGTCTTTTCGGTATATATATCAAGCCTAGTAGAGTTATTGCTGTGGATTCAATTTTGTTTTTTATTAAAACATGTTTTATCTTTTAATGCACATAATACTTACTGTTCAAGACGCATGGGAAGATTACGTAAAAGTTCAAAGTGCTCGAACGAAAATAGAGTGCTTCAGTGGCGTAGAAGATCATGGTTAGGGCCAAGGAACATCCACCCATGCTGACAACACTGAAAAACAAAAATAAAACACACATATATTAATACTCTGAATAGTAATTTCACAATTGCAATACATATTGTCCATTTACTTACGGTCTGTAGTGTATATAGAGAGTACAGTGCACGAGAGCGATGGCCTTCAGCAGGCAGTACATTCCAATAATGCGGGATATGGTGTAGTCACCTGAAGAAACGTTTATAATTCCAAGCAAAGTTAAATCATTTTATCTGTACAGTACACATAAATAATAAATATTTTTATTTATATTAGAATTACCCTCAATGAACTGGGTATCGCTGTGGTCACCCAAAAAACTTCTTCGTTCGATATAACTGCGAAAGGCTGTGCCCAGATCCATGAATGCCACAAACGCAATCCAACCACGGAAGGCATAGAGGAGACGCTCGCGGGGTCGACTGCCCGACTGCATTGCAGCCCTGCTTGGAGAGAAACACGGTGTGGAAATAAACGACAGCATATTTGCATGAGGTACAAAAAAAAAATGCCGGCCGGCTTATCTATAAATCGCTAGGCAGAGGTACCAAACCAGCCACCCACACTCAGTTTGCTTGGGCAAAATCGATACCGCACCCCAGCTGACACACATTCATCATTTATGCAACAATAATGTTGGGGGGGGTCCCAATTAATTTGATGGCACGCGAACACGTGCTTTGCGCCACTCGGATCCGGCCGGGCGCCCCTTTAAGGCTATTTATTTTCGGTCAACAATGTCACCCAGAGCAACGGAATTTATGGCATGCAAATCGGGTCAAATTGTCAGGTCTTTGGCGTTATTTTTATGCTGCACTCGTTGCTTATTAATAATTCTTACATTGCAAAAGATATTTAGTTTGTTTTGGGCACAACACAAGCTATATATACAATAATTTAGATTCACGTTTGCATTAGTTTTTATTTATATTTTTGCTTTCCATTCTTTTTATCAACACATTTTTGCGTGATTTCGTGCTTTGCTTGCTTTTGTGCTACTGTTCGCGGCGACGCTTCGACGCCAATTAAAAGCCAAACGACAACGGAAAAATAGCTTTTATGCGGCATGGAAGCTTTCACACCACTGGCCGACCGGCTGTTTCGAATGTACCGTAAGAGGTGGTTGACAGTAACATGGCGTCACAAAACTAATATGTTTTATTTACAGCAATCAAAATTTATTGTGTAAAATATTTTAAAAAATTCTATATTTACGAGTGTATGAAAATAAAAGTTGCAAATCATTTACTTAAAATCTAAAAATCATATATTTTACTAATGATACAAAATCACAGCAAACTTTCGAGCTAAGTTGAATGCTTTGATTGTAAAAATAAATTAAAATTAAAAGATTTTCCGACATGTTTGTAGTATATGTACAAAATCACAGCATACTTTAGGGCTGAGTCGAATTTGTTGCTTACAAAAAGATTCAGCATATTTTCATAGAAATAAAAAACCCAACACTGAGAATATCTCAAAAAAACGTATATTTACGGGAAAAGTTCACGAATGTATGGAAAAATTAAATGTAATGTACAAAAAATAAGAAAATAAGTCCACTGCATACTTCCGGGATGAATCAAATTTTATGTATGCAAAAGATTCAAAGTGGCTTTAATGGAACAAATCGATGATGAAAACCGCTTATAGAAAATTTAACTAAAAACTTTTAGAAAAACAAACTCAATCTCAATCAAATCTCTTCAATATTTTTAGGACATGTTCCGTTAAATGCGATATCAAATGGCACCTTATGTTAAGAGGATCATCTCACACTTGGACAGTTTCAGAAGTCTTAAATGTTTGTATAAACAGGTAAAGTGTCATGTTTTTTTTAATTTTTTAAGAACAGAGTGTGTTGGTGTCGCGAAGACCAGTATCGTTATTGGCCTCTATCAGAAGATCCTTAATAATTACAAAAGCTATGTAGTCGCTTTGGATGTCATTGGTCCAAATGCTGGCGACGACACTTGAGACTCGCCTATAGTAAAATTACAGTAAATTTTGGCCGTATTTAATTTTATTATGAAAAAGTATCAAAAATAATAGGTTTAACGGATGCAAACAAACATCATACAAATATATCTCATTAAGTTCAGTTCCAAGACTATATCTAACTGTCTCCCATATTGCAAGTCTAATCTTTACCGACATTCGTTTCGGTCTTGCGATATTCGGCATAATCCACAAAGCCATCGTTATTCAAATCCATCGTTTTGAGTACATAATCAATGGTCTCCGCCAGCGCTTTATCGGTATAAACAGTTCCCGTTTTATGTTCCACGTCATCGGGATGTACGGTAGTGCCTTCAGCTTCAGTTTTTTTCGGATCTACTGCTAGAATTAAAAAATCAATAAGAATTTTAAATATATAAATTTAAAATGTTGAAGTAATATTTAATTGCTAATTCCACCATTTCAAGAGACTAGATTAGTTAGTGTGGTTTTTATTCGTTAAAAACACATTACTTACAAAGAATTGCATGCGTCTATTGAAAGTAGTTTTCAATTTCTAATTGTTCCAGATTTTTTTCAAATTTTTTTCTTTTTGTACAAAACAAACAATAACACAATCAGTCTGCTTTTTGTTTTTTTGTTTAGTTTTAGCTGCTTTCAGTTGATGCTTAAAAATAACCTCATATCGAACAAATAACTAAAATTATGAGAAGGGGAGAAAACAAAAAAGAAAAAAACATTGCACATAATAAGAGATTTCTTTGTGCTATTCGAAATATGTGGGTTTTTTTTCGAGAAGTTTCACAATTTGTTCAAATAGTTTTGGTCGTTTGGAACGCTTGCAGCATATTGAATTGGGATTCCGGAATATTTATATATATATTACAATTTGAGCTGGAATTCGCTACCGCCTTAATTAAAGATGTATATGTGGCAGAGAGAGAGAGAGTTTTTGATGCGCTGCAGGACAGAAATATGCTTGATTGATCGATTGTTGGAATGATGGAAAGTATAAGCTAATGTGCTGGCTGCTGCTCCTGCTGCTGTTGGCCTTGCTGTTGTGTTTGCTGCTGCTGCTTCTCGGCAGCCTTCTGCTGCGCCTTTATGAACTCCGGGTAGTCGATGAAGCCATCGCGAGATGTGTCGTCCATTTGGAGTATGGGATCGATGAGCGCAACAAGCTCCTCGTCCGAGAAGACTTTCTCCTCCACATGCGGCTTCTCGCCATTCGGCTGCTCTTTGCTGCCTTGCTCTGCATTTGTTGTCGTCGTATATGAGTTATTAAAAGTCACATGCAAGATGGATTTTGAGATGATGTTGAGCATATGACCACACCCACAACCAGAAGAAGTGTCAGCAAGCAGTGTTTATTGGTTACGAGTATGCAAATAAAGGTAAAACAAAACAGACATGAGGTTAACAACAAAACAAAGCAAATGTATCAAACATTTAATAAATTTAAGCAAAACTACGAACAGAAAAACAAAAAATAATAATAATAGCAATAATTATAATAATGCTTACCGTGCCAGTGGATAAGAGATTTGATCAGTTCACAGCCATCTAGCTTGTTGTTGTTATCCGAATCGTGCATTTTAAAATAATGGAACTGCAGCTCAGCCTCGGACATTTTGCTCGTATCGATGGGCACCTGCATGTGCTCCTGGATGTGACTGCAGGAAGACCAAATGAAAATAGTAAATAGAAAAGTAAAGATTGTGGTATGGCATGACACAAATGTAAGTAGGGTAAAAACATTCAGTTTCTCGGATTGAACACATTTATAAAATTATACATTTGACACATGTATGAGTTATCAAGACTATTATTAAACTTTAAATCCCCTTGACAACTGGATAACGAATACCTATTTAATACTGACACTTTTCTATGAGCTGCTCTTATGCAAACAAGACATGCTTCTAACAATATTGCTGTATACATATTTGAGCTAGAGCCCTATTGTCGTTTTACAATTACATATGCACTTACATATGCACTACAAATTGTCATACAACAACAAATAATGATTACTATTTTATACCTGCTGTTTAATTAGAAATGTATCGCATTTTAAAGCTTGTATTTGCTTAACAAAAATGATAACCCAACTTAAATTTTGTAATTTAATTAACTATCAAAAATTGTCCAAATATGAATTTATATTAATTATTATATCCTCACAAGTGTGCCTTATCATTAGTTCATATATAAATATGTGCGAAATAAGTGAGGCAGTTGTCCGTTATCATTTGATAAGGTTCAGCCTTAAGTCCACATTGATTGATTGCGACAGGGAGTTTTATTTGATTTGATTAGTTTTTGATTGATAAGGAATATGGAACTTACGCACGCTCCTGCTGAATGTTGCCCGTGTTCAAAACCTGCTGCGGCTGTCCATGATGATGTCCGCCCGCCTGCTGCTGATGCTGCTGCTGCATTTGTGGCGGCTGATGATGTTGCACGGGAGGCTGCTGGTGTTGGACGGGCATCTGCTGTTGATGCATCTGCTGCTGCTGTTGCTGGTGATGTTGTTGCTGTTGCACGGGCACCTGCTGCTGATATTGCTGTTGCTGTGGCACCTGAGTGTGCAGAGTTTAATTAATTGTACTTTTATGTTCAGCCATCAACTTACATATTGTTGCGGTGGGACGCCGGGTGCAACATGTCCCTGTTGCTGATATTGCTGTGGCGGCGGCGGCTGCTGATGGTGTTGTGGCATTTGCTGTGGCACATGTTGCTATTTGGTACATCGAAAAACATAGATTGAGTTGCAGCTGGTTGCACAATATTGCAAAAATTTACTCACATAATGCTGGGGATTTACGCCGGGCGCCACTCGCTGTGCGTTCGCATAGCCAACTAGGGCTAGCAGCAACAAGGCAGCTGTTGCTGTATAGTCTGATAAATGCATTTCAAAACGGGGGAAGCTCGGATTTCTTGCGAGGATTTCGAAACTTTTGGTGGCGTGCACAATCACCACGTAGCTAGAGTAGCTCGAAACTATCCAAAACACACACGTACACAAATTGATGCTGCTTCTTTACCTTTTTGCCAGTTACACTGACAGCTGACAGCTGTTGCACAGGTAAACGACTTATATCGAATTTGTCATCGCTAGTCTTTACAACTAGGTGGCAACGCTCAGTTCACACAACTTGCTTTAGTTTTTCTCATTCATTTACTTTTGTTTATTTTTTCTATAGTTTAGTTAAAGTGCGAAAAGGAAACTTTTGAAAATGGTATGAGTAAAGTGGTACATAATCAGTTACGAGTTTTAATTAATATTTTTGCGACTACTTTCCACCTGAATACTTGTCCCCATTTCCAATTTTATTTTGTATGCTAATGTCAACTTTCTATTCTTTTTATAGGCTCGCTACTTCAAAGAACAGGATATTGATGGTAATTAATTGTTAAACGTGAAAATGATTCTAGTCCGATAATTTATTGTTCTTATCTGTAGAATTCCGTGAGTGTTTTTATCTATTCGCCCGTTCGGGCCAAATTAACAATTTGGACGAACTAACGGTAAGCATTACTCATCATCAGACTAAATAATTTATATTGCTAAAATGATTAAACAATTTGAATAAAATAAAAATAGGTTATTATGCGCTCATTGGGCTTGTCGCCGACAATTCAGGAGTTGGTCTCATATCTCAAGCAAAAGAACGGAAAAATGAGTTTCGCCGACTTTCTCGATATTATGCATCAGCATTCCTCCGTCGAGAATCTGCCCGATGAAGTTATAGCCGCTTTTAAGGCAGCCGATCCACAGAATAAGGGCACCATATCGGCCAAACAGTTGCGCAACTTGCTGCAAAACTGGGGCGAGGGTCTGTCCGTCCGCGAGGTGGACAACATTTTCCGGGAGGCAAATGTGAACAATAATAGCACAGTTCGCTATGCCGATTTTGTGAAAATAGCCTGTGCTCCTGTGCCAGACTATTACTAGGAGAGAGCAGAGAGAACCGTTATAGATATAGATTATATATCCTTGCACAAAAGCAAGAACTCTTAGCTATTTAGCAATAAGAAATCTTGGCTGTTTGGAAAGCAAAATTATCCTTCAATGGATGATTTAAATTCCCCCTGCAAGGATTATTAAGCAAATCATAAAGAGTTCTCTGCACGTAAGCAATTTACATTCCAGTACTTATTTAAAAACTATTAACACAATAAAATGTACACAATACACATATCATATCACATTTATGAAAAGTTTTCTGTTTTTATTAAAATGCGAAACTTGTCAGCATAATGGGAGATGTTGTTCCTCAGCCGATGTTAGTTTTAGTTGGCAATGGTAACCTCAACCTCTACGCCGGGCTCAATGTTGATTGAGGTGATCTTCTTGACGATCTCCGATGGAGAATGCAAATCAATGATGCGCTTGTGGATTCTCATCTAAAAAATTGGAGCATATTAACATATATCATATCCAACACAATTAGCGAGAATTAAATCAACAAAAAGGGGGTTCATTTTGATGGTTTAAGGTTGTCGCATTCGGAGAGCCAAATTGTGTGGAAGAAGATTCAGCAAAGTGGACTATGAGAACACGTTTAATCTGGGCAAATCTAAGATACTGTACAAAAGCAAGTTAAAATACTTTTGCACAATATCTGATCTGCCCACCAGGAAAAATTAATTATTTTTTTTTGTACTTGGAAACTCACCTGGAAACGATCCCAGGTCTTGGAACCCTCACCGCAAGGTGTCTTACGGGTGGTGATGCGTAGGGTCTTGGTTG
Source organism: Drosophila picticornis (assembly GCA_035043845.1). Classification (NCBI taxonomy): domain Eukaryota; kingdom Metazoa; phylum Arthropoda; class Insecta; order Diptera; family Drosophilidae; genus Drosophila; species Drosophila picticornis. The sequence continues at coordinate 4,479,241 of JAWNMR010000362.1, forward strand.
GCATGCGCACAGGGCCCTAAAACCATTAACAGTACATAAATTTAATAAATTTCAATTATTTCCCCCTCGGGGTACTTAAAAGTTATGCATTTGTTGCATGAATCATATAAAATCTGCACACTGTTTTTGTTGGATTCAGTGTGCAAATAATGTCCAACTCAGGTTTTTTAATTTGGCATCTAATAATGACTAGGCTATGCGGCAAGCAGGCGCACGAAGCCTCCAGGTAAATGCGGCAAACAATAAATTAAATTAAAAATTTGAACGCGGCAAGCACTCTTCTTCGTCATCATGTTACCTTGACACGCAGATTTTGATTCTTGGCACCGTTGATCAAGTCGCGGCACACATTCTCCAAGGAGCGCACATTCCTGGAGGTCAGGGTGATGCGAATACGGTGCACGGATGCAGAATCGCCGGCATGGGGCTTCTCAATGTCCTTGGGAGCAGCAGCCTAAGCAAGTTTTGAAAAGAAAAATACATCTATTAATTTGAGGTTATGTTGCACGACCAACACGTGCATTGCTCTTAGAGCGAAATATACATGCAACACACAAAACCAACTACTTGTGGGCTCTGTATACGCCTTTCTTGTTGAATATTTACCATTATTTAGCAATTTATCTGGTCGAGATAGTCAAATCTTTGTACTTTGAGCAGCGCTGAACCAGTTAACTTGCTGGTCAAAAACGAAATGGGACGAGTGTCAGTCACAGCGTCGTGCGCATCAACTTAAGCCAGCGTTGCCATATGGTCGAAAGAAACATATTATTGAACGATTGTCATTCACAGCGAAAGCGTATATGCCCGCTACATTTCAAAAGGAAAGCAAATACAAATACAGATGATATTTGTGTATTGTTTTATTTATTTCGCATTCGCAACTGATTTTGCGACAACAAATGCGACAGAAGGACCAATTAATAAAAATAATTCCACACAGATTACACAATTCAAAATTATACAAGTCAAAGCACAATGTTGTATTTAAATATTAAATCAACGTTAATTAGTTATTGTACAATAGAAAATATCTGTTTCACTTTTATGCAATAGTCTATAAAAATTTAAAAACTGCACTTGACGATCTTAAATACTAAGTACGTCTCAACGAACGAACATATATGTAGATATATATATGCCTGTGCAGTGTTACAAAACAAAATCATGGTGTATAGTATATCTGTTGTTCATATAAAATAAAACTTAAACATGCAATAAGCTAAGAAAAATTAATTAAGTTTGTGTCCAAATTGTGGTAGTCGATACAAATATAGTCGGAATAGTACTTTACGGGTAAGTTGTTTGTTGTTGTTGTTAGCATAGTTGTCCAGAGTTCGTAGATACAGGAGCAACTCTCGAATAATGGATTAAATGGAGCTTAAAGCATATTCATATAGTTTGTGTGTGTGTGGGTGTGTGTGTGTGTGTGTATGTGTGGGTGTCTATGTTTGTGTGTATGTATGGCTAACTAGTGTACATTAATTATAGATTCACGGCCTTTACCAACGCCAACCCAGCGCACAGGAACACTGAGATGGCTCTCCAGAAACCGAACATAGCTTTGTGCATTCTCGGGCAGCTCCTTAAAGTTGCGTACGTGCTCCGTGGACGTTTGCCAGCCGGGCAGTATGGCATACTCAACCTCAATGCCGCCCAGCTCGCTAATGGTGCCGGGGAAATGATCCAACTTATCGCCATTGCTGCGCCTATAGCTGACACCCACTTTAATCTCGGCCAGTGTATCCAGAATATCCAGTTTCGTAATGCAAATGCAAGTGTAGCCATTAACCAGTGATGTATACTGCAGCAGAGGGATGTCCAGCCAGCCACAGCGACGCTTGCGCTTTGTGGTCACGCCCACCTCGAACCCACGTGTCTGTAGCAAGTCACCAATTTCCTGAAAACAATTGAGTGTATTTTAAATAAATAAATAGGGAGCAGAAAGAGGCAGAGGAGGAAGAGAAGTGGTCGCTCACATTCAACTGCTCCGTGGGGAAGGGACCGTCACCCACGCGCGTCGTGTAAGCCTTGACAACACCAATGACCTCGCCAATCGTTTGCGGCGGGAGACCCAGTCCGGTGAGGACACCACCAATGCTGCAATTGCTGCTCGTCACGTACGGATACGTGCCGAAATCAATGTCCAACATTGCAGCATTGGCACCCTCCACCAGTATAGTTTTGCCATTGCGCAACGCTGTGTGCAGAAAGCAGATGGTGTCCTTGACATAGGGACGTATCTTTTCCGCATAATCCTTGTAGCGAATCAGCTCCGCATCAACATCCACCTTGATCGACGGGAACAATCGCAAATGCGTGTTCACAATCGATTTAAATCTGAAAAATGTATGTAATTTTTTATAGATATATATAAAAGTTAATTTCGATTCTATACTCACTTTTCGCTGAACAGATTAAAGTCGCCAAGCAATTCACCGACACGGATGCCATTGCGTGTGGCTTTGCTGGAGTAGGCCGGACCGATGCCCTTCTTAGTGGTGCCCAGCGATTTGCCGCCCTTCTCCGCCTCCTGCATGCCATCGACATGCTGATGGAAATCGAACACAAGATGCGCCCGATCCGAGATGATCAAACGGTTCTCCAAATGTATTAATCCCTTAGCCTCATTCTTGAGCACCTCATCAAACAGCGAGGGTACATGAATAACGACGCCATTGCCTAAAAATAATTAATCCAACAATCATAATTAATAAATAATTTCATTGTTGTGGCTTTTAATAAACTATGCGGTTTTCAGTTTGTTAGATATTTATTACTTTAATATAGATTATTATTGTTTCATAAAAGTCTATGGTAGTTTAAGAGTTCTTGAATCTCGTTTAAGATAAGATTGTTTACGAAGCTAAAGAAAATCTAGAAGCAATCATTTTATATTTTAATGAACGTAAAAAAAATGGCGCTACTGGTTTTATCCAAATCTGGTTATGATGAGTTTATTGTTAGTGGAAATATTCTAGCCGAGTTAGCTCAACTATTTATTATCTGATCATGAAATTATCTGAATCTTAATCAAATTTGTGCATATGTCAGGGTATATTCTATAACAACTGTAAAGCTAAATCTTTACGATTGCAGTATTAAATGCCATCCGAAATCTAGTTATATCGATATTTGCAGTTATCGATAAAATGAAATCAACTTGATCTGTATACAAGAATTTTTATTCCAAACTTTTATTTGGTTTTTTTTGTTTTCCAGATAAACTTGGCTAAATTTACTTGCCTTTTTTGCTAGTAGATAATATAGATAAATATAATATACAATATTTTGTTTCAGCCATTTTTATTGGAGTTGACGCCATACAAAAAGTATACAAAATAACTGTAATTAATGACCCTAAGTAGTGACATTAACGTCTTAGCGACGATATCTTATCTTATCTAGTTTTAGACGAATGTGGAGCTCAAATTGCTGTTTTATAACAGGCCATAAGAAACCATAAAAACACGTGCATCCGCCGTTGACACCTTATCTTATCTTGACGTGGTATCGCAACTTTAGGCCTATATATATTTTAAGTACGTGGGTGAATAATATTTCAGTTGAATTTAGTTTGATAAGATTTTCTTTTCTTTTTTTTTGCTGAATGAAGCACGCGAGTCGAGTTAAACTTGTTTTGTTTTTTATTGTAGTTTAATTGACTGGCAAATAATAAGTTAACTGCTTCATTACAGTAAATCGGCATAGATGTGTATGTATGTGTGAGTGAGCTATTGTTTGTTTAACCCTGAGCTTCTCACTTCTGAATTGCAAAGCTCACCAATACACACAAATACTGGGTATAGTCGATTGCGATTATCTCATAAATTAGTCTTGTGACAACCGATGACAGGCAACAGTAATTTTCTCTTTCTCTTCCTCCTCTCCTTTATCGTATCGCTTTTTTGTTTATTTTTTGTTGTCGTTGTTGATTTGAGAAGCCCCCAGTGGGGAACACATCGATTAAACTTTAAGCACAACAAATAAACTTGCAGAAACTTGTGCTTGGAAATGACCTTGTCTGTTGCAACAACACATCCTGAAAAAATAGGAGAGCTCGAATTGGAGATGTCCTTAACTTATTCCTTAGCCTTCGATTTACTTCCAAGTTATTTATTTATCTTTTAAGAATATCCGCTGAAAGATAATATCTCAAGATATATCTTAAATATCTTTAAGGTTTTTGCTTTCGATTTTTGATAAATTTTAAGCAAACGAATTGTTGATAAAATGAAATAAACTTCATCTGCGTTTGGTGTCCGATTTGATTGCATTTGAGGAAGGAGCCACCTTGAGATCAGGTTATGTCAGTTTTCTTGTTATTGTCAAAATTTATAGAATTTTTAATTATTTTTACAATGTGTAATAATGATATTGGGATACCCTTACCCAAAAAAAACCAAATAATTTTTTTAAAAGCTATTGTAAATTGTTTGGCTTAGCCAAGAACTCATTTTTCGACCCACATACGCCCAACCCATAGTTTAGTCTAATCCTACCGATTCCAACAAATGTACAATCTGCACAAACAATTCGAATATATTTCAATAAGAAACAGACAAAGTTAGGTAAACATGGAATATATAATATATGCAGCATTTGGATTCGCAGATGCCTCTGTAAAATTTAGGTACGTTCTGCAAGTATATATATATATATAAATATATATTGACGTCAGACAGGAACGAAAGTCACTAATTGATAGACTTTGACTTTGTGCTCTGACTGCAATGACCTAGATAAAAAAAAAAACGCAAATAGAAAATAGAAAATGAACAACCTTTTCTCGGGCAGATGTCAAAACCAAATACTTTCAAAATCAACTGGCCGCAAAAGCCAATGTCAATGTTGCATTAAGTCTTTTGCCAACAAAATTCCTATACATACTCTATATATATATGTATATATATATATATTTATATATAACAATATATATTTTCGTTTCGTTTATATACGCCCAATTTCACTTTTGCACTAGAACAAAAAGCTAAAAACAACATAATAATGAAAACAATTTCACTTGATGTTTATACATATATCTATACTTAATCGACGAATACATATAATGTGCTGTTTAAATAAAAAAAAAAAAACAAAAAAAAAAACAAAACAAAAACATAAACTTAAAGTATAGGAAAATGATAGAAATAAAGGGAAAAAGAAAATTATGCTAACTTTCATTGAGAAAATATTCATTTTGATCGTTATGATTTGCTTGATTGCTTTTTCTCTTGAATTTCGAGTCCTTGTTTCTTGAATCTTGATATTTGGGGATCTAAATTCTTTCTGGGATCTTAATTCCCGAAATCCCGATCTCCGATCCTGACTTACCGATGACCGAAATGCATTTCTCATTAACGACACCGCTCGGCAACAGATGAAAATCGAATTCGGTGCCATTTGCAACGACCGTGTGTCCAGCGTTATTGCCACCCTAAAAAGGTGGAAGAGATTAGAAATATAATAAAAAATAAAAATATATCGACAATTAGATATTAGGCAAAAATAGTTTTTATGCTGACTGCAATGAAAACCTTGCACAAATTGTATACGTTGAGTCTAAATTCTTAATTAAAATTCAGCACTAAAAGGCAGCATTTTACATTACAGTAAGTAATCCCCAAATATGATCATCCAATTTTTTCATATTTGAAAAATATTTTGGAAAAGGACTTGATATAAAAATTATGAAAAAAAAGACGCATATATAAATTACGATATCTATTAATTATAATTTCAAATAACATAATGTAGTTTAAATTTTTCTACTGGCTTTATCTTTCACACATGTACATGACACAGAGAGCATTTTTCTGTTTATGTACAAAATTAGCATGTTTGTTTTTGTTTATTAGAAGTCGTGTGATAAATAAATAAATATTGTTGAACAGCAGGTATTAAATAACAAATAAATATCTAGCTGGCAAGCTGAGAGTGACACAAACTACATTTTATATACGATTATGTATACATATATATGAGAGAGACAAACGAAATGTTTTTCTTATTTGTATCAGTCGTGTGGCAAAGAAAAGCGAAAATGTTATTTGTGTTTTTTTCTCGTTTGGCAACTGTACAAGTTTTACTTCATTTTGGCATTGAATAATCTTGTCTAATATATTAAAATGTGCAACAAAAAATTGTTCATAAAAACATCAGCTACATATTTACCAACCATATTCTGGAACTATTCGACGAACAGCTAATCATATATAACATATATATACATATGTATAGAATGACAGTACGGGACACATTGTTGATAAGATTATTGCAAAAATTGCTGAAAAATAATAATCCCGTGTTCAAGAAACTTTCGCTGCGCAAAATGTGGAAAAAAGAGAAATAAAAAAACCGAGGGAGGCTTTTATTGCATCAGTCAGGTAATAGAAAAAATCAGAATTTTATAAGAATCCCTGATAACTGATAACCGAGTAAAAAGGGCTGAATATTACTCATTTATATTTATATTTATATATATGTAAACAGCTTTTCGATCATTGAACTATTTGACGACCCAAAACAGACAACAGCAATCAACAAGTTGCTATAACAGGGTCAACAAAATAACGGTACACGCAATTCTTTTAACTACTGTTGAAAGCGTAAAATTAGCAAAAATAAGGCGAAAATAAATAAATACATATATTTTATATACAGGAAATTGGGAGCACAGTTTGTTAAATGCTTAGATAACTACACACACACCCATACATACAACTGTATATACACGCATACATGCATAGATTGTTTTCATATATATACTTATATATGTGACGTATTTTCAAAAACTGCGCGGGACTTTTACAATGGTTGGGAGAGATTATGTAAACGCAGCCGCTGTTTCGCTGAGTAAGCAAGTGTATACATATTAGATACATATGTGTGCGACCCGACCAAGTGTGTACATATACAGACAAACACATATACGCATACACGCATACATGGACTGGCTGTAGAAGAACACAAAGGGAAAACACACAAAAAACAAACAACTAACAGTGACGAATGTGCTGCGGCAGCAGCAGCAGACTGACTGACTGACTAACTGAGCGCGCGCACACACATACACAAGAGACTATCTCATCTTCTCGACAGTGCTGACATTTTGGCTATTAATGGCAAGACTTAAAATTCGAATTAAAATTAATAATCGGCAGCTTTTAGCAAAATACCATTGGCAAAAAAAAATATTGCTTATTTTTCAATAAAATGTAAATAAAAATTCAATTAATAATAGCATTTATTTAAAATTAAAAAAAAATATGCCTCTATATTTAGCTATTTGTCAATTATTCTTAAACTGTTTCTGCCAAATATTCTGTGTCGATTTAGCTGTTTTATTTGGTTTCAAAAATCTTGACAGCACTGTTACACACACACACAGTGAAGGCGGCACACATACACCCGCAACATGCACAACCCCACACCCACATATACATACAAATATACATGGATGTATACATGTACATAGAAATGAAAAAGCTAAGCATGCGGTCGGCCAGTTAAGGCGATAATAACTAAATCTGCTGAAAATATTGTATCTTTTTGTGAAATTCACAGATGCTGCTGCAATGATTTTTTTTCGGCGTCATCGAACCTGGCGCCCAAGCCGTGTCCTTGACACAAGGATAATTGCCTTGCCTTGCTTCGCCCTGCGCGCTGTTGTCAAATCTCTGTTTTCCTCTTTGATTTTTTTATACCAAATTTTTTTTTTACTTTGTGCTTACCTGACACCTGCAGACGATGTCCACCTCGGACGCGAGCATGTCGACCACTTTGCCTTTGCCCTCATCGCCCCATTGGGCACCTAGGACAACATCCACTTTCGACTTGTACATCTTGGTGCGTCCTTGATGCAATTGCTCGTAGTGATTGCCGTTAACAGCGCTACTTGCTATTGTTGTTGTTGTTGACATTTCGTACCACTATCAGGAAAGCCCCGGACGACCACGAAAAAACGAGCACACGACGTCGATCTCGCTTGAAAACGGAACACGTTCTGTTTTTCTAATATCGTTTGATTTGCAGCTGTCACAATGCATGGCGTTGCCGCTGTAGAACATTTGCAAGCATGGCCAGACTGTTAACGCTTATGAGATGCATGTAAGCGATTAATCGTAGACAAATAATATAAATTTAGTTCACTAAATGTATTCATGTTTTTACAACTGGTTATTTTATTTGGAAATCGACCGAAAAATTATTTGCTTTTAAATGGCAAACATCAGTTATTTTAAAAATTAAATTTTTTTTCACTCACACATTTGCCATCCACAGTGAGCGCAAAACAATCCATAAGCTGGCAACGCTGCGCAACTATATGATTGTCTTGCTAACAATTTTGTGGATTTGTACATGTTGCTCTGCTCTAAATGTCGGAAACCGCGGAAAATTGTCATTTGTTTGTATATAGGATAGTGATCATATTCAAGTTAATAATTTTAACCTTATTTACAGCTGTCAAGTGGCGCCATTCAAATACACGTGCCCCAAATGCAATGTTATTTATTGCAGCGTCGCCTGCTACAAATCCAAGGAGCATTTGAAATGCTCCGAGCAATTCTTTAAATCCTGTATTCAGGACGAATTGGCCAGTGCAACACAGACGACGCTTGAAAGTCAACAGGATATGCGTAAAATCTATGACATACTTAAGCGTATGCGTGAAACTGAGGCCGGCTTTAAGCCCGAGGATTTTGATGCTGATGGATTGGAAAATCCTTTGGATTCCAATGACGAGGCGCCAGAACGAAGTGGGCAGGAGGAGGACGAGGAGGAGGAGGGTGATATTGATGAGCAATCCTTTGCAGAGGAACCGGCGGAAGTCGTGGATATTGCAGCACGCCTCAAGGGCATTGATATAAATGATGCGGATGCAGTTTGGAGTAGATTAACGCCAGAGGAGCAACAGGAATTTCAGCAATTAATTACCAGCGGCAACATTATGCGACTGATGCCAGACTACAAGCCCTGGTGGACGCGCAAAAGCTCCAAAATTGTTGTGCTAAACGAGACTAAAAAGGACGATATGCCGGAAATACACAAGAACATCCCCAAATTTAAAGATCTGTGCAAAAGGACACCGTCGTCCTGTGTACACTACAATCTGTGGAACATGTTGAGCGCCTACGCATGTGTGGCACGCTACTTCAACGGCGAACAGCACACGAATCCCAGTGAGGCAGTTGCTCAACTTGTAAATTTGAGTGCAACGCTGAAGTACAACACAAATTACGAGGATGCTGAGGATGCAGTCATCTCCGTGAAAATGGAGGCATTAACCACGCATGAAAATACCCCCAACAATTTGTTTGTGGAGAGTCTCGAACTGTTGCTGCAGGATGTGCGTCAATTGATGGCCAGCAGGCAACATAAATTGGCCGCTTTAAGTGATATTCTTCATCTCCTGCAGCTATCCAAGAAGCGAACACATCCCGATGAAGCGAAATTTCGAAAATTGTTCGCTTTGCGCCTTGGCAGCGTGGAATTAAATCGTCACAAATTAGGTCAACTAATCAAGAAATTGGAATTTATGCTCGCCTATGTGGCAAGGGAGGACTAAAAAATTCGTTGAATTTGTTGTCAAATAAAATTAGTTTAATTTATTTATGTTTGTTTCTGTTTGGCATATATTTTGTATCCAAATCAAATATGCAGCGCTGGAAATTGTGCAGGCGTGTAAGTAATTTGAATTAAATAATTTACAAAAGTCGGTCAGGTTGTTAACTAAATCGTATTGTGTGTGAGCCGCATAATACAAAATCTTCAAACATGAATTTAGTAAATTATGCGTTCTGTAGATCCGGCAACTACGTTAGTGATTTTACTGATTTTTTGGATAACAATCTATAAATGAAACATCAAATAAGACTTTTAATAATTTTTATAAATTATTTAATAATTGTATAAATTATGAATTATGTTTGAATATTTCGCCAACAATGCAATTGACAGTCGATTGTTAAACCTGCATGCTAAAAAAAACAAGCAGGTGTCATTAGGGCACATGAGCCAACAGTTCGCCTAGCAATGAACCAGTGACAAACTGCAGCCCTTGTCCAGCTCGCAGTCAAGTTTTCGCTTTGCCAGCCCTGCTAGTTTTTTTTAGTTGGCGATTTCAGACACACACGCAAGTTGTTGTAGTGCTTTTTACGGCTATTTTGTTTTTTTGGTATGTCTCGATTCAACAAATTCAAAATACTAATCGTCTGCCGTAAATATGCAAAATATTACAAAATAAAACCCAGTAAGAAGGCAAGAAGCATTAAGAACATTTTAAATGGAATTTCGCGTGAACGTTTCGTTTTCTCTTGGTTTTGAGAACGGGGTGCGGTGCTTGTGTAGCGGAATTTGTGTGTTGATTGCATATATATATACATATATATAAATATATATTGTGTGTGTGTGTAGGTCTAACTGTCTGATGTAGTGTGCGTGTGTGTGTGTGAAGTGTTCTTCTTCGCTGCGCGCTGAATTAGTGCAAAAAAAAGGAAACAATTTAAGTGCGACTGTGTGTGTGTTTTTTAAACAAAACATTTAATTGCTTGGAAAAATGTGTGGGTTTTGCGAACTTATGTAAGCTTAACTAAGATACAGGTGCAAATATTTGTTTGAAATACGTAAAAATGTTCAATCTTTGAGGCCAGATAAACGAGTTTCCAGCCTTATCTTTTCCTTGTGTGTGTGTGTTTGTGTGCTTAGTCTACCTGCCTATGTGTGTTTGTTGTTTATTGCTATTGTTGTTTTTCGGCTTGCTTATCTATCTTGACAAATATGCGAAGTATGCGTCAACCAGTTTTTTTAACTTTCTGTTGAAAATTTCTACTCAACTGACCGCAACAACAACAGCATCATGACAGCATTTAGTTAAATTATACTTGTATATGTGCATATTTATATCAATACAACAACAAAAAACAGACCACTGTGTAATAAAATATCGTTGCCAGATCGCTTGCTGATGACGATATCAAAGCAAAAGCAAAACACAGCTTGATCCAACCGCCCAAATTGCCATTCACACACACGCACACGGATACGGTTTCCCATTGTGTGGATGGAGGGGGGTTGCTGGGCAGCATGGCAGCAAATGCCGGCAGTCAGTGACCGTCAGACGGTCTGCATGCTGCAGTCATTGATAACATTTTGTTAGCATGTGTGCGTGTGTGTGCGTACATGCAATACATGTGCCTGTATTTGCATTGTTTACAAACAGCTGATTGGTTTTCTTTTAGCACCGCCTGCAAAAACGAAATTGAAAATAACTTACAATTATTATTGTATAAATGAAGACGCACAACTTAACCGTTATCGATATGTACCCACTTATTAAAAAAAGGTCAGACAGCTCAAAAGGGGCGCCAATTACAGTTAGGCAATTTGCTAATTGCTCCTCACTTCACATTCGAATTCAAACTCGTTGTTCAATTGAATTTTTTGATTTATTTGTGTCTTCAATTATTAATGGAGAAATTGCTGCTAAATTTGACTGTTAATGAAATTCTTTTCAGTAAGCTAAGATTTTGTAGAATTTAATCGGTTGATCGTAAAATATGATATCATATTATGAACAGGTATAGAACTGAGCAAAAATATATAATTTCTCTTTGCATTGCTGAAGACTAAATACTCTATTTAGGTAGGTTTATATTATGAATATATTTATGTTTAAATTGCTTAGCTTAATTTGTGCAAATTTCATAAAGAATTGTAATTTAGTTTTATTTGAATCGATAAAAAATGGTTACTAGCCAAGTTTTTGTTTTTGTACACACAGCATCCAATCATCGGTCAAAGCTAGAAAAGTAATCGAATTACTTCTACACTCTCCTTTTGTGTGATGCATACTAAAAACTGGAAAATGATTAGAAATTTATATCGTGAGACCCGCAAATGAATATAAATACAAATCTAAAAGAAAAAAATTTAAAACTAAGATTCAATTATGCTTGCGTCATTTGTATACCGTTTTAGAGGCTATTATAAACAAAAAATGAAATCACTGTAGCAAGGGTATTTAACCTTCGGATAGATGTTTTTTTTAAAGCTTTTTTTAATCGATGGGTTGCATTGTAATGAATGCTCTCATCCAGCAGATGAGTTTTAGCAGCCAAGTGTTGCATAACTGGTTCTTTGCTAGCTGGTTTCATCTGACTTGGATGATGATGATGATGATTTTCAGCTACGTCATTTTGCATACACAAATCTCGAATCTGTTGTTCTTGTTGCTTCTTGCTGTGCCTTATAGAATTGTGGCCAGATGAGAATTTAAAGATATTTTTATTGTTTTTTGTATAATCTTTGAACAGGAAATGTCCCACCACAGCGATGATCAGCTTCTGCAGGCTGGAAGTGATTCCTTCTGGGAGCCTGGCAATTATAAACGAACCACCAAACGCATCGAAGATAGCTACAAGTGAGTAAAACCAAAATACAAATCGCAAATCAAAACACAACACTGGCCTGGCTGCTTGGGTCATTGCCAGCAATAACAAAAACAAAAAAAGTGTACAACTTAAATAACCGGTTATTTACTTGTCTGTTTTCTTTTCTTTTTTTGTATTCTCGCTCTCTCTTGTCTGCTCTTCTCTCTATTTATATTTGATGGCTCATCCACTCATCTGTCGGTGCTCGACACAGACTCTGCAATGACCTACAGCAACTGATACAGGAGCGCGCCGATATTGAGAAGGGATATGCAAAAAGTTTGCGCACCTGGTCTAAGAAATGGGGTGAACTCATTGAGAAAGGTAAGGGCAACTGGCAGATACACTTCTACGCAAAACTTTTTGGTTGTTTACATTTTAAAATGTTCAAAATCATAAGTTAACAATTATAACTCTATTTTTTCATATTGCAATGTATTAAATTTGGTTAAAACTTATAAAAAGACTGCTCTAATCGAAAGTGACTGTATAACAAGTCTAGCAATTAAAGTGTTCTAATTGAAAGTGCAAAACTCGCAAATGCTCTTTGACTCTCTCTCTCTTTCTTTAGCTCTTGTATCCTGCTTGATATACCAAATTAAATATTTTGTAATGCAGCTGAATTTATACATTTATCACTTATTGAAAGATACATACAAATTTTAAATTTAAACATAAAATATATATTTTATTTTTCACTACACAAATTGCATAGCGCAAGAAGCACATTAATTCAAAGAGATAAGAAAACTATACAAACTTATATGTAATACATATGCTATAATTGTGTGCACAGCTTTTATCGCGAAGACAATTTAGTGTTTGACTTCGAAAATCCAGCATACAACTCTTAACATAGCAGAATTACCAAATATTTAGTTTCATATAGAATGCATTCGGTAATGAGAGTCATTCACTAGTTCACTGCTGGGATAGGATATTGATGCTCATAAAGAATATGCATACAGATATACAAACATACATACAAACATGCTTACTTTTTGGTGGTCAAAAATGCATTTTTTTTTGCACAACTTCAGTTACACTCTTTTAACCCCTTACCTAATGGGTACTTAATATATATGCATGTATGTGGGTATGTATGTTGACCGTGTTTTGTTTACACATTCATTCACGCCTGTTTTGACGGCCCAATGGAGCACCAACAACAACAGCCGCAGCAGCAGCGATGACCCGTTGCCATCGCCATCGTCAATTGACAACAGACTGTTATTCTTCTTCCTCTCCTTGTCACATTCGTGTACATCATTCGTGTACTGCCCATTGTTGTTCTTTTTGTTGCCGTTGTTCTTGTGTTTGTTGTTGTTCTTGCGATAAGTGGCTTAAGCTATTAATGGGCTTTTTGTTGCGACTTTTTTTTTGCTTTTATTTTGTTTTACCTGATGTCTCCATCTCCATTGTCGCACTGTGGTCCTAAGTAACAGGAAAACAAATCATTTAACATTCCAAGTTGTTAGGTGCTAAAAAATATATAAAATGCTTAAAGTAAAATGCAAATACAATATAAAAAGGAACGATTTTTGCTTTATTGTAATTTTGCGTTGATCAATCAATCAATCTGCTAGTCAGTGTCTTTACATATATATCTATCCATTAAAAGTATTGCAAATACCTCAGTAATTTGACGAGTTTTCCCAATCGAGCTGTAAGCTGAACTCTTCTGCTGTTTTTTCTACCATCGAATGGAATGCCAAATCGGCCTATTTAAAGCCAAAATGTCACTGCTCCGATTTCAGCCATTTTTGTCACAATTTGCGTGCCAGTGTGCGTTTTGTTGTTGTTTTTCTCTTGTGTGAAACGAAATCGAGTACAGAGTGTAATGCTTTATTATATTGTTTTTGTTGCTAACTGCTTTTGCTGTTGTTGTTGTAGTTGTTATGCCCATCGCCAACGCCTTTGCTTTCTGCTCTCTGTCCACTTTCACAGTATGCATGACGAACGAACGGACAGACAGACGGACGAATAGCAATTGCGGACAGATATGTGTACACTTAAAAAAAGAAAGAATAGAATATATATGTATTCATCAGGATAAAATTATGTAAATTTGTGTAATTTAAATTTCTACTACGTGCATTTTTATTTTTTTTCGACATTTGTCTAAAATAAGTGTGATTTGTGCGTATAACAGATGTTAATTTTGGCAAAAAATTATTTCTCCGGGTGTAAAAAAGCGGCTTCTGCGGAATTTGCCTAGTTGCGTCCAGTCAAAGTTATAAGCAGATAGAGCTAGGGGAGAGGGGGGCGCAGGCGGATCCCCGAAGGCCCACTCAACCAGCCAATTGACGAGTGTAGCAGAGAAAAAACTAAAACAAAAACAAAAAACCGGCACCAAAGCGTCGCGCAAAATGGTTTCAAAAATCAATGCGATGAGCGAGAAAAATAGAACGTGTTTATTTTTTTCTGTGCTAAGCGCTTCAATTTATCTGTTTATGTATGAGTGTGTGTAGTGGGCGCCAATTGAGAATAGTTGAGTGTGTGGACCGTTAGTGAAACGAGAAATCGAGTTTCGTGCATTCCCAATTTGCAATTATTAAGTGGTCATAATATAAACTTTACGGTTTTTCATTTAAGTTTGTTAACACACAATAAAAAAATAAAAATGCCTTCAAAAAATGTGCCTCACACACGCACACACCTAACACAAACACACACACGCACACTATCGCATTCTTGAGCTGATTAGATAAAAAGGCCCGTCAAGAAGCGTTTAACGCTTCGATGACATCAGCAACGACGAGGGGACAACAACAATCGAAATGCTTGAAAATCTTTTGAATAATGACACATAATAATAATGACATCGAAAGATGTGACCAGGTTGATTAATAATTAATTACAATCGTTTGCACATAATCTTATTGTATTTACTACTAGCGAATAATTTTTCTTTTTTTTTTTGTTGGCTGATTAAGTTAATTTTATTTGTTGTGCCAAGAATATATTAAAAGTCATATCAATATTCTGCTGTTTTACAGGGCCCGAATATGGCACCACAGAGGCGGCATGGAAGGGTGTACTAACTGAATCGGAACGATTATCCGATGTACATATGAAGATCAAGGATAATCTGTGCAATGATGTCAATAGTCAGATAAAGACGTGGCAAAAGGATAACTATCATCACACGCTGATGCAGATCAAGGAGCGCAAGGATATGGAGGATCTGTTTAAGAAGGCACAGAAACCGTGGGCCAAACTCTTGGCTAAAGTGGAGAAGGCCAAAGCCGATTATCATTCAGCATGCAAAACGGAGCGCAGCGCCACTAATCAAGAGCGCAACGCCAATGCGGACAGCTCACTGTCAC